>CM074198.1:9587486-10187486 GCA_037179385.1 Holothuria scabra
TATATATATATATATATATATATATATATATATATATATATATATATATATATATATATATATATATATATATATATATATATATATATATATATATATATATATATATATATATATATATATATTTATAATTGAACCAGTGCGGTATTGAAAAGTCGCATGAAGACCGTAGGCCATTTTTTCCTCAAACATAGGCATTGCCTTTCACTGAAAGAGGATTTATTTTTTTGAAATGGAAAACTTAGCCTCAAGCAGGATTCGAACCAGCGATGCCTATGTTTGAGGAAAAATGGCCTAAGGTCTTCATGCGACTATTCAATACCGCACTGGTTCACTTATTCATATAAGGTCGCTACGTCACTCGACTTACCTTATATATATTTATATATATATTTATGTATATGTATAAATCAAAATTGGTAAAGCTGGAAAATCTGGCTGAGTTGAAACTGAAACGATGTTGACTCCACCGGGATTCGAACTCGGGACCTCCCGCTTTCTAGTGCGGACGCTCTAACCACTGTACATCGTACATTGTGGAACGGAATAATATAGTTCTGCCAATTCACATCTACCTCGGATGTTAACAAGATCAGATCAAGGGTTTCTGAATCTTATTTTAAATACCGGGCCTGTTAACCCAACATATTGCTTCTTACATTTTAAACAAGTGGCTAAATTGATGACACATTAACCCTAGTATTTTATATATAAATCTTAAAGTAACAAACCTTGGTAGCACAGCCAGAAAAAAAGGAACCCTGTAATAAAAAATGGAACCTGTTGTAACAAACTGAAAGCACCCAATCAAAATGCAGCAACGAATACCGTTACGGTGGGGTGCGATAAATGGAATAGGACAACGTGCGACCTCCGCATTAATTTTTATGAAAAAAATCAACATATCTACAGGAAATATTTTTCTTTTCAATTCAGACGCTTTACAACCTTCATAGCTCAGGAAGCCAGTCACGTGACTACTGTAGACTTCATGCAGCCCTTTATAGAAGAAAACAAGAAAAACAATAAGAAATACACGAACATTGAATACATAGTAGATGACGTTTTAAATCTGGAGTTACCAAAGGAAAAGTGAGGACAACTTTACATATTTGTTTTCATGATGCTTTAACAGGGAAGGTAGTGGTCGATTTAAAATAGTCAGTTAAATTCCACTCACCGTATGACGATGGGTGTATTTTTCTTAGGCTTCTAAAGAGAACGCCCTGGAATCCAACAGGAAAGATGGTCGAATTAAAGTGGTTGGCTGGATTCCAGTCACCAGGTTCTCAGAAACTCAGTTTATCGTTCATTATAACTCTAGTGTGCATTATGCAAAAATGTTCCTGGAAAATCCTGAAAATAAATTCCAAATTTATTGCCAGCCGTCAACTTCTAAGTCAAACAAGGGAACTAGGTGTCATGATTTTCAATGAAACCCTAAGTGCCTGTAAACTACCGACTGTTCTAGTTCATTGCTGTAGTAGGCAAGTTTTCATAGAACACTGATACTTTTTTAAAGTTTTAAGTGTGTCTCCAATTAGCATGCGTGCTAAAGCGAACCAAATTTGTGATTGATAATGAAAAATACCAAGTGAAAATGGGATATACTTTCAACTTTCGGTTCCCTTATCTTAACTTTTTTCTAAGGACTCACAGTCAAATTCAGGAAGCCAATGAGCAACAAGCTCGACTTTGACCAATTTATTAAAAAAATTAAACGAAAACTCCATCTAGTTAATAAATAGTTAAATGGACTTTAACGACTCAGTTTCTAACCGATTGGTTCAGGTCGGGCCGCGAACGGCCTCATGCCCTATTTCTAGTGGTGGCTCACTGGCTCGTTTCCGCTACTCCATTGCTTTTGCTGAGAAACAAGCGCAATATCAGTATGTTCCATTTTTACATGATTTTCGGTATGACTCGGCGTTTGTCCAGCAGTTGAACTCTAGACCTCCCGGCTGAAAGAAATATGCCCTGATCAAAACTTCCATCCAACTAACTAACACTAGAGTCAATTCTCTGTACGCGAGTGCCGAAAATTTTTTTCAACAATAATGTTCTTAAAAGGTAGACTTAAACAGACTGGTTTTGCTTCATTTATGATCTCTCAATTCCGATAACTGCAATAAACGAGTACGTTAATTTGTGTGGTAGCTTTGCACATGCTCACATCCTCCAAATCGTCTGTTAGTTAGTAAGATGGATATTTATGGCCCAGTTTCCAACCTATTGCTTTAAGTCGACCCGGTCACGGCCTCTTTTCCAGTTATGGCTCACTGGCTTGTTTTTCCTACTTCATTGCTTATGGAGAAAATCACGCACAACGGCAGTAGGTTCCATATGTAAGACGGATGCTCTATCGCTGGACCAAACACGCGGTCTCCCAAATCTTCGGGATAAACAAACCAATCCGGCACCTAAAACAATTAAGTGTTCCAAAATTTAACACGAAAGTTTGGTGATATCATCCTTTCTTAACCCAACCATAACATAGAGAGCGCGAGGTAACACGGTGTAACCTCGAGCGCGGGGTACGTGAAACCACAGTATCCGAGGTAGTACTTCCATGACCACACGCTTGTACTCCAAGCGAAATTTCACGCGCCAACGAATTACCGAACTAGCCTACCACTACTATCTCACAAAACACAACTTTGAGCAGAAATTTAGATTTTAACTAAATTACAATATCTTTGTTCTTCACACCCCAGTTTTGATTTGATTTTTTCTAACTGGTTGCTGATTTATTTCTGTGAAAGTGATATTCTGAAACTGGTGGGAAGACTACTGATGTGGCTGAAAGATGGCGGGTTTTTCTTTTTCAGAGAATCTTGTTATGAACCCAGCGGTAAGTGAGGAAAACCTTGTGTAGTTGATTTGAAAATCTGGTTTTCAGTTAAGCAGTGGCATTCATCTGAGGCAGATTTAGCACCGCAAGAAGTGTTGTTCTCAATTTTGAAACCAGGGCCATTACAAGGGCTGTTGACTTTACCCTAATAAGCCTGTCTATGCTGATGCTTCCACAATAATTGAGATTCCCAGTAGAAAAATGGGAAAAGTTGGGAAGATTTTTGATGTCGTTGTCTTCATTTTCCATATTCGCTCTGCGCCTTTTGTAACAGCTCGTTAATTTACAAAATTAAGGATAAACAGCAACAATTTACTCCTACCAAACGGTGCAAAAAGGAACTTGTTGAACTTGGAAGGTCATACAACGTCGTCCAAAATTTTCAAGAAGCTTCCAAAATCGTCCAACTTTTGCCCAAGATTGTAACCACAGACAGGTTTGCGAATGAACTGAAAAGACTGAAATGGAATTTGAAAAGCACAAAGATTGTTAATGATATGAGCAAATCATCTTCATGTTGTGTGATAAGCAGTGGTGTAATCAGACCTGACTGTCCGGGGGCAATAGCATAGAGGTTGCCTGATTTTGTACTAGTTGAGTTGTGTTAGTTTGTGCGTGTCTTAGGGCTTTAAGGGAAGTGTTGAGGGGTCAATTTTGGACCCTACAAATCACCCTACCCCATTTACTAAAAGGTACATTTTTATGTTTTTTTTTTTTTTTTTTTTTTATTTTTCTAGCAAGAAATCACTTTTTTAAATCAATCTGACTTTTTTCCTAAAGTTTGGACACTACTGTATACGTTACGCACCGAAAATTTGGATCCTTTACACATTTGTAAATATGGAACTGGTATTGCAGAAAATAGATTAGATTTAAGGTTTCCTGTAAGGACATTCGCAAATTTGGGGGACTATAGAAGACATCTGCGTTTCCTGTTAGCATATATCTGAGATAGCATGTCGACTGAAGGTTGTGTTCTTTAAGGAGTGAGGATTAAGGGTTATCGGTAACATTTAATAACTCTTGAAATTTTGTTGCCTTTTTTTAGACAAAAATGAAAGTCTATATTGAAGAATGGTTAACCCTTTACCGTTGTTTGGGTCCTTTTGGACCCATGCGGAGAGCTCGGCTGTCATCCATCTTCACTGTTTCACGAGGAGCTCGAAACTGCGAGTAGCTACCCGAAAATTCGGCCACAACAACGAGAGAGACAATAGTTTCAGGTCACAGGGTCAATGGCCTACGGAAGCCGATGCGGGGCTGGCTACGTCCGCTTTTCCGCCCACTCCCGAGGCGCGCAAACATGCCCCGATCGGAGCACAACGGTAAAGGGTTAAGGGAACGGCACTGTAGCAGGTAGGACAAATTATCCACTGACTGCTATAGGCTATGAGTGGTCACCTACAGCTTTAAGGCATGCAATTTAGGGCGCGCGAAGCGTGTGGAAAATTTTGCCTTTTTTGAAACTAATAATTTCAAGGTTGGACCTTTTATTAGGAAGAATTCGGAATTTTGATGAAGGAAATCTTGAAAAAACCGCACTGTATTTAACTGGTGCCTGAAATGGCAAATTTTCGAATTTTTCACTTTTGTGAGGAAGGGCGCAACCGCCCTGCCTCCTGAAGCTCCGCCACTGCTCTGCAACATTTAGCGTTGCAAAATAAACACCACTGCTTCAGGGACGTATTCCGGTGCTCCAAGCGCGCCGAAATTTCTGCCCTTTGGAAACGATAATTAGTTGATATGGAGCTTATATTGCAGAAAGCTTTCAGATTAAAGAGCTGGTGGATTCTTGAAGAATCTGCACTTCCCTCAAATACTGGTGGCAAGTCTGAAAATGATTGCTTTTCTAAAGTCCTCCCTACTCTCTGGCAAAGAGCAAGAGAGAAAGTCTTGCCCCCGATAAAGTTGACCTCAGATACTATTCTGTTAGCTTTAGGCGACTAAATGAGTGTTCATTTATTTTTCTAAACGAATGTTCATATATTGACCAAAACAATGTTCCATGAATGCACATCAAACTTTCTTTCGATGTTATAGTTGGTCCACTATCTTTGTTTTCTTATTTTTCTTTTCTTTCTTCCCCCTTTCTTTCCTTTCTCCTTCTTTTCCGTTTTCCTTTTTTCTTCTGCCTTTCGTTCCTTTCCTTCCCCTCCCTTTTCTCTTTTTCTTTTCCTCTTTTCCCTTTCTTTCCTTCCCGTCCTTCCCTTCCCATTTTTCTTCCCTACCCGGTTTTTTGTGTTTTTGTGCCCCCCCCCCGCTGATTACGCCACTGGGGATAAGTTTGGGACTACACTTGGAACGAAAAAATGAGCAACCAGTCAATTAAAGACATCTTTTGACTACATAAGTGAGGAATGTGAGGGATGTTCACAAGCACCTCTTTTGTACAGAAACACAATGCAACCGGGTCTGACCAACCGTTGTGGGAACTATGTACCATACATTTGTCCATTAACCCTTTTTCATGTACGCTGGATAGTGTTTAGTCTTATCAGTTCCACGCAACTGTCAAACTGTACTGGAAATTGGTCAAGACAATAGTACCACGCTTCTTCCTTGTTCAGGATATAAAGCAAAAAACTTTCTAAACTTGATATCTGCAGAGGAATTTTACTTAATTTACCACTACGACGTTCTGAACAACGCTAGGTACTTCACCTTTTGGAGTTTCAGGGATGTTTCACAACGAGTTGGGGGTAGGATTAAATTTTTTAGGTAGGGTTAACACATATCGTATCTTCTAACTCCATTAAGGTAAGTGCATATGTGAGAATTTCAGGAGGGTGTGGAGGGCGTACTCATGAAATAGAAAGTGATGCACTAACGTTTACTATTTACTACTTTTACCAAACGTAACTTGGCACAAGTTCATTTTTCATGCTTTGTGTACCAATATTTTTAGCAATGAATTGAGTAGCCTTGCTGGCAAAAGAGCTTTTCCGTTTCAATTTCCACGGTTGTTCCTAGGGTGTGCATATAACAGAGTTGACAAAATTGGCTTCAAAAAATTCATGAGTGAAAACATTTTATTTTACTATCAGTGGCATCACCAGGATTTTGAAAGTGGGGACAAATGGTTGGCACGAAGAAACTGTTGGGGGACAAATAATTTGGGGCGAATCGCCAGTCTATGCGAGTGGGATCCAGGGGCACGAGCCCCCTGGAAGCTCCAAGGCTTAAGCATATCTGTCAGTCAAAACTTAAGCGTCAGCATAGGCGTATGGGGCGGGGGGCAGGGGGGCAGACTGCCCCCCCCCCCCCCCAAAAAAAAAAAATTTTCTCAGGACCTAAAATTCCGGCAGGGATCTGGAAAAAATCGGGCAACCGTTTGAGTCTTAAAACCTGGTTTGTTTCTACTTACACAGAAAACTCCTAGGCGTGCCAGAATTCCTTCAAACACTTGGCCGAAAAAATAATAAAAAGGCATTAAAGTCACGGTACAATTTTCATGAAAACTCTAAAAGATACCAAAATTCGCGACACATTCAGGCAGATTATGAAAAAACAATTTTTCATCAGCCTCACTTCATATTCTTGCGCAAACCTTTGCCCGAAATGACACAATATTCGGGCAAAAGTTGCAAAAAAATTCTGGGATATTTTTTATTGCCAGATTACAAGGGGAGACAGGATGTATATACAGTCCCCAAAATTTTGCCCGAACAAATCAATCAAAAGCTATCTTGTGACGCACCATATAACTAGATGACAATCACCAATAGTCACCAGAAGGCTGAAAAGTACTTGTTCGAGAGGTATTTGGGCAGCATACGAATGAGATGACGATTTTGCACTTTTCAAAATGACCCTCTTAAAATTGTGCGAAACTTTTCAACCTGCAGTGCTGTGGAACCAAAATTCGGGCAATGGTAAACAAATCAGCGTAGTTTGTTTGCTCACTCATACGAATTTATGGAGAACAAATCTGCAAGTAAACCTCCCCACAAATTCATGTAAAAACATCTAGCAACGTGACAAGCCGTTTTTTTTTCTCAGACGGCGTGAGTAGAAAAATCATTTATACATAGTCGGGAGTTCGGGCCGAGTCATATAGACAGTTGTATCAATTCAGTGGAACTAGAATTCGGGCAAGAGTCGCAACAGAGTCACACACATACGGTACTCATGTTTTTAATTCCGTTTTACAGTTTTCCCCGAAAGAAACAAGACCAGGTAATGTTTTATACATTCCCACAGTGGCGTAGCCACGGGGGGGGGGGGGGGGCTGGGGCCTCGGTCCCCCGATTTTCTTCAGGCCCCCAGATTTTTTGCGTTCTGATAAAGTAATTAAAAAAAAATAAAATTTTTGAACGGAAATAAAATTTGAAGTATTTCCTTCAAAACAGTAAATAAATAAAATGTGTAAAAATTGAAAAAAAAAAAAATATGGATGAATGTGTGTAAAACACATTTCGTGCGCACGTATGAAATCAAGTAATTACTTCAAAATGCCTACTTTAACTTAATTAGATACCGTTTGTGATCTGCACTGTCGTTTATTGCATCCTACTTCGAAGTTGAAAAGAAAGTCTCGACGACAAACCTAAATGTGACTTTCTTAGGTCAAAACCCTTTCTGCCTTTCGGATGGCTGATTGATTTACTGAAAATAAGGCAATCGTACACTGGAGACCACTTTTACACGACCACTCCTATGCTTTGTCATTTACAAAATATGCCGTAAGCAGGTAAGGGTAAGGTACTGCCTTCAGATAATTCTTCCCTTCGATCCTTAACAAGTAGGCCTAGGCCTATGTCGTGCCTCACTCCTGTTCATGCAAGGTGCCACTGTAGGACGATTTTTTCGACAAGTGGTTTTCCTGTTAAAGGGTACGGTACTGCCTTAGGTTAGCTGAAATCCATTCAAATATTGCCGCATTTGCGGCTGAGTACATTCAGTTTACAACACGTGGGAAGTGCTGTTTCCGGCCATCTGGATTGGTTTTAAAGTCAAAATTTTCTTGTACGCTCCGTGCCAACTGGTGGTGGCGCTCCGCTTAGATTCAAATATTGCCGCATTTGCGATCTACGTCCTTTTGAAGTTTACAATTTTTCCCAAGGGAAAGGGAGATGCCGCTTCCCTTAAGTCTCATCCCCAGGCCACAGATCACATGTGCCCAGTTTTGGGGTCCCTAAAAAGTGTATGTATTACCATTTTTCATAGACTGATTTTTTATTCTCATTATTTGAGAAGTCGCAGACATGAGATTCGTATTTCTAGGCTGGATACACCCAGCTTAAAACAGGTGGGAAGTGCCGTTTCCGGCCATCTGGAGGGGTTTTAAAGCCCAAAATTTTCTTCTACGCTCCGAGCCAACCAATGGTGGCGCTCCGCTTAGATAGTCTTGCCAAGCCTCACCTTCGGAGGTACCAGGCCCCACTTGTTTCCTAGGCCCCCAAAGAATCCCATTCTGGCTACGCCACTGCATTCCCAGGTGCGGTATATCATAATATTATCTCTTTTCACGTCTTAAATGTTTTTAAGGACGAACCTCAGTCACCGATTGCTGGATCGGGGAAGAATATATGAATAGTGCCTTGTCAACGCCCTTTCCCCTTCCTTTCTTTCTGATTACACAGCTCTAGGGTAATTCATCTCACCGTATTGATTCAACTTACTGAATTGAGGGAACTCTTAAATACCCTTGGAAGTGCCATCACAGCGATCCTGGAGGCGTTTTGGGCCAAAATTTTGGGGCGTTCCGGGCCAAGCCATGGTGGCGCGGAGCGCTGAGAGTCTGTCTATCGCCCTCCATGACAATGCCTTAGGATTTTCATGGGTATCTGAAGTTTTCCGATTTTGAAAATTATATTGATGATTATTTCATGCTGCATGACGTAAAATAGTTTGTAGAACGCGCAAAAAAACTCATTTTCCAATGATTATAGCTTAATGTAGTCATCCAATGGTAGTGGTAAATTTCATCTGGGAGTTTTCTGACCTTTTTGTAGGTTTGCTCATTTTTGGAGAAAATTTTATTGCAAACGAAGGTTCAAAATATCGACGGCTTTGATTCTGCTTATAAGGCCTGGGAAAGGCCATTTCCGGCTGTCCTAGGGGTTACGATTTTTCACAATTTTCTATACGCTCCGCGCCAACTGATGGTGGCGCTCCGCTTAGGTAGTCTTTCGGGCAGAATTACATTTTTCGGGCAGACAATCCTCTGTCCCCCAAACTGAAATGCTCCCGAACGCCTATGAGCGTCAGGATTGGTGTTTTCCAGTTTACAGTGACTGAATGAATACTACTGTTCTGAAGAAAGGAATAGAGCAAGCATGCAAGCAACTAAGTCAAACGCATATGCGAATGACTGCACAGAGTGTAGCAATCTAGAGCTGAGGCTAATAGACAAGTGGGTAGCGTAGGAATAGCCACAACACAAGCTTGCGCTGCATTAAGAAGTTCCATTATGAAAACTGTTTTACTTGAAAACCTTTTCAAATGGTTCAACCTGTTTGGAGGGTGACTATTTGAAACACATTTCGAGGAAAATTATTTCAGGCCACAAGGCTTTGATAGTTCAGTACTGCCGACGAGCTACCGAGAGGCAAACTTTCTGAAGAGGGTAAATGCCCCTTTGCCACCGCTGGTGTCGCTACTGTTTATTTTAGGTGCAGTGAAAGGTAAAAGAGTAATGTAGTTAAAGAATTTGTTTACCTGAAGAGAGTACAGGGCTGCCTCCAAGTGATTAAATCATTTAAACCATATGGACTCTTGTTCGCAGTAGCGTTTCATAGCAGGGGTATGAAGCGTTTTGAATAATGAAATAATCTGTGCAGTTAAACAGAACAATTTGTTGGAATTGGATTCTTGGATACATTAAAGGAGAATAACAGTCACCCCAACTTGAAATATCGTTTATGCTTGAATGTAAAATTTGCCAGAACTGACTGCTCGGTTTACCTTAATTTCCAATATTTAAGGCTAGTCGAGACTGGAGGGTTTTTTCAAAGTGACAAACAATAATTAGTCACAGTCCCACTTAATTTTTCAAAAATTAATATATCAAAGGCAGACAAAATCTATCCGCGTGCAAATAACAGCACAACAGGCAATCGTTCTCAAAGCTTTCCAAGAGGTGAGGAATACAATTCTAAATGACTTTTACCACAAACCAGAAAGTTGAAAGGCAGTAAATGTTAAAGTCATCAATACAAAATTCCTGAGTGAAATTTAGCATCCGATACTAAACTCATATCCTGTTTGATCCTTTGAGATAAGTTAGCTAAGAAGGAATAAGCAAAGAGACGTTAAATTGCCTCAACCCCAATAACTACAAAATCTGTACCCTATGCAGTATTCCTTAAAGTGCATGAAGCACGCCCCTATAAAGAAACTTTGCCCCCCCCCCCACCGCCGCCAGAGACACCATTCAACACCATCACCACTGCCACCAATAGATAATAGGATTTGGGGATATTCTAAGGTATCCATGCCTTATCATCTAGAAGAGTCATAATTACACAGCATGATCGAGCTCCATCATGATTGCGATGCCTGGTATGTGCATCGACCCAATATCAACGTAAAAGTAAACTAATCACTTTAATTGTTCACTTGCAGGAGATATTTACGACAGAAAATGCAACCCAACTTTCTACAGGTCTCCGGAATGTTACAACAACTACTTTCAAAGTGAATCAGTGAGACGGGATGATTACAGTCGATGGGGTTTCTCTCTGCTTTTTATGAGAAATCTGCAGAGTTACATTAAAGTAAGGCCAGTTGACCTGGTAATTATTCTCTACCAAAATATGTAGTACAGGGTTTTCAGCCATCTGATAAAAAAGTTAGGAAGTAACCTTCAAAATTAGCTGTGTTTCAGTGTTAAGAGATTAGGAAACTTTAGTGAAATGAAGTAAAATTTGAAATCTAATCATGACATGGCAATCCAATATTTGATATGACTACACTTTTTTACTCCCTATTCGAAGTATAGCGACGTGGTTTTTAAATAGGCAACATTCATTAATGTTAATAAACGTGAGGCACAATGCTCAGGGTGAAGAATACAACATTGCACGGTTCTAAAAATCCACTGCAGGTCCGTAGCTGTACAGTATCAGAAGGCTTTTTTATGTCTTGTATAATACACTTTAATCTTATCTCCAACATAACTCCTCCAAGATTTTGACTCAGATCTAAGAGTAAGTTGACCGAGACTTTCACGTAAAGATGTTAAATATTCTCGGGCCAGTCACTTTCTAAAATGACAGATATTTTGATCTTACAAAGAATGTATATGTGGAGTTCTGAATCCTACCATGTACGTCGCCTAACCTTATAACTGAACAGTGGTGGGGGATATTTCTCAAATTACAGTGACCTTGTTAATCTGGAAATAAAAAGGCGGGGAACCCTGGTTCCATTTTGATATAAAAGTCTAATTACTTGCATTACTTCCATCACTATGTCATCATGTCATCATCACGTCAGTTACAATAACCACAATTTCCACAAAGTCCGTAAAACAGTTAAATGTCAGTATGACGTTTATCTTACTCTTAATATTAGTGTCAATGAGACAACCATGACTTTGAATACAATAAATTGAAGGAATCAAGGAGTGTGTTAATTTGCTACCATCCATGGTACAGCGAAGCAAAGAATTTGAAAGATTAAAACTAATGATCTCTATTTATTGCCGACTAAATCAAATCATCACTTGACAATTTGGGTTCCTCTATACCAGTCATATTGTCTGAGACGTATTTGGAGACAAATTTATTCATTATTATTATTTTTGTTTTGGTGGCTTTAACTATTGTTCTTTTCAAAGCTCAAAGGAAATCGAAGCCAAATTTGCTGGTTGATGCAGAAAAAACGTCTCAGCAATGATGTACCCGACTTTGAATACGCGGAAACTTTGAGCAATAAGTTGGTTTCTAAGAATGCCATCGTAAGATACGAGCAGATATTTGGTGATGGTTTTACCAATATTGGCGGTATGCAGATGTTAAAGGTTAGTTTGGGGCAGGCATCATAGTTGTTTTTTGTCGATGAGCTAGAGAGCAGATTGATTAAGGTTATTTAATATGTAACAATGTAACAAGAAATTCGATTGATCTTAATCGGACCAACAAAAAGGGTGAAATACTCGTTTGGATGTGATGTATCTCATTTATCAATATAAGGCGCCTAAAGTAGTAGAAAAAACAGGTTAAGGTGAACTCTTGGCGTGAAACCTGCTTCTACTTTCAGCGTTTACTCTTTGAATGCTTTCATTTCCACAAAGGAGTTTACAAGTAGGACACACCTTTGTCCAAGGCAGAAGATTTTGAATGTCGGTTGCGGAATTGGGGGAGCAGACATATACATGGCTAAGGTTTGGATCCTCTGATTTTTATTACACAATTATTGCAATCCCTGGCTCTTTTTAGTGGTGGTTGAACCCTTCCTAACAGGAACAAAATTTAGCAAGGTGAGTTTAAGACGAAGCTAGACCCATTTCGAATTTTATTCACCTCCACGTTCAGTCCACATACCTATAGGCTTGAAGCAAGGAAAATTTCACCAGATATTAAGCACATAATATAAAACATAACCTTTAAATTATTGTATTTGATTTTCTAGTGTTTCATTTACATGGTTTTAAACTTAACGTTTGTAAGTTAAGTACCAGCTGCCGTATTGGTCGAACCGCGAGGGCTGGTCGTTATGCACAAGTGGAATATCACAGAAAAGTATAAAGAGAGACACATTTACTTCATGGGGCACCACATCATGTGTTTTAACCTGATATTAGTAATTATGTACATTAATAGTTACCTTGGTCACAGCTGCTATTCCAAATACTATTGCTGTAAAAAGCTTAACTGGCAGTGATAAATATAGCTGATCCTCCTGGAGGAGGGATGAAGATTAATACTTATGTGGTTCTTCTTACTACACCAGGAGTATGGAGTTGCTGTGCTCGGAGTTGACATATCTAGCATATTAATTGAAATTGCTTGGGATAGAAAGTATACGCACAACAAAGATGCCCAAGTAAGTGTTTTGCTGCTATTCAAGTGATACAGTTAGGTATGGACGGGTGACACTCTGTCATTAAGTAAGTAAAAAGAAGGGGTTAGAGACATATCAACTTTTAATAAAATCAGAGGAGCACTTAATGCAATCGTTTCGGGAGAATTTGTATTGAAATGTGATGTATGGTTCACAAGATATGAGCAGGTAAAAAAAAATGAAAAAAGTTATTAAAAGTGAACGTGAAGCAAACACGTATTGCATCATATCCTCACTTCATGGATGTAGTACTTTTTCTTCCAATTTTGAAACCAATTTTCTCCGCATCAATCCCATTTTATCAGAATGTGATTTTTTTAAGAGCAATGGAAACTTTGCACAGTTTGCATTTCCCACAGGGAGGTCCTTCCCCTTATTACTTCGAGGTCAACATAACAGGCTGAAAAAACAAAGAGGAGCAAAGCATAAATTGTTAATGCTAGGATGTGATAAAACCTCTGCTGCCCTCAAAATCACTTAGGAACCATAAATCTAGTGACTTCATTTACTAATATCTCGATTAGCACATGTCTGATTTACCGAGAAAAATCTTGTGCGTAGCGAAAGGGGACAGAGGGTTAGCGGAAATAGTTTTCGTGTTCTTTCACCTGACTAAAGAAACTCGTTTTGCTACTCAGAGTAGGGCAAAATATTACATGACAGAGGGCAAGGATTCATTGTAGATGCACTGTGCATGGTGTTATTTGGGTGGCCAAAACTAAGGAGTTCTTTACGCAATGGAGCTTCTCGTCTGTAAACGTGAGTTATGACATTCGATTGTTCACCTTGATTTTCGTTGGCTTTTTGGTTTTCTGGTCCGAAATTTTAACATAAAAATTTATCTATCGGTCTTAGCGTAGCTACAAGTCGACAGTCCGAAAATTTTGCCTCTGGCGCCAACTTTCATATTGAGTTAATACGCTTACGGTAATGAACAAAATTACTGAATTTTGCTTCTCTCTTTGTCAGGTCTGTTATGAGATTGCTGATATCACTGACATGAAGTACCCTACAGGTTTCTTTGACGCAATAGTAATTAGAGATGCAATGCGTCATGTCAAAAATAAGAAAGAGCAGCTGACACACTTCTTAGTAAGTATTGCCTTTGGCCTGATCCATTGACAGGGGCGTGCTCTATATGAGACACCACGCTATCAAATTCACGTGTAATAGTGCATGTTTTAGAATCCAGAAGCAAAAGTTTCAACAAATCAATCGCTTGTTATATGTAAGCAATCCAAAAAATAGACGGAACTTGAGATGGAAAGTTGGTGCCAAGTATTCAGTAGTTGAGCACAATCACCTAAGTTATCTATGTCACTTATATAAAAAGTTTTGAAGATCCCCATGTTGCAGAACCTTATGAAAAAGACAAAGTGTGGCTTGTATTTCGACTCTACGAGGCGGCGATGTTATTAATTAAAGGTTGACCTGCTATGTGCATAAGCACAGTATACAGTTCGGGAGATAACCACTTTCGGGGGAAAATGGTTTTTCACCCGATCGGGGGAAAATACGGCCATGGGTGGCGCCATTTTCAAATTTCTCCCTTGATGCTTTGCGATCCTACCGCGCAATTTAAACGGAAACAAACGTTCAAAACACCTGGAAAATTTAATCGGTCTTAGGACAGAGAAATTTTGGAATATTTAGAAACTTTGTTGCTAGGGGAACAAAAAAGCCGGATCATGTTTGGTAGTTCACCGCGCAAATTTTGAGATATCGAGCAATTTTGCCACGTTCTGTGTCCTAAGCTTAAATTATAGACTTGACACAGCCGCAAGATTTGTTCAATTTTTTTCTGCAGAAAGTTGTGTAAGTTACTCGTGCTAGCAATTGAACCCATTAGTACGTTCTTGAAAGTTACTTTAGATTTCTCTCTGTGGTGGTGAACAATTACCTTGTATTTGAACATATCGACATTTATAAAACAAAGCGACGACTGTGATGAGGTACACACTAAGTGCTCATGAATATTCATGCTGCAAATTTTCTCCCGATAGGGTGAATTCTCATTTTCACCCGAAAACGGTTATCTCCCGAACTGGTATAAGGCAAGGTCGAGGATTTCTAACGCAAACGAAGCACTTCTGGGAGCAGCAATTTAAACGGAGAGAGTGCATTATTTTGTTCTTATGCACAGCCTGCAATACATCTGGGGTCACCACAGGGCAAATGCAAAATTAACCGGAATTCCCCCATATCAAAGATGAACACAAACTGTGTTTTTCTAATACGTTAAAATAAGATTGAAGCAGTAACTGAAAGATAAAGAACGAGCTCTTGCATAGCAATGGAGGTCGCAAGGGCCTTATGCTTTTTCCTGAAATCAAATCAGTTCAATACTCTATATTTTTCAGGACTGGTTGAAAGAAGGAGGGAGGATTGTCTTTTCTGACTATTGCAGAGGTGGAAGTTCAACCAGTGCACATGTGAAAGGTTCTTTGAAATCGGAAAGCTTTGAATTATTAAAGTCAGAAGTGTATACAGAGGTAAGCAGATAACCTGAGACGGAAGCATTAGACAGGGGTTAACAAAATGATGTTAACTTTGCTTCTAAAATTTCAAATCTCACGTGAAATTTAAATTGCAATATGAAATGAATGCATTAGTTTTGTTTAAACGTGATGCACAAAATTCCATCGGCTATCGCCTGAAAAATATTGGACTTGTACTTGTCGATAAAAGGGCTCTGCCCGATCTACATTTAAAAAAATTTAGGAAAATTTATACCAGCTTTAAAGACTTTTCAAAATTTTCACCAAGAAGGAAATTTCGATCGCCGTTGAAACTTCATCATCAAGTTGAATTGCGTTGCATTATAACGCCGTATGAAGAGAGTATTAGATTGTTAGAAGTGTACATGTGAGTAATGCGTACAGAAAGTGTGACATATTGTATGATGTTTTGTATTACGTTACAACCAGTAGCGGCGTTACAATAGCAAATATGGGGTCAAACTAGGAGAAAAGGATGAATGTTGGGGGGACAAACGCTCGGGGCAGCGAGTCCAAAGAACCCGTTCTTGAGGATGGACGTCAAAGGGGCGAATCCCCAGAAGTTTATGTTTTCTTTTTCGGTTCTTCCAACTGCTGAAGGCTGACTTAAATTGGGGGAAATGAACAAAATGTGGGGCAAATGCCCCCTCTTGCCCCACCGTAGCGCCGCCACTGGTTACAACTCTCACTTCAAATTGTGTGATCTGGGTTGCTTCTCTAGTCACCGGTCAATGCTTATCCAACCCCATTATAGGGGGCAAACAAGCTTGACATGTTTTTATATAGGCCTTATTCACCCTTAATATACCAATACGCTTAAGTTACAAGTAGGCGCTAGTTTGTCATCCTGCGTACTCTCTCTTGCCTTTGGCCTAATGATCGTTTAAATACTTCCCACTGCTTACTTTCTTATTTTGCACTGAGAATTATACGTGTACTTATTACCGTTGCAGTGAGCCACATTGAAGTCTAAAAAGGAGGACAATTGTGACTTACAAAGGTCTAGTTATGAAAAAAGCACTGTTAACTTTAAAGAATGTGGTTAAATTTTGAAAGTGTTTTTCTTCAAAATACGTTGTTGTCACGATGTGAAAGGGAAATTTAAGGCTACCGTAGTGTGAGTAAAGGTATATTTAAGAGTTTCCGTATTCTGTGTTTTTTTCGTATCAGGCTTTTCTAGATGATCCTACGAGGCTATGATAAGAAATCCTGTGAGGAATGCCTGTGTGGTATATTTGATCGTGGTGCTTGGGATATTTCTATTGTATTGGGGCTGCTCAATTTGCATGAATTTGTATAAGAATGATTACTTATGGTTAGGGAACATGAAGCTTAGGGTATGATGCATGTTGAAACAGAAACTTGGATTGCAGTGTTAGCTTTACTTGTTCATAAGACTGACGAGGTGTTGGAGCTAAGTATTTTCAAAATAATATCTTGTAGTGCCACACTTGGTTTCGTTGGTAAAGTGGTATTGCAGAGAAGGTTGCCTCGTAAAGAAAAAGTTTATAACTGCTCCGTTAAAAGTGAGCAAGGATGTCACCAGAAATAGTATAATACTTTTGGAGGAGTTCCAAGCGATCCACCCAGGAAGGCCAGTCTGCATCGAGGGTGCTTTGGAGCCATCCTTTGATGGCTCTTAGTTGGGGTTCCAGACCTTTACCGTACAAACCAGGTGGATGTGGTCCGTATCTTTGACTAACCGACCGGCACTTGGTCAGACGACACGTCAGTAGCTCTTCATCGCTGGACGCCCGGTTCTATTGTTATACCATCAGGATTCTATTGGGCGTGTCTCATATTATGCTTTTGACTGGACGTTTGAATTTTGGATGGCTGACAAAGCCAAAGTAGGATTTGTATATTTTGTATTTACTACGCTGGAAATAAGGAGTATTGGTCATGTGGCTCAAACCAACTTGCTGAACAGTGCAATGACCTTTTTGGATGCAATGTAACTATCTGACTATGTGCGGGTTGCGATAGAACGATGTCCTGAAGGATGAACAGTAGATTTTAGCTTTTCGTATGGCTTTTGGTTAAATGTGTATTTTGTTATAAGTATTGTTTAATTGTGAATCTGGCCAGAATATTTTGTTAGAAAACTTAAGTTGCGTTTTTTTTGGTAAAAAAAAGAGGAAAAGGAGAGAAACGCCTTGCTGTACATCTTTAATGTTATGTATTCTAGTACTTTGACTTGGTGACATTTATATTTCCCGTCTAAGCCCCCATAAATGTCACCAATATATGAACTGGGACACTTGGATCCGTCTAACTTCTGTGAAGTACTAGAATACATAACACCCTAAGCTTCATGTTCCCTAACCATAAGTAATCATTCTTATACAAATTCATGCAAATGGAGCAGCCCCACTACAATAGAAATATCCTAAACACCACGATCAAACATAAAACAAAGGCATTCCTCACAGGGTTTCTTATCATAGCCTCATAGGATCAGCTAGAAAAGCCTGATAAGAAAAAAACACAGAATACGGAAACTCTTAAAAATACCTTTGCTCACACTACGGTAGCCTTAAATTTCCCTTTCACATCGTGACAGTTGTGTAATATATTCTGTTTCTATACAATGTTATTCCACGATGTTTACGGTACTTCTCAATAATTTGTACAGGAAAAAATGGTGATTCAACCAACATTTTTTGAAATTCCTTTTTTGTGATTTTTTTTATGCTAATCTCCTCAGAATTGTACACTTTGGTATGTCAAAATTCTGAAACGTGCCATCTTAGTAAGCTTGAGTTATGTTTACTTCACACAGCTGGCAGAGGTATCGTTTTGGAGCTCATTAAACAGTTGAATGTTCTGTCTAATTTAAATCAGTGCGCAATAGTGGGTGGGGGGGCCATGGCCCCGCCTCTGTATGTAGTCGGAGGAAACAAGCCAGTCGGGGAATTAACACGAAGCCAATTCTATTCGAATTGATCTCCACCTCCATATCAGTCGGGGATGGACATACTGTCCCCACCTCAAAAAACCTGGACACGCCACTGATTTAAATTGTGGAAATACTCCAATATCATTTTGGAAACATGACAATGATTTTGATAAAAAGGTAACACACTTCTTGTTTTACATTTAATGTTGATTTTCACTAGTAATGATGTAACTGATCTACACGATAAATCTATCTTTGCCTGCAATAGAATTACAATCAACACTGCACTGTTAAAAATTTCTGTAAATTTACAGACTTTTTTTAACTTAAACTTTTTGTATTTTACTTTTAATAGAGATTTTCTGTATCTTTACAAACACTTTGTATTGCTGCAATAAAAAAGGTTGTATAACATGTATTTTCTGTTTATTTGAAAAACCATTTCTGTCTGCTTTTTTAACCAAATTTTACTGCTTTGTAAAACTTTTTCTGTAAATTTGCAGAAATTTTAACAGCATTTTTTATTTTTCTGATTTCACATAAATAAACTGTCATTTAACAAACATTCATTTTGTTTTTAAGCTGAAAAAGAAACAAAAATAAGCCCAAACAAACAAATAAGAAATAGCCAGAAAATTTTCAATATATAACATGCATCGTTCTGCGAGGTTTCAGCTTAAAAAAAAAACATTTTTGGCAAATTTATGGCCCTATTTGAAATTAACTTACATTTATTATAAAAGCATACTTAGTTATTACGTTCTTAGTTATTAATATCATACAACTAGTGTTTTGTCACACATTTTTAAGTAAAAAGAAATTGTAAGGCCCTAATTTCAGAGCACTTACAATTGGTATACTGATGTCAACTCATCGCCACAGGCGCTCATGAACTTGATCGGAGCAAATTAAAAACGTTTCACAAATTTACTTGAAAGAGTCTGTAAATTTAACACTTTATGACGTAAATCTCATTTTGCATAAATGGGTGGAGCCTATTTTGTAGGCATTTTCCTAACAAAAGGATTGCTGTTGCTTTGAATAATATCTTCTTTGGCGTTTTCTAATCAGGAAGTGATAAACTTATTGTTTACCTTGTCTGGAAATGTTTGCAACCAATGTATTTGCATTCTTTGTCATATTCATTTTAAAAACAATTATTGTATTGTACAAAAAATGTGACTTTCCAATTACAAAGTTCCTAGAGATAGCAGTCTACTTGACAGCAATATGACAACAAAGCATCCTCAATGTGTTTTGATTGAAAACAACTTCGTAACGACACATTACGTTGATAAGGAAATACCTGATCTACGTAATGGTGAAGTGGATGTTACGTAATAACATATGAAAGGTAAAAAAGCGATATTATAATAAATATTAAAACGTCGGGAATGAAAACAGTGGGCTGTAAATTCACATAAAATTAAGGTAAACAAAACAGAAAAATTCTGTTATTCGATTTTACAGTAGACTTTTGTAAACTAGTTTACATGCAAAAACTGTAAAGAAAAAACAAACCCTTAATGTTTTTTCATGATTACAGTCTGGCTGTAAAAAAAACATTATTTGGTTGGAAAAAAATTTGCCATAAAAATTATGTATATTTACAGAGAATTTTTTTAACAGTGTGTCAAGAAACGGTTAACGGTTTCTCTAGGACTTTATATGAATTCCAAAAGAGTTTTAATTAACTCTTCAATTGCTTTATATAGATCTATTTAGCCTATTTCACGAACTGTTCAACTCCTTATCCGTTATTTTGGGAGAATGCATGTTTATACAAAGAAACCAATCAAACCAGGGAAAGTGACACTACTGATATCATCATATCATGAAGTATTAAAGATGCACTACGGAACACACAATCTTCACATGAAGTGTTTGTTGATAATGTTTTCTCAGAATAGTAGCTCTTTTTTCGGTGAAAACAACAAGCTGTTAGGCGTTTGGCCAATCACTAATACTTATATTGTTATAGATTATTAAAGACGCTGGTTTTGCTGAGGTCAAATTCGAGGACCAATCAAAACAGATGACAGCTTTCCTTTACAGCGCAAAAACGAAAGTAACTGAAAATATGCAAAATAAGCTAAAGGTAAGTATGCGTTTTTCAATTAGTTCTAACTCGATTTATAGCATACGCCAGATTTATTACTTTTCTTATCATTCTTTCAAAACGGTTTTAAAACTCTCCTGGGGGTGCTTTACCAGAAAAAGTTGCAATCAGTCTTCAATTGCTTAGTATACGTACATATTTCTCTGGGATGTTCAATGTTAACATGGGTTTTCTGTAAAATGAAACGTCGGTCTGAGTTCTGGCAAGACAACTTGCAAGAATCAGAAAATTATTTTTGATTATGTAACTTCTCTCGATGCAAGGTGTTCTATCTGTTATTACCTGTATACCGTGTCTATTGACGTCATAAGACGTCTTTCGTTCTCGAGGAAAAACAATGAAGCACAAATTCCCACAATAACTTAGTCACTTAGTCACTTAGTAAAACCTCATCTAACTATAGGCAAATCCGGAAAGCTAGTGATGCTCTGATTTCAGTCGGCCTACAGTCACTTAACACAATTTTGATCGGAGTCGTCTATAACTGACTCCCTGCAACTCACACTTAATCCCACGCAAGACATGTACTTTTACGCTCGTATTCTACCGTTACTAGAATCACTTGTCTACATTTATGTTGGTGTGAATGTTGTACTGCTGCAAGCTGACCTTACCGAGAAAGTCGTTATAATTGTGTGACGACCCCATCTATAAGTTTTATTAACTGACAACATATCACTCTAGCAGATCATGTGAGAATAATATTAGAAATATTTCAATAACGGAACAATAAACTTTTATTTGAGGAATATATATGTGACGAGTCGACTTATGAAGGGTCTACATCATGTGTCACACTTTTATGCATACTTCTGTAGTTACGTTCTCATTACGTTTTACCCACCTCAGAGAGCTGAAAGCCCCCAGCTCTCTGCCCAAATTTATCTAAGCTGAATATTTTAGAACTCTCAGTCAACTTAAAAATCTTCGTATTACTGTATCGGCAACTTTATTTTTGTCATTTTGCGTTAAAAAGCACCAGTTTTCAGCATTTTCTCTTTTAAAGTTAACACCAAGTGATTTTTTACGCAAAATATGCATTGTTTTTATGTTAAACAATACTACCTTCTAAGTAATACTACCTTCTTTCGAAAAAATATTTTCAAAACAGCACAACCGTAAATGTCTGTCTCATACAGTGTCACAGTGTCACATCTCCTGCCATACATTACTGCATACCGCAGTCCTCTCCCCCAAACCGCCTCATCAATTCTGGCTAAAGGTCAGGGGAGAGTACATTACACTAGTCCTCAAATATCTTCAACGCTTCCATAAATATGCAACTTCCATTTTTTCTTTAATTTTTTAGGATTTCTCCAACGAGGATCTCATTACTGTGGTCAGTGACTGGAATGATAAAATCAAGAGATACAATACAAAGGATCAATTCTGGTGCTTGTTTTCTGCACAAAAGCCTGCGTCATCTTACCGTTAAAAACCAATACCATTTTATAGCATCATAGGGAATCGAAACTTCACAAATACTAGTAAGGCATGTCATGAACAACTATACCGTAACTTACTTCGTCTACTACGTAGTTTGGTCTAATACATAGAGCTAGCCCATTTTTCACATACACAGTGAACCAGCTTCGGAGTGTAGGCTACTAGATACATATCATGGCTGGCCGGTTAAGAATTTCTTTTCATAGAGTCTTCTAGAGGCTGGCGAAGATCCAAGTGACGGAGCGAAACGGGAGATGGAACTTTTCACATGCTTTTCACTTGAACATAACTGACATGAACACGAACAATGTCCCCAACAACAAACATACGTTGATATAGGACTTCTGAAATAAATATGACATTATCAGCTATAAAGCGTTGTTTTATAATGTGTTTATAGTAATTGTTTACAAAACAAATGTTATTTACAATACCGTTATAGTCGAAACACAAAAAATGGAATATAAATTAGATTAAAGTCTCTTTTGATAGACGAATTGATACGTAAATCAATAGCGTCAACCAAACCAGCGCATTTCATTACTTCAAAAGGGTAAGCACCCAGTGGCGTCGCCAAGGGGGGCCAGAGGGTATGTGCCCCCTGAAAAATCGTGTCTCCCCCCCCCCCCACTGAGATTTGAGATTTTCAAAAAAATGTGTCTCCTGTATAGTCAGAGTGTGACTATGAATTTTTTAGGATTCGATTCCCCTGTTGAAAAGAAAAGACAGTAAATTTTCATGTTTTCCAAATGAAAATATCGCAAAAAAACCTTGGAAATGCCATTTCCGGCTGTTTGAGGGGTTATGCTCTTGAGAGTAGTTTCACTAACGTTTGTGTTGTTATCAAAAATAAAATCTTACCCGAAACTTCCCAGTAAGTAATTTTTTAGGCCAGTGTAAAAACAACTCTTTTAAAAAACAACTTTAAAACCTGACAAGCACGCTAAAGACCAAGGAGCTTCCAGGGGCTTCGCCCCCTGGACCCCCACCAAAACTCACATTGAGGTGCCCATCAACACTTTTCACTACGGATCATCTACCCCATTTTCAAAATGTCAGCCGGATTCGCTCTTGGTAGTTGAATCAGTAGTTTTTTACCGAAAGTCTTACTTGAAAGTTACCCGGTAGGTAACTTTTACACCAGTGTTAAGTCAATAAGATTACCCTTTAATAACGTCTTTAATACCTCAAAAACACTTTAAAACCCAGGAGCTTCCGGGGGCTTCGCGCCCTGGACTCCCACCAAAATTCACACTGAAGTACCCATCAACTTTTTTCTCTATAGATCATCTACCCATTTTTAAAATGTCAGCCGCATAAGCTCTTGGTAGCTGAATGAGTGTTTTTTTACCGAGAGGCTTACTTGAAGTTACCTTGGAGGTAATTTTTAGACCCAGTGTTAAGTCAATAAAATTACCCTTAAAAACCGTCTTTAATACCTCACAAACACGCTAAAACCCAGGAACTTCCGGGGCTTGGCCCCCTGGACCCCCACCAGGGGTTTGCCCCTGGACCTCACCCGTTGAGCCTCGCGCTTCGCGCTCGGTAGCGTTTCCGGCGTCATGAGTGGAGTCTATATGCCCCCCATAAAATCGTTGTGCCCCCTCAGTGCCCCCCAGAATGAAATGTCTGGTGACGCCACTGTAAGCACCAAAGAACGTTTTTGCATTAGAAAACAACAAATGCCAACAACACTTCATATGAGGGCTTCAAATAGCAAATCAAGGGTGCTACAATTTTATCACTTCAGTTTTTTGTGTACTCAGACTTTTGTCTCGAATGTCTGGTCTTGAAGAGTTCGACAGAAATTCCTGTCAATTGTTTACACTAAGTGTACTCTACTTGATTATGTTGAATGTGAAATTTTTCAACCCCAAGATTTGCCGATGAGTACCATTGGCAGGGACAGCGACTGATACATTTTGAGAAATTACAGCTGATTACCTTTGTTAAATAAGGAGATTTCTTATTGGCTTTTGCCATTGTGTTGTGTAAATTGTACTCTAAAACCCCCGATTTTCCGACAATTTATTGATGTAAATTAATGAATTTCAGTTAATTGACCTTCATCACACACGGCTAATTTTTTTCAATTTTGTACTCTTTGAAAAGAAAGGATCTTTTGCAGTTTAGATCCTTCCCTAGAGGATACTCCAAACCCCAAATGAGGAGGAAGTGGTCGAAAAAAATTAACGAGCCGTCAATAAACTTTGATCAGGCATAAGTTGTTTCACTTTTTCGTCAATTGTCTGATATAATTAGTTGGCAAGCTGTCTGCGGATATGACGTCACGGAATAATTTGTATAACTTAGAATTTCGTAGACTAGTCCTGCGATACAATTCATTTATCTACACAGGTTGAACAATTTTTGTTTCTTTTTGAACAAAGATGGAGTAGATATTTATTAAAACTCCAAAAATCGGAGCGAAATCCAATCAGATGTCGATGTTGTGTGACCTGGCCTTTAGAGAGGGTTAAGAGTTATCGCTATCTTAACCCAGTCAGAATATTTTCTTCTTAAACAGACGTTTTGGTCCAGAAATTGTATTTCCAATTCGATCTGTTTTACTCTGATACTTTCCAAGGTTTATACTATACCACGACGCTGGGGATTCGGTGTTCCACTAATGTCTTTTTAGTCATAACATGTCGATGTGAGCAAATTTGCTTGCTGGTCCACTTTTGACACCTTGTAGTTATTCATTGCAAACAAATGATACGATTAAAACGTTCTATATAACACAAGTCAATGAGAAGGTTGAAACATAATAGTCGAGGCGGGTCTCGTTGTTTGATATTTGGGGAGTACACAAAGAGCAATTTTAAACATAATTGGCAGCAATAACCACCTGCAACTTTGCAGCTGATGTAAATCATTGTGACGCTGTCCTTACATAAGATCAATTTGCTGCCCAAAATGTAACAACTTTTCAGGTCGGTCCAAAATGTAACAAATTTTTGACCAAAACGTAACAACTTTCAAACTTGGTCCAAAATGTAACATCTTTCAGCCCAAAATGTAACAGCGTGAAGGTTCACATCAGACGGTATTGAAAAATCTCCAACATGACTGTCATACATATCAAAGGCATAACTTAACCAAACAAGGTCGGATCGGACTGGGAAATGCATCATTCCATTTCTCATGACATACGCCACACACTTTGGATGGAAACAGTGAAATTGGATCAGCAGGCCCAGCTTCTTCTGTAGCTAGCCGTCGTTCGACGTCTGGGTTTAAATATTCGTGGTGGCTTCTAATAGAGCATGAAGGAAAATATCGTCTGAAATTATTCTTCCTTTATCCAAACAACTCGCAAACCTCGATTTTTCGAAAAAATTTTTGAGATTTTTGGACCTTTTGTAGGTGATGATTGGTTGTTCGGGGAACAATTTAATTGAGGGGTTTTAAGAAATGAGGTGACATTTTTGTTATTAAGGTACGTTTCAAATGCATTCTTGTAATATGCGGAGGTAAAAACAAGTTTATAAACCAATGATGGGTTACTGCTTTATTTTTCTCACTCACGAGTTTTTTTTTCGGTCAGCGTAACCCACAGATTAGTGGCGCTGTTACTTTACTCCGTGAGTAATCTCTCATAAGAAGTTTTCATGGTCGTCTTGACCTTGAAGGATATGTTGGTTGGTGCCCACGATGGTGGTTGCTTGTTTTGAGAAGGGATGTAACGCGACCTGGAACATGCGTCATTGAGCACATTTTTTGGAAGTAGCGTTCTCTCGAAATACTCATGTCGTTCGCTGAATTACTTCTGTAACAATGCGTCACTACCGGGTGTTATTGTGATTCGATTAAAGGTAACTGTTAGTACGGGAGTTATTTTACCTTTACTCCACACAATTATCCCGTTGGCATTAACCGAGTTATACACTTTGGGACAAAATAAAAGATACGTTTTATTATCTAGAGAATAGGTTGTTCTATACTTCATTTTTTAGTTTGTATACAGTTGCTGGGTATCACCGTTTTGTGATATATGTCTGTTTTCACTTACGATATTTCTGCATTTTATTGTGTTGATTCTGAGATGTATAGAGTAGGTCAATAATTTGGAACAACCTAAGTCAATGCGGAATTTATCAACAGTAACCCTTGTGTGTAAAATATCTAAACCTAAGAAAGCAGTTTTTTCCCGTCAAAATGACTCTTTGCCAAGCGAGCACGTGTGAAATCATCAGGAAAAACGTGAAAGTTTTATTACTTAATCACTCTATGCTATGTTATCACTCAGATAGGGTTATTTCATGAAATTACCATCTCTAATAGTTTCAAATTAGCCACTTCTGCTATACCTATGAGTTCAGTACGGTGCTCTCTAATGGTTATGCTGGAAGAGACCACAAGCATATTTCAATGCTTTGGTATGCTTTTCACCATGATACTATGTTTTACTTTATCAGATTCATTCTAGTATCCAGAGCGCGGGTTGTTTAAAATGGAATTTTTTTAAATAAATTCACAGTTTTTAAATAGGGCTATCACCATGTGGGTATAACATTTTATTTATCACATTATATCTTTATTTTGTTGTGATAACTTGGGTAGCCTATGTACCTACGCATTTGAGTTCGGTGTTCCTTGATGGCTAGGTCAATTATGTTTGTAGTATTAACTTTAAATTTTAAATTTCGCTCTTTATTGCCTTGCTATACTAATTAAAGTAAAAGTTTGGAAGAACATCAATATTTACAAATATCTTTAATATGGGAGGAGATTAAGAGATTAAGATTGTTAAGTTGCTGGCTAATTTTTTTTTTTTTGGTTCACATCTATATTAAGTTGTGGTCAAACTACAACGAATTTGGGTCTGATTACGATCCGAATTTTTCGATTTTCAGTAGATATCTTCTCCACCTCTGATCGGAAAGAACCAAAAATTTGTCAGCTAATGCAAATATATGATTTGTACCACAGGACTATGAAAATGAAATGTTTTCTAATTATTTCGTGACGTCACACCGACAGACAGCTTTTATCGGACACTCGTAGTCCGATAAAAGCTTTCTGTCGGTGTGACGTTACGAAATAAATAGTATAAATTTGTTTTTTTTTTTAGTCATCCAATACAAATCATTTATTTACACAAGTTAGAAAATCTTTGGTTCTTTCCGATCAGAGATGGAGAAGATATTCACCAAAAATAAATATAATAATCGGATCGTAATGCGATCCGATTTCCTTGTTGTGTGACCGCGACTTCGAATAAATGTGAGCCAACAAAAAAATTAGCCCTGGACTGAACAATCTAAAAGCATAAAACATTTAACACAGCAAAACATTTAATGATCATGAAACCCTAATGGTTTTCATAAATAAACTACTTCACAAGCGCAATGCGATGAAGGTGTTTTACGGGCAACTTTTGATAGACATTAAGACTACTCGTATAATTTGTGTGCATTTACTGATTCAAGATGGCCTACAGGTGCAAAGTTGTATGAAACCTTGAACATATACCTCGTTGAGGTAAATTGTAGACACGTTTACAATAAATTATTTCTGATCCGATAACTATATCTTGTCAGGCTATTTACTTTTGAGTGTGTCTGTTGCATATTGCGGTATGAGAGATGAGGAAGTTGGTAAACCGATGTGAGGATGTCCGATTGTTCATCACGATATGTGCAGCCACCAGTATAAAAATACAAGTGACCACATGAGTGCCAAGGCCTGATTCCGATAAAGAATCAGTCCTGCATCATGGCCTAGCCCGTTGGACCATCCGAGAGCACCCAGTGTGTACCAATGCATTTGGCAGGGAGGTACAGATGCCGCTGCTACCCCACCCACTCCTTCCGATTTCAGACAATTTTTTGTCCATTTATTATAGACAACATGCAGTCTTTTGGCAAGACATGCGACCTGGTGACAGCGTTTGTTACACAAAGGCAATTTGGTAAAATAATGACCGTCAGATTTATGTAAAATGAAGGCTATCGCGCGCTGTGGTCTGATCAGCTACGACCCATTTGAGGGAAATTTGAAGGCATGAAAAACTTGAGGGTTGGCGTGATCGTGGATCACCTGGTTGGTACCTCTGACTTAGGTCGGAAGAGGTGGCAATAACGTGACTGTCAATAGTAAGTCATGCGCAGGAGGACCAACGCCTCTTTGTGGGTAGGTACAGGTACAGCAACTAATGCTGTTTAACCTTCAGCAAAATCTTTTTTTATTAGAAACACCCGTTGTGGGTGGAAAATTTCAATTTATGGAATTATTTCTCCTGCACTATAAAGCAGTTGGGAAAAATAATCACCAACACAGATTACGTGTGTAAAAATACTGAAATTTGATGAAAGGTGTCCAAAATTGTTTTAATGACGACTGAATTAAAAGGTAAGAACCACTTTCTTTTGGAACCACCACTGACCTACCAATTATTGAACAAAATTTAACTAATTTCAGTATTTTCATATAGCCTACGTAACTAGCGGTTGGTGGACTTTTTACCCGACTGTTTCAGTGTATATATGTCGGTATGCAGCTATGTTTTAGTGTATTGTCGCTTATCAAAATTAAAACTGCGTAAATTCCTTTTTGCTTTGCTGGTCTCCATGACTTCAAATTAACCAGTTGCCCAACGTTGGGTTCCTATATAACCACTTAAACATCCAGGTATATTGCCCCAAGTTTGAGTAAAACAATCGTCAAACAATAAGGCAACACATGGGTAACAAAATCATTTGTTAGACAAAATTTGCCCAGGTGTTGGTGTGGTGATATTCTAACTCACGTTGGAAGAAAGCTAGGAAAAATTTTGCCCAAAATTTTCAAGAGTGTGTATATGTTTATCTTTATAATATTACCGTACTGAATAAGATATGTGTTTCATGAGAGTGCTGATGAGGTTTCTAAAAAATTTTTGTTCTGAAAGAAGAACGTGCAGTTATTTGATTTTCCCGGGACCGTTGCTTCTTACCTAAAATTTTACTATAACAGAGGAATGCCCAGCATTTGCAGTTTGTTTCGAATGGCCCAACTTTTTTTAGTTTTGGATTTTTTTGGCAGCCACAACCCTTGTCCTCAAATACTTGGAATGAAACACACATATTATCATTGACGCTCAGAAACAATCGCACATTAAAGACGATAGGCGCATGCTTTGATTTGTTTCGGAAGTCTTCCAAATTTTGATAAAGAACTGTTACAAAAAAGAAAAAGAATGATTTAATTGTAAAAAAACTTGTAAGATCATTTGGGACGATATTTATGGTTACATTTTTTTACAAGTTCACTAACACCCAAAACAATTCCATGAAATAGGATACCTCAGTAAACTGCAGTGCAAAATTCATTTGTATATAAAACGACATACGTTTTGCGAGTGATTGCTTCAATTCTTGGATTAAATGTAATAATGGTAATCATTACCCCGCTTTGGTGGATAACTTAATTCATTATTGGTAAGTACGTTAATACAGCTGTCCAATTCATGAAACCAATATTATTAAAAACGCGACTTCTGAAATACCTAAAGTCGTTGATAGTAATACCCACTTGAATAATTGAGAGCTGCATGTAAATTATTCATATGGTGATTTTAGTATTCCATGTCCGGGTTGTGCAAAACGAAATCACATAATGTCAATATTGTACATAACTGCCATTTACGTTCAGTCCTCAGAAGTAAGTTGTAGTAGCAAGTCAATTTGGATGTTCGATTAGATGCCTGGTTTATTCGCCAGTGATACATATGGTCCATGCTGGAGTTAGGCTTACATCGGGTGATCATTCGAGTATTTTCTGATTCAATATAGCAGATGTATTGCTGAGGCAGCACATACTTACATCAAAATTACGGCGTTAGTCAATTCAACGGGTCGATAGTACTCCAGTTGAACAGAGTTTTCATCCTTTAACATGGAGTCACTAAATGAAACACCATCACCCCTTTCCACAGATAGCAGAACAGGTAAGGCGTACCTTTTTTAATCGAATAACTCATTGGGTTTTATGCTTTTAGTGTTGTGATGAATAGGAAAAGGTGATATCTCATCGAATTCCATCTGCTTTACTACAGGGAGAAATAGCTGGAATTTTAGGGTGCTCACTGCTTCTGCATAGGTGGAAAAATGTGGAATTTGTTGTCTCGTCATTTCCAAATTATTCCTTGTTTCCCTTTATATTAATCTTTTACATAACTTTCTCCCCAATATTACCCGAGGCCCGGGGCATTTGTTTGCCCCTGTCCCCCTCTCCGTTGTTTTTGCAGTTGCCTTCAATAGTCACCCCTCATTCCACAGCTGCTGCTTTTGCTTTCAACCGTTTACCATTTCGTGCCTTAGGGTTACTGACGTCACCCATTCCCATTGTTTTAAACCCCGCACCACCACAGTCTAAACAGGGAGTTGGTCTAAACATGCGACTCTGAAACAAATAGAGTTTCAAGAAAAACTGATTTCATGGGCACAGATCCGTCCGGGGAAGTGATGGGGAGGAGTGTCTGTTTTCTGATCTAATTGGAGCGTGGTCATGCTACTTAAGCGGAGAGCCCAAGACTAAAAGTGTCAAAATGAAGATTAGGATAGATGGAGTTTTACGGCCCCGGTTCCGAACAATTGGGTCGAGTTGAGCTGGCCACTGCCTTTTTCCACTTGTAGCTCACTGGCTAGTGGGCCTATAACCTACTCCATTTCTTATGCTGATGCTGAGCACCAACCACAATGGGAAACAGTTTCCCTCAAATGCAGTGTGTCATTTGGACAATCCTTGATTAAACTGAGCCAAGTTTCATTATAATGAAATTCTGTTTGGTCAAGACAAATTGTATACGTATATGTCCACGTCCCCATCACTGGCAATGTTGGTGGAACCGAGTCCTGGTCCCTGCCAAAAGATATATTGCTATAGACATTTTCTTGTACACTAGTTTATCGTGCTTCACTTAGAAAGAACTATAAGCACGCTTGACCCAAATCAGAACAAGAAAAAAAAACTTTCTTGTGCAATTATTTAAGACAAATATTGTAATTGAATCCATTGTCTAATGGTAACCCTGAAACAACAGGGAGTTGTCAGAGCAACTGATATCTCTCTGGAAACTTTACAAGATTCTTCACATTGGGACTGGTAATCCATATTTGTTCATCTGCTCTTGTTTTTGAAAGGACACTACTTTGGTTTACAAAGATAGTCAGAAGCAAAGATGTCCCCTTCCTATTGTCAAGGGAGCTAAAATTTGCTTCCATAAACCCTTATTTGCACACTCTGTAAAGTCTGTTAAGTATTTCAAACTTTATCTAAGGTTATCATTTACACCCCCTTTCGATTGCTTCCTAAGGTTTTGATCGCAAAAATGGGAGCCGAACTTCGTCTTCTGTATATGGGGTATCAAGGGCCGGTAATTGTGTTGAGCCAAGGATTATCGTTTCTCAAGTGTTGTAGTGGTTGATCACGCTCAAAATGATAATCTAATGTTCTGGGCTACTTATGGTGCATCCACAGTTCAATCGAACCTCCTTGTAAATTAGGGTGTCATTCATTTTTGCGAAGGTTCATTTTTCTGAAGGGTCATCTTTTCATAATCTCCCCGAAGAGTTGTTAGATTAAGGCTCATTATTTTGAGTAGAGGTAACTGGTGATTTTTTTCGAATTGTCGAACATAACGGTCACGATTCTAAAAGGTCGTTATTCCGATAGGAAAATGAGAGTCATTTTTCCGAATGAAAATTTATACGGGTCGTTATTCAAATAATGAGTTGCTATTCCGAAACGGAACTGTGAAATAGCATATTTATGGGTGCTTCGAAATTCAGAATAACGACCTGGCCTTTATTCTTGATTCAGATTAACAATTCTTTTTCTGAATGCGGAATATCGGCTCCTACTCTCTATTCGGAATAACAACAAAAATGATTTATTTGGAATAATGGGGTAACAACCATTTGAGACAATTATCAGGTCCCCCAAATTACACTACATTTACATCTGATGGCTGGTTGGGACGATGAAACCTATAAAATATTGACAAAGTGGCGGTCCCAGAATGTCAAACTTGGGAAAAAAATTGGGGACCGAAAAAGATCTGGCGCAACGCGAAACCGAGCCCGAATGCACCCTCTCATAGACGGGGGTCCACGGGGGGGGGGGGGGGGGTGCGGGAGCCCGCGGAAGCTCCTTTGGTTGTAGTATATCTGTGTCTAGATGAAAAATTTGTCTCAAGAGAGGTATGTCATTTATTATTTGTTTTTTCGGGAAGCACGACTCTTCCCCTGACCTAACTTGGGAGAAAAGTGGCGACAATTTTTACTATTTTTACTATTAAACTATATTCCCAATGTACACGTAGCAAAAAGTTTCCGTGTTTAGACACGGAGCTGTTAAGCCAACCTGGTGGAAATTATGCTTGAGTAAAGATAGTGTCAGCTACGTTTCATTTTGATATTCTTTGTGTAACAGGTGTGGAAAAGAAAAATATGTACAAACCGACAAAAGACATTTCGAAATGTACGACTAGGGATACATTTGATAAAATTTTCTTAAATTAAGGTGCAACTGTCAGAGCTGAGATGAAGAGTTTCTGGTTAAGCTACTCTCAAGAACCAAACGTGACAAAAATGTTATTGGACTCAAATGCGGAGAATATAGGTAAAGAAGAATTACCGGAAGTGCTGAGTCTCCTTCCTGACATGAGAGGCAAAAACATCCTTGAACTGGCAGGAGGAATCGGGTAAGCTCATTCTATTTTCTTTTCAATTTCCTTTGTAGAGAGCGTCACCTATTTGTTCTGTCATATTTCCTTTCCCAGTCCCAGTTAATATCTATGACTCGATGTCTGCAATGAATTTATTTTGCTACTTGGAGCTTCAACTTTGCTTTTTAAAGAGTTCTATCCATGAGAGAAATCTAAAGAGACTTCTCCACGACGAGGTAGTTACTTGGTCGGTAGAGGTTTTACTACTGAGTTTCCTTCCAATTTGTTTGTGTTGGTCCGACCAAAGCCTTTTTTCCAAATGTGTCTCTATAGTTTGTTTTCCCTTGTACATTTCTTATGAAACCGACCTTCTAACTGACTGACTAACTGACTGTCTGACTAACTCACTACTGTAACTAACTTACTATCTGTGTAACGAACTATCTAACTAACTAATCAACTATTTGACTAACTTGCAAACTTTAGAACAAACTAACAAAGTAACTAAATTAACTAATTATTAAGTAATTAATTTGATTGAGGGCTGGGTGAGCGCTGCTAATTTTCTGGGTTGCTTCGATTTTTTATTCGAATGATCCACTATTTGAGGGCCACCATCGGTTGGTATTGACCAAACAGTGCATTTTTAAAAATCGCGAACCCATTTTTTTTTCAAATGAAAGCAGTCCTTGTTTATTACAACGTATTTCCCGATGGAGCACAAATCGGGTGGGTCAGAGAGAACATTAATTTTTTTCAAAGGGTGCATGCATGGATTTCACGATTTTGCTTGTAAATTGCACTGCAGAGAGTATATGGGCTGGGAGTTTTGATTGTGTAGTTCCATTCTGGCATCTTTTCACACTGAGCTGCATGCAAGATACTAGCTCTACTCTATACCCAACTCTATATTAGAGTTATCAGACAAGGGAGTTGTTATTGATCAAACAATGTATTTCAGCTAGTTTCAGGACTACAGCCGTACATTAAGGTAATAAATTTAGTTAATGGTGTCATCTTTTAATTTTACTTTGTATTTTGATTTGTCTCTTCTTCTGATGTCATTTTTAAAATCTCAAGTGAGAGCTACACATTTCTTTGAGAAGGGGGGGGGGGGCTGCAGTCCAAGCTCCCGTTGTTACGTCACTGTTTCAAAAGGGTGTGAGCGTCATCAGATTAAATCAACTAAAGTAAGACGTTAATGCGCAAAACTCCATGAACCAAATCAACCCATTTTCTGGCACCCTACATGACCACATTACCTAAACGCAAAAACACTACCGTGAAGCAAAGAATCCATCACTCCAATATAATAAAAGTATTCTTGGTAGAATATAATGTAATGAAATATTAATGCTTATCAGTCGGTTGTTGGTTCTATTTTCAATCTACTGATAAGAGTGACGATGTAGGCTATAAAGTACTACAGTTTAACCAGTGACACAATTTGCGTAGTATACAGTTCAACGTATAAATTAGAATAATTTTCATATAAACCTCTGCGCGATTAAAAATAAGACCAGTAAATTTGAAAATCTAAACAATAAGCATGTTATCAATATACCGCACTGTGACAGGAAACATAAGGGTATTTGGATTATCTTACGTTGTAGCGCTAAATTAAGGTGCCTTTACAACGAAAGCTGAAACTGCTACGCCGAAATGGCAAGATAGCATCACAATTATCCTGTTCTGATGTTGTAATCACATACACACAATTGGTGAATGACCTTACAGTAACTTAGGACACATGCTGGCGTTCAATTAACGCCACAAACCATTGTTGACTAACCAGAATGAAATCGTATGGCTCGAATGAATGTCATTAAACAACTTGGGCTCTATTCGAATATGTTCAGCGAGAGACTAGGAGAGAGTTGATAGCAACTTCTTTGGTTTGGTGTAGTGTTATAATTTCCAATTTTTAATTCATGGTTCACCCTTAGGGGTGACGCCACTAGGCGACAAGAAGTGGCATTTACCCACTCAGCTTTTCATCAGAAGGAATAGATAGTAACTGATGAATTGAAGTAGTAAAGATCGTTTTAATTTTGTCACACCCTTAATATACCATCATTTATGAAGCCTTCGGCACTGGAAACTGTGACGTTTTCAAAGTGACGTATAATTACGGTCGTGCCTATCTGTAATTAATCTGGCAGATTAAAGCACTACAAAGCAGTTTTACTTCCTCTCTAATTTTGACTGTGATAGGTCTATCATATAGCTTTCTCAACGAAAAGATGGAAATTAAAGATCACAGATAACCCTACAAAACTGCACTTAAAACATGAGAGGACGTTCCACATTGCGCAGTTGCCACCATGACTCATCAATTTTTCAAATAAGAGAAAAATAGTCTGCGTGCCCCAAGATTGATTATACACCTCAGCTTTGTATATGTTGAATGCATGAAAAGTCTTTTTTCGTTACACGTGTGTACATGCTCAATCCATTGAGTGTGTACTCTGCTGTGCTCTAGCTAGTGTAAGATATTTTCTGTAGGGAGGTAGAAACTAATAAACAGCCTTTGTTGATGTGCTATACTCGTCTCAGATTAGGATGCACGTCAGACGACGATAAGACAACTTCGAGTGTAAAACCGTCTTCGCATGATCTAGAACTTCCAGAAGACATAAGGAATTAAAAACAGAAACCCCAGGGGACGGGGAAGCGAATTTTGAAGTGGGGGCTGATCACTCAAGCGGCGCAATATTTTCAACAATGCATGAGCAATGCAAGGCGGTCAAAACTGCCTACGGCTGAAGAAAGTGCGTAGCCAAAGCACCCAGCCCTCCGTCTCCGAGGTCTCTGGACTGCACAGTCTTGCAATCTTAAAAAAACGCATAAGACGTTAAAGTGTCAACTCAAAAATCAAGTTTAACAGGTACAAATTTATTGCAGATTTGCAATTTTTCTTAGAAACCGATTTTTGCAATAAATTTATGTCATACAATGCATTACATCATTGGCGAAGCAAGGATATTTTCCAAACTTTTCAGTCTCAGTTTCAGTATATTTTCAGTTTCAGTATATTTTCAAGGTCAAGGTGCATGCTTTACATACAAAATACGGAAATTTATAATAATTAACTAGATTATCATGACTTCATGTAATGTTACCTAAGTTAATACATGGCCTACAAGATCCTGAAGCTGCCTACTATATACACAGGATTAAGACAATGTCATCGTAGGCCCGTTGTCACCCCCAACCCCAGTGATTGATCAGATTAATTTTCCGAACAGATTAAAAACATTAATCTTTCGAACCAGTCCTTTAAAAATAAGGTAAACATTATATGGATTTCCAGGTTTACAGGGTTATTATGTCTAGACAACAGTAAGCTGTTGTTTTTAGCTGCATCCATGGTTAAACAGAGTAAGATCAGTCTATAACCTGCCCGGGACTAGACTGTAGGATGAGAGGCCTTTAAATGCTTAAACTTAACTCAGGGCGCTGTCAACCGATAGTTTGGAAATTGGGCTGTTAAACCTCGCCTAACCTAACCTAACCCAGGGCGTTGTCAACTTTAGTGACGGGTGAGAGAGATGCGCGGAGTGCGGCCATGGTTTCGGGCGGAGCGTCCAGCCAGGGGAAATTTTTGCTAAAAACACCCTAGATTGCAGGAAATGACAATCCCTTAGCCTCATCACTGCATGCTTAGAATGTCATATTTTTCTTGTCCTGAAAACTTTTTAGGAGACAATTTGTTCACAATATATATAAAAAAGGAAAAATCGGAAACCCTAAGGTCTACCGATATGTATTGCTGACAGCCTTAAATCGAATGTAAATATAATGGTTTTACAAACGAAAACAAACGGTAGTTGTGATCATAATTAAATGAGGGAATATTTAGTTCACGAGGCTATGATTATGCTATGGTTATGTTTTGTCTGTAGGGTTGTAGCCTTCCTGAGAGTGTAGTTTCTGCAACTACTGTTTTTTAGTTTGAGGACTTCAAGAGTTTGGATAGGGAGTGGGCTAGCCATGGGATGTTATACAACTACAAGGCAGACTTTTTGTAAGTTCAGTATGGCAGTCACCAACAGCTCGTTGATCGTTACTACAGTTCCAGCTCATGAAGATTAAGAAGATGCGGACATAGAGGTCAATAGACTTGCGTCCATTGACGGAGGTTTTTAAGGTATCATAAGGTATAAGCAACGTATTGTCCAACAGTGCATCAAATTCATGAACATAACATTATCTGAACGATACGTAGGGAACTAGCTGGATAAAGGCATCCTATGCTCCGGTCTTATTAGTCTATGGGCCAATAATCGAAATCATCCCCCCCCCTTAGCCACAATTATTCACTGTGTTTTTCTGTTAGGTGGGATCCTTAGGCATCATATTCTGCTTGTTTGCCATTACACAAGTGGTGGGTGTGGCCAGGAAATCCAAAATGGCCGCCAAAATGACCGCCATTTTGGATTTTCAGGTTTAAGGAGCTGTTTCTCTGTCAGAAGGTCATATACCCCCAAACAAGGTGTCATATGAAAGCTGATAAAATTTACTCTCTACTGATGTATAATTTTAGGGGGTTGGGTGTAATATGAATGCCTAAAAATAGCAAAAAGTGTGATTTTTTGCAAATTTTTACGGAAAATTGAAATTTTAATAAAATGTTCACTTCAGTATCTCATGCTAGCTTTCATAGATGCATTTGATTTTTTCCACAAATTAGCTCTTATGTAATATGTTTAAGACCTGCAAAACGCAGGTGGATAGCATATCTAATTCATGAGTTATGACTGTCCAAACATTCCAACCCTCGATTTCAGAATTTACCCAAAATGTGTTCTTCCATTGACTTACTGTACAAATTGGCTATTAACCGTGTATTCTATGACCCTTTGTAATTGTCTGGCCCCAGCTGTCCCTCAGAAACTCTTATCCACTGTGTTTCCCTTTCAGTCTATCATAACCTGAAAATCTGTCTTTAAAAATGTGGTGAGCATGGCCATGAAGTTCAAAATGGCCGCCAAAATGGCCGCCATTTTGGATTCTCATGTTTAAGAAGCTGTCTTCCTGTCGGAGTGTCACATACTGCTAAACAAGGTGTCATATGAAAGCTGGTTAGATAGTCTTTCCAGTGATATACAGTTATAGGGGATTTTCAATCACATAGATGTCTAAAAATAACAAAAAATATGATTTTTGCTACTTTTTACAAAAAAAGAATCGACATTTTAATATAAAGGTATCTCAATATCTTATCATAGTTTTCATTGCTTCATATCATTTTCTCCACAGGTTTGCTCCTATATAATAAATGCAATACCAGCAAAACTCTGACAGATAGCACACATAATTCGTGAGTTTTGACCATTAAAAGGTTTAGACCCACAGTTTCAGTAGTTACTAAAAATGTTTCTTCTATGGACTAACTGTACAAATGGGAAATAAATTATGTAGATAATGAGCCTGTTTAATTCGCTGTCCTCTTTGCCTAAGACGTTCTTACCCACTTCTGTTTAATGGTACTCAAGGTTTTCAGCTATCAGTTTCAAAATGTATGCCATCAAATAAAATGTCGGTGACTTGGTGTGGCCATGAAATTGTTCAAAATGGCGGCCATTTCGCCTTTTTCAGTAACGAGGAGTTATGCACATTTTATCAGTTCACACATTGTCAGAGGCGGCGCCAGAATTTCAAAATTGGTTTGGGGAAAATGAAAATCATAGAAGAATGATGAGGCAACAGTTTTGGGGTACAGCACGAAACATAGCCATGCAGAAGCACTCGTTCCTGCGGGTGAGTCCACTTGGTCGAAACCCTGGCAAGCTTTGAAATGTTATCATGTGTCTGGAAAAAAAATTAAATCTCAGGAGCAATTTATTACTTACTTTTTCCATTCACCTGACCCCTTACTGATCTAATGTGAGGGAGGGGGCAATTGATGGGCCAAGGATGAAATGCCCCCTCTTGCACCACTGTAGCACGGAATGCATACCATCGAGAACCTCAAATAGGATATAACGATATACATCGCAAGAACTAAGAAGAAACTGAAATCCTATTAAATAATTCATTTCTATCCAATAAAAATAGAAAGATTACAAACTTCCCATAATTTCCCAATCAAGATCTGAATCATTTGGATCATCGATCACGCGAAGTGGGGTCGTTATTATTGCAATAACATGAAGGAATCAAAACTAAAGTAATGATTGTTTCCCGAAAGGGTATTCTTTTTGTCTGTTTGAGAAATATTTGAAGTTATGAAAGCGAAGAATAGTTGAATGTTGCTTTGTTTGTGGGAAGCTACTGAGAAAAAGCATGTTATTGCTTCCGATCGGGAAGCATTCACATGCCTGTTATACGGTGCAAGGTTAGGTATCAAGAACATCAACGAGCTTCGCTTCACTATGTTTATGACACGCTACACACCTCAAAACCAGCTACTATCTAGTGAGAGTGGCATCGACCTAAGCTTACTTCCACCCTGCAGATCATCGTTGCGAATGCCGGCATGTTTTACGTGCCAATTATCAGGCTTTCATCTGGAACCAAGCAAATCTGGCATTCCTGGAACTACCAAAACCATACAATGGTCATGGCTGGGTTTTAAAAGATGAAAAATTGCAGTACCAATGGACAGAAGAACTCCTTCCAACTGAATTGGTGGATCTAGTACTGGAGCAGAATGATGAAGGAGAGAACACTAGTGATGATGACTGCTACGATATTCATGATGACATTTTAGATGAAGAAGAGGAGGGTGATGACATCTAAATATGTTACACTTTAATCACATCCTATGCTTTACTTTTGACAAGGGTGTTTTATACAGACTAACAGGTATGGGTCATTGTACTTTTGGTTCTGCTAGTTACACAGATGTTGCACTTCTTTTGTAATTTTTGGTTTCCCGAAAGGGAAAACTACGGAGCCGCTCTCGTTTCCCTTCAGGCAAAACCTTGCGGGGGACCGCGGATTGCAAAGTCGGAAGTGACTATCTTGCTCATACCAAAGTTGGTAGCCAATGACTAACTACAAACGTGTTATTGCCGTATTTGTAACCGCGTATGTTTTTATCCTAGCATGTGTAACGATAGATTAGTTGTACATTGAAGCCGAAGACAATAATATTTGCATGGTCATCTTTCTTGTGACGTCTCAAAGTTGTTACTGTTAACTGTTCTAGGGTATGTGGTACTTGGAATGTTAGAAGTACTTCCAAAAAATGAATGGCAGTTAAGAATACTATACTTACAATTACGTACTCAAAATATTAGTACTCTACTTCAACATCATTTTAACATGCTTAGAAATATTACATTTTGGGGGCAAATTTAGAATTGTCACATTATATTTAAAATACCTTACCTTATAGTCGAAGAGCCCACAAGTGATGCTTTGTGACATGTATTTTGTTGGTAGGGGAGAGGAATTTCACTGCTAAAAAGAGATGCTTGCTAATTCATTACACTAAGACAAAGCAACCAAGTTTAGAACATAAATATTAATACTACGTGAATCCAAATTGTGGACCCAAAATTTTCGAAACACCTAAATAACTTCCACATATTTGCAATTTTATATAATAACGTCATCAAATTCAACCTGTGTGGAAATGTTCCCGGGTTAGGGTTACGGGACCAACGACACGGGAGACCAGTGACACTGGGGACCATACAATGATGTCCACGGGGGACTATTGACAAGGGTCACTATAGACATTAACCCTTTACTGTAAAGGTGTGGTAGGTATGTGCATGCTAAAACTCCTTACACTAGATTTCATGCATAATAATTAATATAAGAGACAACCCCTTCCTTACATTGCTGTTCAAAGTTGTGACACACAATCACAGTTGCGAACTGAACTAACATAGACATACAGTAAGATTTAAAGAGAAATTGTCACAAGTGGGATGTATTGCTTCAGTGTTGTTTGTCAGATGTCGCCGGATGAATGCTTCCTAGAGATTACATTATTTTTCGTACACACTTGTATTTTTTTTATTGTAAAGGTCTTTTACTTTGCCAGTACCAAAAGTTTTAGACTTTATTTCATGATTAATTTTATAGACTGCTTGTTACTGTACATTACTATTTTTAATAGAGTTGTCACACACAAACACGATGCATTCTCAACTTACATGTAGAGATCAGCTTCGTGGAAGATTGTCACTAGAAAATTGCTTCAGAGTTGTGTCAGGTGTCGTAGAGAAAAGCCTCATGGAGATTTACACATTACTTTTCATAGATAGTTTTCTCACGTGAAAAGTTTTTGTTGTACTCGGAAGCAATAACATGCTTTCTCTCAGTAGCTTCCCACAAACAAAGCAACACTCAACTATTCTTCGCTTTCATAACTTCAAATATTTCTCAAACAGACAAAAAGAATACCCTTTCGGGAAACAATCATTACTTTAGTTTTGATTCCTTCATGTTATTGCAATAATAACGACCCCACTTCGTGTGATCGATGATCCAAATGATTCAGATCTTGATTGGGAAATTATGGGAAGTTTGTAATCTTTCTATTTTTATTGGATAGAAATGAATTATTTAATAGGATTTCAGTTTCTTCTTAGTTCTTGCGATATATATCATTATACTCTATTTGAGGTTCTCAATGGTATGCATTCCGTGCTACAGTGTTGCAAGAGGGGGCATTTCATCCTTGGCCCATCAATTGCCCCCTCCCTCATGTTAGATCAGTAAGGGGTCAGGTGAATGGAAAAAGTAAGTAATAAATTGCTCCTGAGATTTAATTTTTTTCCAGACACATGATAACATTTCAAAGCTTGCCAGGGTTTCGACCAAGTGGACTCACCCGCAGGAACGAGTGCTTCTGCATGGCTATGTTTCGTGCTGTACCCCAAAACTGTTGCCTCATCATTCTTCTATGATTTTCATTTACCCCAAACCAATTTTGAAATTCTGGCGCCGCCTCTGACAATGTGTGAACTAATAAAATGTGCATAACTCCTCGTTACTGAAAAAGGCGAAATGGCCGCCATTTTGAACAATTTCATGGCCACACCAAGTCACTAACATTTTATTTGATGGCATACATTTTGAAACGTCTTAGGCAAAGAGGACAGCGAATTAAACAGGCTCATTATCTACATAATTTATTTCCCATTTGTACAGTTAGTCCATAGAAGAAACATTTTTAGTAACTACTGAAACTGTGGGTCTAAACCTTTTAATGGTCAAAACTCACGAATTATGTGTGCTATCTGTCAGAGTTTTGCCGGTATTGCATTTATTATATAGGAGCAAACCTGTGGAGAAAATGATATGAAGCAATGAAAACTATGATAAGATATTGAGATACCTTTATATTAAAATGTCGATTCTTTTTTTGTAAAAAATAGCAAAAATCATATTTTTTGTTATTTTTAGACATCTATGTGATTGAAAATCCCCTATAACTGTATATCACTGGAAAGACTATCTAACCAGCTTTCATATGACACCTTGTTTAGCAGTATGTGACACTCCGACAGGAAGACAGCTTCTTAAACATGAGAATCCAAAATGGCGGCCATTTTGGCGGCCATTTTGAACTTCATGGCCATGCTCACCACATTTTTAAAGACAGATTTTTAGGTTATGATAGACTGAAAGGGAAACACAGTGGATAAGAGTTTCTGAGGGACAGCTGGGGCCAGACAATTACAAAGGGGGATAGAATACACGGTTAATAGCCAATTTGTACAGTAAGTCAATGGAAGAACACATTTTGGGTAAATTCTGAAATTGAGGGTTGGAATGTTTGGACAGTCATAACTCATGAATTAGATATGCTATCCACCTGCGTTTTGCAGGTCTTAAACATATTACATAAGAGCTAATTTGTGGAAAAAATTAAATGCATCTATGAAAGCTATCATGAGATACTGAAGTGAACATTTTATTAAAATTTCAATTTTCCGTAAAAATTTGCAAAAAAATCACACTTTTTGCTATTTTTAGGCATTCATATTACACCCAACCCCCTAAAATTATACATCAGTAGAGAGTAAATTTTATCAGCTTTCATATGACACCTTGTTTGGGGGTATATGACCTTCTGACAGAGAAACAGCTCCTTAAACCTGAAAATCCAAAATGGCGGTCATTTTGGCGGCCATTTTGGATTTCCTGGCCACACCCACCACTTGTGTAATGGCAAACAAGCAGAATATGATGCCTAAGGATCCCACCTAACAGAAAAACACAGTGAATAATTGTGGCTAAGGGGGGGGGATGATTTCGATTATTGGCCCATAGACTATATAGCCTGTCAGTTTGCCCATTATACGCTGAAGTAGTAAAGAAAACCCTAAATGTGTACCAGAAAACATTCACGCTGCTGCAGAGAGGACATCCTGCGAAACAAGAGTCAAGGGCGCTTCATGCTGCAGTGAAACAAATGGGATCTGGGGAAATACGTTGCATAGAATTCGAGTTATGCATGAGAAATATTTCACGATTACTTAAAGTGAGAAAACTTTAAAGAAGTGCGAAATGGAAGTAATACTTCGTCAACTTGAAATTTCCCCAAAATATTTCAAGGGGGGGGGGGTGCAAGTTTGGGGGAAAACTTGCCCTCCCCCCCCCCCCACTTACGCCACTGCATTAATCTGGGAAAGTTCCAGTCTTGCACTACTACGCACACTGAATGCTTACATTGACGAGTCCATAAAAAGATGCAAAGAAGGACAACGTAGCCAAATCTTACAAATGCATTGCCTACTGTGATGACTGTCAGTTTTGTTGAATCAAGTTACAGCACGGATGAATTGTAGATATAACTTTGAAATAGATTTCATTCATTCAACTCCTATTAACATAGCCAAAAAATAAATGACTAAGATATGAAATGTTGAAATTACTTACTATGAAAGAGTCGATTGTACAATGATTTGCGGTGCCTTTCTGGTGAAACTTACCGTGCCTGCAGGTTTGGTTGAAGGTTTGGTTGAAGGTTTGGGTGGGTTTTGAAGTTAAATGTTTACAAATATGACACGCAGTTAATGGATAAATGATGGTGTGTTCGCAAAGCACATGGAAAGTCTTCGTTAACATACCTCAGTCCCAGTGAGTAATGAAGAAATAACATTATGAAACAAGGTGCAGTGACTTTCTAAGAACAAAGACTGGAAGACAAACGATTGCATCCGTACGCCTAAAAGTGACGAGAGTTAGCATATAGTACGTTATACGGTATTTCTGGTACTGCAGATGGGATGTACTCAATAACACTAACTGAAGGTAAGCATAGGAAGAAAGCATGTAAAGCATACGTGTTTTGTCAAATTTTTCTAGCGGTAGAGCATCCCCCTCACACGCAGAAGGCTCGTGTTCGATTCCCAAGTCGAGTCATACCAAGGACTTTAAAAAATGAAACCTGGCCGTTTTGCGTGATGCTCCGCATAAGCAATGAAGAAGGGAAAACAAGCCTAACTAACTAACTAACTAACTAACTAACTAACTAACTAACTAACTAACTAACTAACTAACTAACTAACTAACTAACTAACTAACTAACTAACTAACTAACTAACTAACTAACTAACTAACTAACTAACTAACTAACTAACTAACTAACTAACTAACTAACTAACTAACTAACTAACTAACTAACTAACTAACTTACTTACTAACTAACTAACTAACTAACTAAATAACTAAAACTAACTAACTTACTAACTAACTAACCAACTAAAACTAACTAACTATCTGACTGACTAACTAACTAACTATCTCCATGTGGACTGGTAAATCGTATATTAAAATATACTTTGTCGTGTGCTTTTGTCATTGTACATCCCGGACCTTGTAAAATTCAGAGAATTATGGCCTGAACCAGTAGCAAATTCTTTCGAGATTGAAATGTCCCCTTTTTCAAAACTTCCAAGGGCTTCTTAAAAAAAAAGAACATACTTTCAATAAGTAGTTTTGGAGCAGGAAAGAATTTTGCTACTTTCTCCTTCAAAATATTAGGCTAAATTATTCACGATGTACGATATAAAATTCCTTGTGTTATCATTTCGCCTCAGACGTTTCACTGGCATTATTGCCCAACACGCAAGTCATGTAACAACAGTGGATTTCATCGAACAATTCATTGAGGAAAGCAAAAGAAACAATGAAACCTTTAAAAATATTGATTACATAATTGATGACGTCATGAACCTCGAATTTGAGAATGAAAGGTGAGTACGTACCATGTGCATTTTGAGTTCTCTTTTCTTTATAATGTTCAAAAACCAAAAGTCACCAAGCTTAGCTCTAAGTAATGCTGTCAGCAGTGGCGTATCTGCAGGGGGCATGGAGGCGATTGCCTAACCCCTGCCGTCTCTAAAAAGTGAAAAATGTCGGGAAGTTGACGTTTGAGACACCAGTCAACTATAGTGCAGTTTTCCTGACTTAATCTTCACAAAGTTCCTGACTGTTTTCAACAAAAGCTCCATGTTTGTAATTTTTGTTTTGAAAACGCAAAATTTCCGCGAGCTACACACGCCCCAAATTGCAATCTCTAATGCAGTAAGTGGTTACTCATAAATCAGTGTAGTTGTATATTTTTTAAGAGACTAGAGTGACGTTTCCCCAAATTTCCTCAATATTGGCGCAACATTTGAAATATTTGTCTGAAATGAAACAAACTTTTGAAGCCTTTTGAATCTCGCCGGGTAGCTCAAATCCGCGCTCCATAAATAAAATTGCGAACACTGAACAACGATGATCGATCGACATGCTCCCTCAGATATATGTTGAAAAACGCAGATACTTCAGTGGTTTCCCAAATTTTCAAATTGTCTTACAGGAAACCCAAAATATATTTTCTCTAGTACAAGCTCCATTTTTACAAACATTTGTTTATCAGTGCACATTTTTTCTGATCGATCCGCAAATTACATTCGTAATTCAGTAGTGTTCCCGCTGTAGAAAAACCGGAAAATGTCATAGCTATGCAACTGACTGCCAGCCTAGTGTTAAAATTAGGCTGATGGTTGAGAAGATGAGAGGAAATGCAGAAAACAAAAGTGAAAGCATTGCTATTGCCAAAATACATTTTGCACTCAACAACTGAAGTAAACGGCGATCAAGCCAGAATTCATCCCACCCCATACAACTTCAGCGAAAAGTATCCTTCTTAAAAACAATTTATTGAACATTTATTGTATTATCTATAGAAAACTTACAGGATGTTCAGTAATTAACGCAAGTCATCATCCAGTATCACCGGATAAAACCATTGTTTTGCTCTTTGTAAAGTGTCCCACTCAACAGTAACGAACATTTAAAACACATGGAAAGTTCCATTCATTTTATACTTATCTTGGAAAGAGAAAATCTGGTATATACAGAGACTTTGTAGCTACAGAAGAACAAAGAGCTGGATTATGTTTGATAGTGTACAGACCAGTTTTGAGTTAACAGGCGATTTTGTTTTAAGCCTAATCTAAATTATAGACACCTTAAAGTGTATAGTTTGCTGTACTGTTTGCCAAGTCCACAACTGAATCTCCCCAGAACTTGTTCTCAAAAAACAAACGCGTTTCGGTTTAACTGCGTTGTCATCTACTCATAAGTGGTGAAAATTTATTATTTTTGTAGAAGCGACAGCTTTCCATAAACATAACAAATTTGTACATCATTAATTTGTATATAAAAATTAATGTACTTGAAAACGGCTCATATCTTTGAGGACCCATTATTTGATTAACAGGCAGTGGCGTTCGCAGGATTTCTCGTTTGCGTTTTCATACATGGAAAGAGAATCTAAACAATGTACCTGCTAATCTTTTGTTTGTAATAACAAAAAAAAAAAAAAAAAACAGCAACACGCTAAGTGATCAAATTTTACAACATAAAATGTTATACCATTATTATATAAATGGTCTTGATTTCTTTGGGGGAAACCATTCAACGGAACTGAAAATATGCTAATGCTTCTCTTTTGTGACTCTTGGATAAATGCAAGACCGATGAATTGATGAAATTTTCTCTGACTGCTAGGAACTGATAAATGGCAAACTATTGCTCACCGAACTTGAACCTCCTCCTCCATGCCCCCGTCACTCTATGCCGGCCGGGGAAGGAGTCTAAGACCCCTCCTTTTTAAGAATTCTTGAAAGAGCAGATGTCCTTATAGAAAATCGGTGCCAACAGGGTGTTTCAGAGTCTACCTTATCAAGTAAAATTTGAAATTTGACAAAATCTGCCTATTATTAAGAATTAAAAAAATATTGGCGTCACTACTGGGGCCTAATCAGAGACACACCTACCCCTTTGAAAATTTTTGAGAAATTGGGTATTCTTACAGGCAATCTGGTGCCTCATAAGCATACCTTTTGATCTTAAATCTGTGTCAGTAAGGTAGTACTACCAATTTGTAGGATCTAAAAAATTGGTATCAGTGAGGGGGGAGGCATAGCCCAAATGCCTCCCGCTCCCTTCGCAGGCCACTGTTGACAGGTCCCTTTGTTTCTATTATTACATCCCCTGTGACTAAAACTGCGGTCACACTACAACGAATTGGGGTCGGATTCCGGTCCATTTTTTGCGAGTTTTCCTTAAATCTATATTTGGTCTTAAAGAGCCAAAAATTTGTTAACCAGTCTAAAAATGGGATTTGTATCTGAAGTCTATAAAAATGGAACGCATACTGATTTTTCGTTCCGTCACGTGTGCACTAATTATTACCAAGTGCAATTAGTCTTTCGTCTTTCCCAAATAATCCCTTGTAAGGTTATTGTGTTTATATGCCATAAGTTGGTGCTTTGTTCCCATCTACTGCAAAGCTTATAACACAAACTTGTATTATAGGACACCTGAAAACAAACGTTTAAACGATATATTGCTTTAATTCTGCAACGTTCGCCATTGGATGGAAGCATTGTAAAGCCTAGACATTTCCCTCAGACTTAAATGTTTTCCTCACTACTTCTATATAAGAAACAAAATTGTTGACTTAATTTGTGAAAAAATTGCTGCTATTTTCAAATGGAAAGAAAGGTGTCACAAATAGCTTCGAATAATATAAATTTCGCAATTTAGCATGACGGCTAGCGACAAAATGTTGTCGAATAGAGTACGGGTAATTAGGCAACACGACTCTTCAATGAAATTTCGTTAATGCGTTGCTTATCCATATTGATCGAAGCATTGAGATAAGAATTTGGAGAATAAAAGCACGATTACATTCAGAAATGAACTTTGTCTCACATAGACTATAGAACGTCCATTCTGTAGCCTCTCTAAGAAAGTGCTACAAAATATAAGTGATGTTTTAAGCACTTAAGAATAGAAGGCTTTTTTGGAATCATTAACAACGTTAATGACGCTATAGTAACGTACTGACGCAGATGACGCAGAAGAAAACGGGTTAAACAGGCCTCTAAGTACATATCACGTGTTCGGTCTAACGGTAGAGCATCCGCTTCTCACGTGGAGGGTCCGGGTTCGTTCGATTCCCAGGTCGAGTCATACCAAAAACTCTAAAAATTGAACCCACTGCCGTTTTGCTTGATGGTCCGCATAAGCGATGGAGTAGAAAAAAATAACCTGTGAGCCACAACTGATAAAAGGCCTGGGCCGGCTCGACTTCAACTAATAGGTTGGAAACTGGACCGTAAAATTCGGTGTAACTTACTAACTAACTACCAGAAAGTTTTATTCATTAAGTGAGAGCGCAACAGTCTTTTGTTAAGGTATTGGACTTGTGAACGAAGATATACCACTAGTTCGACTACCCCTGCCTGGGTCATATATCACGTTGTTTCTTCTTTATCCAAAAATTTTTTTCAATTAGCTATCTCCACCCGGGTGTGACATGGGTATATGTTAGGGAAATTATTATTGTTCGCTTCGTGAAATCTACGGCCGACCGCCCTTGGGATTCACCTGTGGGACAATATGTCTTTGAGCGGCCGTAATATACTCTCGTGCCTTTGTTATTGGGCTTCGCTAGACATTTCCGCATAATGATGATCTTCGTGGTTTACCAGGTGGCTTACGTGGAATAGTTTTTGGCAACAGCTTCCCATCATGGTCAAATGATGTATTTCGATCAATTTAAACAGTTAAACCGAAACAGCCCAGTAAACAGGACCCATCTCTACGTTCCTGTGCTGTCCACTCCAGTAAGAAAGAAGAAATCGCATTGTCATGTTCAGACATTAAACTCAAAAGTCTGTTTTTGCGAACCACAAGCCTCAAATTTCAAGGGCTATGTCAATGTTCCCAGGGTTCACGATTCCAAGGGTTCGGGGTTCCCAAGGTGGGAACATTGAAAACATCAAACTCTAAGAACTACGTGCCTTGTAATCGCGGCCATCCATTGAAAGAGTACAAAAAGGCGATCATCGAACCTGGGGAACTGTAAACCCATGAAAAAATGGATAGACGCCCATGGCATCATAGCCTAGGCCTACGTTCATATCAGTGCCCAGTTTAAGTACCAATCGTTTCCATATGCAGTATTTATTCTCCCCGTAAAAGACGCTCTAGTCTTTTCTGAGCACACCATCATTTTTTATATTTTTCTTTTTAATAAAAAGGATGATTGTTTAGTGGTACATTCAGTGTGCTCATAAATGTTTTTGTTTTAAGGAAAAACTTCCCTCCGATCTCAAGAACCTACTTCGGACAATGAATGTTGGATTAATTTTCTTTTTACTTTCAGTTTCGACTTAATTTTCTCTAACTGGTTGCTTATTTACTTCTCCGATGACGACCTTCACAAACTTTTACGTAAACTACTCATGTGGCTGAAAGATGACGGCTTTTTATTTTGCAGAGAGTCTTGTGGTGAAAATAGCGGTGAGTAAAATTAGGAACATAGAGTGCCTGCAATAAATTTAGCTTGATAAGCAGATAAAGTGTAGGGTAGGTGTCGATTTGTGAGATCCCTTCACCTGTGAAGAAAATTCCAACGTCTCTGTTGGCTGCTCTGGCAGTCAAATTCTAACATAGTGGAGGAATTTACATCTTTTCATCACTTTATTTTGTGTTCGTGTTTAAATAATAACTATATAGACGAATCCGATAAGCACTCCTGTTTAGCAACTGTAGGCAGTCACCAGTGGGGTCCATCAGAATTAAATCGTCTTCATGTATTGTCTACATGAATTTCAAAATCTCATTTTCAGTACGATTGAAGGAATCAAGTTACCATTTAGTGTACAATCATCCACGATACAGGTAAACAAAGAAACTGAAATATTAACAGGCTATAGACCCCAGTTGGGGCCGATTGCAGTCAGACCATTAGCTGATGTCCGGATTCGTCTACAGATAAAATGTCATGGGTCCTTTGTCATGTTTTTATCAATATGTTGATACGTAAGTTATAGAAAACAGTTTGGAAATTACTGGCAGGGGTAGGATACAAGAAAGGGTTGCAATTTCCACAAAATATAATGTCAAGCAGGGTTAGCGCAATCTTGAAAGGTAAAGAAGCATCGGATAATTGCACACTCCTTAAAGGGGAAGTTTAAGCAAAAATTTAGTTTTCATATGAGAAAGAAGAGCCAAATCTACAACGTGTGGTGAAAGTTTTATTCAAATCGGACATGCATTCTTCGAGATATCAGTAAATGAGATCAGTAGATTTGTGTTTCAAAATGAGTTTGCGGGCAGCAGAGCTTATATTACTTCCTCACATTGACAAGAAATGCTTTGTTTTCTTTGTTTTATCGGAATGTTGTGTTGACCTTGACGTCAATAGGAATAGGACCTCCCTGCAGGAGATGCAAAGTTTATAAAGTTCTCATGCCACTTATGCAATCACATAATAATATGGGATTGTTGAGGAGAAACTCAACTCTAAAGTTTAAAGAAAAACATCAGACTGTGCACTGATGTGGGGATATGATGTCATACATGCTTGCTTCAAGTTCATTTTTGTTGAAAATGTGAAAACTTTACGAGCTCATATCCTGAGAACCGCACATCAGATTTCAATACAAATTTCACCAAAATGCTAAGAATGAGCACCCCTCTAACATATCAAATCCGTAGGGACCTTAAACCCTTCTTTTAACAAGGTGTTTCTTGATTGATTGATTGCACTGTATCGATTGTGTTCTTTGTTAGGATCATGGATTAGTTTAGAGATTAGAGCCATCGTCAGCCACTTAGGGAATTTCTTGTTAAACAGTGCCTATCGCCCGAAGCATCAGATCATATCGTCTCCAACACAGGGCGAATATTTCCCATAAGGTTTAGTCAAACAGTAGGGACCTGAGCGACCTTTTAAAAAGTTTTGAAAACAATTGGGAGCTAAAATAGAGCATTCATTTTTGTCTCAAAGATTGGCAGTTTGAAAGCAGTGCATAGACTATAACATTTGCTGACTGTCTTTTCAAAACAGTAGTTCGATTTTTGCGATATACATTTAGACTGATGTCGGACGGAGAGCTTCATGATGGGATGAAAAAACTGCATCTACTCCAAATATACCTTTTCTCATAATTTTTTTTTTTCTGAAACTGTGATGAAACAGTAAGAATGGTAGATAAAAAGGTTGAGGGAGCCCTAAAAGAAACGCTTGCGGAAGTGCCCCTTCATATTAAATAGTCCCTTAAAGGCTTTAAAAGTAATGCAATCTTATGCCATTATTGACTCTGACATTAAAAACTCGTTTGTTGGAAGGAATGAATGGAAAATTTAAATATGTTGTACTAGGATTATTCCTTTAAAGGCTTTAAAAGTAGTGCAATCTTATACCATTATAGACACTGACATTTTAAACTCGTTTGTTGGTAGGAATGGATGGAAAATTTAAATATGTTGTACTAGGATTGTTTGGAAAAGGGATATGGGGAGGTGGGAAATGGGAAGGTGACTTGCTACAACTGCTCAGTCACAAACCTAATGAAAAGTTTGGAAATTCATGATCTATGCTGTAAAGAAGCTCAGCGGTAGGGGTCTGCATTAAAGCTGCCCTGCAGATCATTTTTGCCCCTTAGGTCGAAAAATTTAGGTCAGACACTGGTAATACTTAATCACAAATTGTTTCGAAAAGAACACTAAACCCCCTATTGCACCTTAAACTGCAGTAATCAGTTCACTCTTACATAATAGCCAGGCGTAGAGACTCTTCCATTTCTTTATCATGCAACTTGGGTATTCGCTTTTCATGGCATTCCAACAACGTTTTAAGTCTTGCATTGGGAGAAGGAGGGCTAACACGCAACCACCATTTCAACAGTAAATTGGCATGGTTTTTCCAGCAAAATATTCTTTTGCTACTTGAGTGTATTGATAACAAGCAAACAATCTATTCCTCTGAAAAATCTAGCGGCATGGCACACTGACGATGGGAAAGAAGCCATTTCGCAAATCTCTGTCCCAAGGGAACATAGCTACCCGACATCCTGATAGTGACGTCCTCCTCTCAGTGCACAGAATATATTACAACTTGATCTGGTATACTTTTTGAGCAACGCGTATGGTGTAAAACCGTTAAGAGTTTAACTTCTTTGCAGACTAACTATCAGCCCCCCTCCCCCCCCCCTCTATCTCTCTCTCTTCAGGCTAACATCAAAAGGAAATTTACTTTCTGAATATTGCTATAATTAGAATTTTTTTTTTTAAATATTGCCATAATTACACCTTTGAATTAGAAGTATGACTAATTTACGTCAGGGAAATGTTTTGGCTGAAGATGTCAACAAGGACTGAATAATCATTTGCAGGCAATATTCGTGACCGATACAACCCTGCACTCTACCGACTTCCTCAGTGTTACAGCAAGTATTTTGAAAGTGCTACCGTGAAAACTGATGAACAGACTCCCTGGAGGTTCTCTCTACGCTTCACTAGAAATCTCCAAAGTTACATTAAGGTAAAAAAGAAAAAGAAACTTTATGATTACTTTTCGGTAAGTAAATATGGATGCAACCGTGGTGGAGATGCTAAGAAGAAGGGTTAATGGTTTTTTTTTTTGTGTGTGTGTGTGTGTGTTATACAAAAACATAGGATTGGGATTTCCATGACAATGAATTGTATTTACACAGAATGGTAAACAGATTGGTAGGGAAGGACAGTAAGGAATCCAGAGAGTTTATCTAGTAAAGCGCTAACCAGGAAATAAACAGTAGCAAATGAAACACAATAAGGCAATAACAATAACAACCATGCCAGTTGAACCACCGACCCATCCACCCAGACAACGTCAGCCACTCATTATCCACGAAGCCACTCATTACCCACGCAAGCCTTTAACTCCACCCCTTTTACAAATCCCCAAAGTACCAGTTTCAGATATAGTTGTTTTCATTCACCTTTGTTCACGGTTCAAGTCGTCTGTTGTGAAAAAATAGCCTTCCGCAAAGGACCAATTAAGACTTTTGATATTTAGAACGTATGGGTTGTGTAGAGGCTTTTCACATGTCGTCATAATATTCTCCGGCGGCCATGTTGTAGTACATGTAACTACGTAGTAAACCAAAAGGGACGCGCTTGCTCGTTGAATTGCACACATTGTGCATATCACAGTGCACAGTGTGCAGTGCGTTCGGCACAAAGCCACGTGTATTTGGCATGAATGTCCTCCAGCATGGCGGTTCCGTGACGTAATTGCAAAGCCCCTATTGACACTTTTAATGTAGAGAAACGAAGAGTACAATTATATTAGATAAAATATTATGCTTTTTACCTATCAGGTTGCTACAGTGGCCACAAGCTCATTGTCATATCATAACACGCAACGTATTAATTTCTTAGGTTGATGCCAGTATGCGTCAACATTTTAGTATTTTTACAGAATACGCAGCTAAAGATCAAATAGTGTTAAATTAGTTAAATATAGAAATGTCATTGCACACCCTTTGTAACAGTTTGGGTCCGTTATTTTTACCGTAGTATTAAAGCAAAAATTCAAATGCTCGTGTGTAAGGTGAAATAAAATTCTTCATCTTCATAAATTCCAGACTTGAAGAAAACATGAAATTTCACACGCATGGGTTATGGGGAAGGTCCCTCATACCCAGACAGACGAAACTTACGTTCGTAGACTAACCATTAACAGATATCGTTAAAAGCAACATATGTACCGGGACGTTGATCCTGGAGTCGGGGTGGCAATATTCCCACCCGGAAAATATTGGTTGACAAACAATTTTTTGCTCCCAATTAATTCAGACAGAACAAAACAACAGGCAAAATAAACAAAATCTTAAATTGTACCATACATTTGGCTTAAAAGTATCGAGAAAACGTCAATTTGAGTCTATTTTTTAAAGTAATAACAATGCTGCATTTTTAAAGCGCTATTTATCTATGTTTATTGTCCATGCGTGTTTATATGTGTGTGTACGCTTGTGCGTTTTGGTTTGTAAACGTGAGTTGTTGCTGTCGGTGGATTGCGAACAGAATAGTCGGGTCCGGGAAACGATTCAGGGTTCCGGCTATTGAAAAATGTCCCCCTCCCCGAATCCACAATTCGGATCGAAACCCCTTTGGGAGTCACATGGTAACTGAACTCAAAGTTCTTTCCTGATGTATTGTTATTAACTATTGCTATTAAGTCAACTAAGTATTAACTGATATTTTAATCTTGGTAGAAATAGCACTTTAAAATATTTAGTATGAAAGGTACAGACGACCTCTGGATTGTTCTCTCGTTTCATTTGCAGCTAAAAGGGAATCGAGACTCAATTTGCTGGTTGTTACAGAAAAAACGCCTCACCGAGGATAACCAAAATTGTGACTATAATCAGTTTTTGAGAAAGAAAGAACATTCTGTGAAAAATATATTGAGGTTCGAGAAGATATTTGGTGACGGCTTCATCAGAATTGGAGGTCTGCAAATGGTGCAGGTTGGTGAACAAATAGAGATATTACCCTAATCTTAGTAGAAACAATCAGGAGTATGACTGGTAAAGGGTGATTGCAAATAAATGTAACGCAGCCTGGAGTGCAGCAGTACCAGAAGCAATATAAAAACAAGCGTAAGAAGAAAAAGCACAAGAGAACAAGTTTTGCAATTTAAAAAAATACGTATGATGGATGTAGCAAGGGCGTCGTTCGATTAGAAGTGTACTCAGTCTGTCAGTATGAATCACGTTTTCGAATTGAAGGCACTTTGTGCATTTCAAAATGTCACTGAAAATGCTTGATTCTTTGTGAAAGCGACTTTTATTCGTCAAATAAATTGTAAAAATTAAATTGTTTACTCTGCGACGGTAGCAAATTATCTGCAGGTACAAGCTTTTCCATGCAGTCTCCGACTTTCGAAAGTTTTAAGACAAGTCACTTGCTTCTTTGTATCACCACACAGGAATTAACAAATAAGCTGCAACATCACCCGGGACAAAATATTCTTGACGTTGGTTGTGGAATTGGAGGCGCCGACTTCTATATGGCTAAGGTTTGGTTTGTTTGATTGTTTTGAAGTCCGCTCAGTAATAGAACCAATGTCTCCATTTGAACAGATAGGGCCAACATAATTCATGCTAACCATTTCGATGTCTTGGAATGATGAATAGGAGGTGCTATTAGGGAGGTGTTATAAAAACTTCCTGATCTATCGAACTAAACGTCAATGCTCAATAACTAAACTAAAGGAACTAAACGTTAAAATGTTCATATGTACAATTGAAAGGTGTTTGTAAAACAAGCGCGTTAAGTCAAATGTGGAATTATACTTCTTCTTTCTGTAATAGATTCTATCCCTTTAAAATTCTGTAAAATCAGGAATAATTCTACTGCACATTTTCAAACCCGTGTGAAAACGTTAAATCATCGATAACTTCAAATTCCAAGCCGGTGTTCTTATGTATAAATATGTTAACAGATTGTTACCCCGCAGTTTTGATGAATACTTAAAGTTAAACACTGATGTTCATACCCATAACACACGTTTCTCTCAACATCTGCGTACAAATTTTTTCTACAAAGAAATATCACGCCGCCTTTCATAAATACCGGGGTCAGTATATGGAACTCACTACACAGAACCTTAAAAGATGATGAATCTGTATTTTCTTTCAAGACTAAATTAAAATCCCATTTGCTTAGCGATTATTCTTCGCAGGTGGTTTTGGCTTTCTTTGTTGTTTTGAACTGATTTGCCTTTTGTTTTGTTTTTGTTTTTTCTTTTTGTTAAGGGGGACTGTTCGTATAAGTTTTGCTTTTTCAGACCTCCTCCACCGCCTTGTTTAAATGTTGTATCATTTTGTATTTTAAACTGTGGATATAAACTCAAACTCAAATACCATCAGCTTGAGATAGCTTCAAAGGGAGAAGTAAAGGGAAGCTTCTCAGATCTTAGAACATAAATCAAAGCTGATGTCTTGACGGAAATAGTAGTAGTTCAGAAAATATATATTTAATAGAGGAAACATTAATTGAAAGAACATGATTTGTGAACAAAGCGACTTCAAGACGCTTTGAGAAGAAACACTTCATTTACTTGAATAACAGAAGCACTAAATAAGAAAACAGCCAAAGAAAATATGGTATATGGAATTTTCCTTGCTTTCTCACTCCTACGTCACGTCTTAGTGAAACTTGGCCTTTGGCTAAGAGCATGTGTAGTATCTGTTCTTTCTGTCCAGTCTAGAATGGAGCCATACATGACAGGCCGATGACGGTAATGGTCTGAGGGTTATGAGGTTGGTCAGTTAAGTGTTGTCTTTTACTGGACGTAGCTCCCAGGGAAACAGTTTTCGTAGTTTAGTTTCGCCTACAACTGCTCTTTTCCAGAGAGTTGAGGGAACTTAAGAAAGTGATACATATTTGTATGGTTTCAGATTGAAGAAGCATAATGACTTTAAATCATTAAGCCAAATTTGGCCACAAAAAATAACAATGAAACCGCCTAATAAACTTTAGACATATTTGAAAAAAAAAAAAACACTATAAAACTCGACGTAAATATCACGCGCGGATCCAGACATTTCAAAAGGGGGGAGGGGGGTGAATTTCGTGAAAGCGGGAAAATGGGATGTAAGGTGATCCTCTGTATGAATATCTCAGTGGCTCAGTGGCGTAGGGAGAAATACAAAAGTGGAGGGGGCGGAACAATTTTGGACCATGAAACTTTCCCTACCAAATTGACCAAAAGGTACCTTTTTCTTTACTTTGAACACTGCTTTACTGCTCATGTCGAAAATTTGGGTCTTTTAGCACTTTTGTAAATATGGAGCTTGAATTGCAAGAAATAGTTTAGATTCAGGGTTTCTGCAAGGATATTTGCATATTTGGGAACCATCGAAGAATCTGCGCTTCCTGTGATAGCATATATCTGATTTAGCATTCGACTGAAAATTATTATTGTTACATAATGTAATCTAGGAGTGCGGAATGAGGCTTCTCGGTGCCTATTAACCCTTTACCGTTGTTTGGGTCCTTTTGGACCCATGCGGAGAGCTCGCCTGTCACACATCTTTACTGTTTCAAGCGGAGCTCGAAACTGCGAGTAGCTAACCGAAAATTCGGCCACAAGAGCGAGAGAGACAATAGTTTAAGGTTACGGGGTCAATGGCCTACGGTAGGCCGATGCGGGGCGGGCTACGTCCGCTTTTCCGCCCAATCCCGAGGCGCGCAAATATGCCCCGATCGGAGCACAACGGTAAAGGGTTAAAAAGCTCCCAAGACTTATCTTGTTATCTTTTTTAAACAAAATGTTTGAACATTAAAAGCCTTTATTTTGAAGAAAATTTTAGGGAAACGGCCCTGTAGCGGCTCGAAAAAGTTTACCACTAACTGCTTTATGAGCGACCACTAATTCCATAAAGGGTTGCAGGTTAGGCATGCGCGGAGCGCGCGGAAAAAATTGCCCTTTTAAAACTAATAATTTACAAGTATAAAGCTTTTATTCGGAATTTTATTAAAGAAAATTTGGGAAAACCCCACTGTATTTGACTGGTGTCTCAAATGGCAAAATCCCGAATATTTCATTTTTTCGAGCCAGGGGTAATCGCCCCTCTCTCCTATACTGCTCTGCAACATTGATCGTTGATAACATTTTGACACTTCAGTAGCTAAAGAATCGGTCTACACAGACTACCCAACTGACAGGGTGGAAAAATATCTGATGATAGGTGTGTATGAGAGCATTAATCGCGACCTCTTATACAGCCGGTCTCGGACTTGTAAGTAGTAGCTTAGTTTTCCTAATTTTCTTTTGTGTGAATACCACTGTATAAGGGACGTATTGCGGCGCGCGAATCGTGCCTAAATTTTTGCCCCTTTTAAACAAATATATATAGATATGGAGCTTGTACTGCAGAAAGTTTTGGATTCCGGGTTTCCTGCAATGAAATTTAAAGAGTTGGGGGATTACTGAAGAATCTGCACTGCCTTCGTGTATTCGTGGCAAATGTAAGAATCTCTGATTTACATAATAGTATCTAACTAGGCATACGAGCTTATACTCTCCGATGACACTTCAAGTTACCCAAACTTTGTTGTCCTTTTTAGACAAAATATTTCAAAATCGCAAGAGCTTTTATTGAAGAAATTTTGGAATTCTATGAACGACAGTTTACAAAAAGAGCAGTAGCCGGTGTCTCTTAATGATGTGGTGTCACATATGGTAATATCACATTTTTGCCTCAACAGAATTTGGAAAAGATTTCCAAACAGAGTTATGAGCGAGTAATGATGTATTCCACATTGCATTTTGCGGCGAGCCAAGCGCGCCGGAAATTTTGATTTTTGGGGGGATTTGGGAAATGAAAAAGGGGCTTCCTGGCCAGGGAAGTGGAGGACGGAGCATGTTTCCGCACCTTCTTTTCTTACTAGGGCCTTTCGCTCCCCGGCCTCACGTTTCTTACAACTATGAAATATCTAATTCTGCCCAAAAGTCCAAACGGAGCGCAACCATCTGTGGGAGAGGAGCGTACAGAAAATTTTGAAAAATCACGATCACTCAAAAAGCCGCCGGAAACGGCATTTCCCACCGACTTGTAGATAGAATCTAGGTAATCATTATTTTGAGCTTTCATTTGCAAAAAATATTATAATTTAATAAAAACAATTAGTAAGTTGTAAAAACGGTCAGAAAATTACCAAATTAAATTAATCACCACCATTGGACGAAATGATAATGTAAAGAAATAAATCTTTGGAAAATAAGCTGGTAAGGGCATTCTACAAACTACTTGACTACCTTGCGACATAAGATTATGAAGATTAAAAATGCGAGCAACTTCATTAACCGGTGAGAATCCCTTTTGAACTTCAAGGGAGGATAGCAATGCATCGCATAGAGGCTACGAAACCTTTACAAGTTTCATCGAACTTTATAAGGAACCCATGTGTTTGAGCAGCCTGGTTAGTTGGAACAGAAATCAAAATCAACGAATAGCTCGATTCTTCGTGGTCAGCATCAACAACTACACCAAGGCTTAAATTCTTACGTGTCGCGTAATAATCAACACTTAAAACATATGTGAAAGTTTTTGTTTTTTGTTTCTCCGATATGATTATTTTTCATCGTTGTCCCTCTCAACCAGGGGTGTGCATGTGGATCTTGGCACATTGGTCGATCTAACAGGGGAAGGATGTGGGCAAGGGGTGACCGTAAGACGCCACCTAATAAAACCTAAACCTGCTCCACTGGGGTCACCCAGATGGCCACAGCAACATGATTTGGTTCAAAAGTCTACACACCCCATAAACCATAATGAACCACTGTTGGAAAATGAGACGACTAACGTGCGGAGAGTTCACAACCACCACGGTACATTGCAGGCATGGGCTGACGTGCGACAGTTTGAACATAGCTCAGTCGGTAAGGCTCACCATATCATGACATAGGAATATTGGCCGAGAGCTATTCACGTTATTCAAATCTTGTTGTTGTGGCCAGGGAGTTATAGCTCCCTAGAGGCTATTATGGCGAAGGTAAGGCGACAGGAAAGTATTAAGGGACTTAATATCACACAAGGTTCGTGTATTTGTATTTGTATCGTGAGGGAAAGAATGAGCATGAAGTAGCCCCTTGAATATTCTCGTACGTAAACTTTTAGTGTATTTGTTATTGTTGATGTGACGAAAAAGGGGTGCTGAAGCCGTAAGAGCCCCCCCCCCCTTGGATCCGCCCCTGAATATTTATGTGTCAGCACTCGAACTCTTGCAGGTACAGAGAGGAAACGCTGCTGTGCAATTACCTTTTAATATGTGTACACATCTACAAAACATGTTCATATGTATGTGTTTGTGTGTGTTAATAGTTTTGAAACTGGATCAAGTTTATAAATGTTAAATTCATTCATTAGGAGTACGGTGCTGAAGTTTTGGGAGTTGAGGACTCCAGTTTGCTAATCGATATTGCTTGGGAAAGGAAATACAAGAACCACAAAAATGCACATGTAAGTCATTCTGTATTTTAGTCTCTCACTGGGATATGTTACTCATTTATTAGAGAGTAAATAACGTTTATACGTTTATAATTAATGTGTTTGCACTATGCAATGTAAGCTTAATTTCTCTTATGTTCAACTTGGAAATGACAAAATTGGCCAGGGTATACAGCCGAGAGCATGAATGTATTCTGTATGGCCTAAAGGTTTATGAACAGGACTAAAAGACTTTTTCAGCTTTATGGAGGGCAAGCTTCCTCATAGATAATTGTAAAGTATATAAATTTTAAAATGTTTTCATGCACGATTATATTCCCACATTTAAATACTCGGATTACCCTCTGTCATTCTATGCTACCAGCGAATTATGCAATAGTGCATTTTAATAGTTTTGAAAGTAAATTGCACCTTGTACATGAGGTTCCCTTTGAAGAATGTTGCAGGTTGTCATTTTGAATCACAAAGAAATACGACTTCGTTATTACTTGCAAGCCAGCGGTAGTGCAGCAAGTGACTCGTACTTGACTTGGTTACTACTTACCAGGTTTGTTTTGAGGTCGGTGAGATCTCTGAGAAGCAGTATCCTGCCAATTTGTTCGACGTGATTATCAGCCGAGATACAATGAGCCATAACAGAGACAAGAAAAGACAATTTAAGCTATTTCTTGTGAGTGTCTTCTTTAGTTTTGTTTTTGGTTTTTCTCCAGGTCAATTCCCCCAGGGGAGGGGGACTGGGGTATGTTGGGGGAATTCAATTGCCTTACTTACCACAGTTTTTTTTTTTCATGAATGATGCTGAGAAGATCCAATATTTGCATAAATGTAGTCTGGGATATTACGAAATCGGTTGTTAATGTTTCAATGGTATATATGTACTACAATTGACTGGGTGATCAGTGAAGGTCTGCACCACGGCTTCCCTAACTCAATTAAGAAGATTCGTGCAAACATGGGTAATAAGAAAACTAAGGACTACAGAAACGTGTAACTGAATTAGTAGAATAGATTGTCAAACTTTAATCTCTCACAAAGTAAGAATCATACTAGTAATGAACACCGAATGCACCTGTAAAGCAGAGAAAACGTTAAAATGACCACACATGGCAATGACAGTGTAAACCATACCAAATATACCTCTAAACACTATTTTAACATTATGGAGCTAGCCTCTGTACAATAGTAAAAAGTTATAAAAAGTTCGTTGCATATGTTACTATTTGACAAAAATAATTATTTTTTGTATTTCTTTAGTCACTGATCTTCCAAATAACGAAAGAAATTTTCCATATCTTCATTTCAGTTCAGTGACTATAGTCATCATTAGAAAGGTTAAAAACTAACGTTTTGCCGTTAGTAAGACTAAACATTTCTTTTTTTATTTCGGGCAACAATCCCTCTGATGTTTACGTTTATTAATTCGTTTCACGGAAGTAATACAAACATATATGACTCAGGATTATTGCTAAGATTGACAATTTTAGAGAAATGCAGATACCCGGTAGCACCAAGTTTAATCAAGTAGTTTGATACTGAAACGGTTATTGACATAAAAATGGTTACTGTGCAATTTCAATGCAGTGTCAAACAGAGATCTATTATCGTCATTGTTTCCTAAAATAAAATTGCACCGTACCTACCTTTATACTAAAGTCATGGTGTGACCGGACCTTAAGAGGACAAAATCCACAAAAGTAATCAGAACACATCTCCTAGAAATTGATGGCCCGCGCTTGCATTATTAGCATTCCATTTTTCTTTGTGTGTTTGAAAGGCCTGGTTGAAAGAAGGAGGAAGGTTTATAATGTCTGACCTTTGTGGAAAACGCGAAGACAAACAACGTTCCGAAGACTCATTCAAAGGGGATAGAAGTGAATTGTACACAGTTAAAGCATACATTGAGGTAGGTAATTAATGTAAGAGAAGGCATAATTTCACTTCACCTGATCAGAATGTATAGACTTTAGAATGTGAAGTTGTCGGGTCTGTAACGTGGCCGAATAAAATAGATTGTACAAGTAATGGTATGGTCGTAGTGTTTTAGTTAATTAGAGCACATTCGGGACCGACCATTCAAAACTTAAGGTCGCTCATGAATTGGTAATAAAGACTAGGATATATTGTTATGATCTTTACCCATTTTTGCCCAACTACGCAATGCCCCACACAACAAAAGGGCATTACCGGAACACCGTCTACTACACCAAACACAACAATGTCACCGATATTTCTTAACGAATCTAATATCTCTTAAAAGGTATCATAAAATGAACTACGTACATTATGTCATATACAATCGTCGTGGCTAGCCTGAGAGTCACAAAACTACTTCGTTAGATATTGTCTAGATGATAACTTCGTTTCTTTTTAAAGTAAATTATTTGGCATTGGGTAAATAACCTTGCTTCAGGACCTTATACCTTACGCCTTAATAATTATTGTTTGCAAATTAATGAAAAAAAAATTAAAATTTCCCACCAATGATATACAACAAAACTGTAATATGTACCTAATCCGTAAATGCACCTCACAAAATGTAATTTTGAAAACTTAATTTGCGTTAGGGGAAAGATGTTATTTTTAATCAATCCAAGGTCGCACAAAAATGAGATGAAAAATAAGCATAAAAAAATGTTCGTCAAGTTGAATGCATAAATTACACATGGTTCTTTCATGTTCATTGGTAGAAAAATTCCTCATTTCCGTTTCTTATTTCGCTAGGACTAAACGAGAGAAAAAATGAATGAAAATTTAAGAAAGTGCTTAAAGAATGTTTTTCTGCATTATATGAAACTTTGATTTGATCCTCAGTTGTCTGCAAACCTCACATCTTTCTGAAAAAAGTATTCACCGGCTTAAACGTCACGTGATACATTTTCTATGGCATGCACTGCTGTAACGGTCGTTTAAATAGCTTAAAGGAATTTTTCATCAAATCAGATTATACAATATAATACTTGTAAAAGTACATATGAGGTTTCACCACACCACGATCTAATAAGATACAAGAGAAAATGGTTGCAATGTTTTCAAATATATTAACAGATCATTGAAGAGGCCGGTTTCCTTGAAGTAAAATCAGAAGACAGATCGAAAGAAATGGTCGCATCCATCAACAATGCAAGAACAAAAGTCATTGAAACTATGCAAGATCTTTTAATGGTAAGTATAAATATATATATATATATACATATATATTTAAATATATATATATATATATACAAAATAAGCAGAAAAAGAGCAATATATATATATATATGTACCTTCGCTGCCATTTCGGGATAACAGACCATCAGGATGACAACCCCTCAGAGGAAGTTCCCAACCCCGCCAACCCTGTCCGTTCCTCCTGGACGCCCAAGCCAGGAGAAAATCCCACCCTTGACAATGTAATCAATACCATTAACAAAGATGTAAACGATCTCCTTCCCCCTAAAATGACCTCACTGCGTAACCTTCGTCCTGAAGAACGAGATGCCATTTTATCCCTTAAAAGTAACAGGGATATCATTATTAAACCAGCTGACAAGGGTGGTGCTGTTGTGGTTTGGCGGAAGGACCTGTATATTGCTGAGGCCAACAAACAGCTATCCGACCAAAGTGCTTATTTAGAACTTCCAGTTGACCCCACTCCTGAGTGCCAAAAGTTAGTTAAAAACACTTTGACCCAACTCATCGACAATAAACAACTACCCCAAAACACTACTTCTCTGCTCCACCCATGCCCACAGATTTCTAACTTCTACCTGCTTCCCAAAATCCACACAGCCAACAACCCTGGCAGACCTATCGTCCCTTCACACAGCTGCCCCACCGTACTTATTTCTGAGTATGTGGATTCTGTGCTCTCCCCTTTAGTTTCAGCTTTGCCGTCGTTTGTTCAAGACACGCCACATTTCTTGAGACTTATTCGTGACTTTGAGTTTCCTGAAAATTGCGAAGAACGTCTTTTATTCACCATGGATGTGTCCAGCCTCTACACGTCCATTCCCCATAATGCTGCCTTAACAGCCATCCGTTACTACCTAGACAAACGGCGTGATCCTCTTATACCAACTGACACCTTCCTACGTTTAACGGAACTTGTTCTCACGCAAAATTGTTTTCAGTTTAATGGGCGTTTTTTCCGTCAAGTTAAAGGAGTGGCCATGGGAGCCAAAATGGGTCCCTCTGTTGCCTGTTTGACCATGGGTCACTTTGAAGAACAAATTTTTTCTCAGTATACCGGACCACGACCTATACTTTACAAAACGTATATTGATGATATTGTAGGAGTTGCCACTGGATCCCGTCGTGATTTAGAAACTTTTATCGACTTTGTTAATACCTTTTGCCCCTTTTTGAAATTTACCCATTGTATCTCGGATTCATCTGTTGTTTTTCTCGACCTTAAACTGTCCATCAACAACCGTACAATTACCTCTAACCTACACTTTAAGCCATACGACTCGCATAACTACCTTTTGTACCATTCCAACCACCCCAAATCTTGCACTAAATCTATCCCTTATTCCCAGCTCTTGCGAGCCAGGCGAATTTGTTCGGAGGATTCTGACTTCTCTACTGCCTCTGAAGAAATTTTGTCCTTTTTTGAAAAACGCCAGTACCCTGCCAAAATCCTCTCTAATGCCCTACGCAGGATTCAAGGAACCAGCAGAGAGGAAGCCTTGGAGAAAAAGAGCAAATCTGGTACCAATCTACGTATTCCTTTAGTTATTTCTTATCACCCTTCGGTCCGTCCTATTTTACACGCTATCCACAAAAATGTAGAGTTGCTCCGACAAGACCCCTCAACCCGTGATGTTTTCCCGGAACCCCCATCACTGCTTTTAGAGTTGAGAAAAATTTAGCCAACCATTTAGTTCGGGCTTCCCACCCACAAACTTCTTTCGACGACACGGCTGTTACCTTTCCATGTAACCGTCCGAGGTGTAATACATGTCCAGTTGTTGGCAAACACGACCTCGTTAACATTTCAGGCCCAAACGACAATAGCTTTATTGTTAAACAAAGATTCTCCTGCATTTCCTCTAATGTAGTTTATATTTTAGCATGTGGGAGATGTAACTCGTTGTATGTGGGAGAGACCAAGCGCCGCCTCGCGGATCGAGTCACCGAGCACCTTAGGTCCATCAAACAGAATCTCCATGGATACCCGGTGGCTGCACATTTTAATCCCCCTTCACCTTGTTCTACACAACATTTAAATGTTACGGCAGCTGTAATGTGCCGAGGCTCCGATCGTGACCGCCTTAGTGCTGAAAACCGACTGATCACTAGACTAGGTACTCTCGCTCTACACGGCCTTTATGTTAGAATTGACCTTTTGTAATATCTACCCCTTTTTGAGCCAGTTTTTACTCCTTTTACACTTACCCGTTCGTGCTCATTTTTACTGTGTAGCCCTAATTACTGCGTTATAACAAATATAGCAAAATTGAAACAAACAAAAGCTGTAGCACAAACCGCCAAACACGCAGAGATGAATTTATGCGCACAGTACGCACTCCTCTGAGAGAAAAGTCGCGGCGCGCAAGGAAGGTGAACTGTTGCTAAGGACTAACGGTTGCTAGCAAAGCTAAAACCACTGATAACGCCAAGTTATATATATATATATATATATATATATATATATATATATATATATATATATATATATATATATATATATATATATATATATATATATATATATATATATATATATATATATATATATATATATATATATAACCGTAATAGTAAAAATTAATTAATAATGTAATGACAACTAGGCAATGGTAAAGTGCTCAACCCTGTGAAGGGAGCTGTAATATTGAAAAGGTTGCAATAAGTTCTTACAACATAGCTTTACAGAACTGTTTCGTGAGGGCCAATAATGAAGGTCCTCACTCCTCAGAAGCCTGAAGTAGAATGATGTCAATAACGTTAAATACGTATGTGTTCGCTGCTTTTGAACGTGTCCGTTTTTAAGCACGTGTTCGTTCCGTGTTCGTTGTCAACAGGCAAGAACGGTGTACAGCGAGCCAAGATACATTACCTATTAGAATAATTACACAGTAGATGTTTGTCCGTGTCTACAAGAGCTTATCAGTTCGTTTCTTTTATTTAGAGTTGCTAAGGAAGGTTTGAGTATCATGAAACTTTTCTTCCAGACAGAGATTACAAGTTTTAGATGATGTGGAGTATGCTCTAGCTTTGTTCATGAGTTTCCATTTTACGGAGTGTTCTACATTTGTATCCTTTAGTTTGCAGATGTATTCACTGAGTGCAGTTGCGTTTCTTTTGTCTTTGTGTTTAAAGCTAGACTTGTTACAACAAGATACACCGCCCACAAGTCTGAGTTTTTACGTGATCTTTGCTTTCAAACGTTTTCAATGTGTTCACCCTGCGTGAAAATCATTGACCACATGCCTGACTGACCTTTAAGCTAACCCCAAAAGTTGCGTAACTTATACCTGTAACTCTTAATTAATAAGACAAGTGTGAAACCTGACCATATCAAGCGTGCGTGTAGTGAGTTTCATTTCCTCATTTCTTGTGAAGCGACAAGATGTTATCAGGCAGAGAAGCCAGGTGTTACAAGAAGTTAAAAGGAAAGTTTCGCCACGATCACGATGATAAATCATTCAATAAGTTAATAGGTAATGAAATTTAACTCTAAAATTCTTAAAGAAAGAAACTTTAATCAGTGGAATAGTATGCTTGTTCAACAAGGGAAATTCAACCAAAGTAGAACATTTGTTTGCTTTGATACTTTTGTTTTCTGTCTCATGGAGGCATTAGGGTTTTTCCTGAATCATAAGTTAGCCATGTTAAAAGGATATTTGCCCGAAGAGTATTTTCTGGTAAATTTATTTGTAAGACATGGGGTTGTATGGAAATTAAGAGAAAAAAATTCCCGGTACGCTTCGCACCAAGCGATGTTGGTCTTCACCCTGGTCGGAATAATGTCCTATCATACGAACATGTGGTAAAATGACCCCAATTCCTAGACCCCGGCGATGTCCCTGGTTGTGACTCATTTGTAAAATTGACTAGACAACTTCGCGTTTTCACAAGAGTTATCTTTATGCTTTAGGTTTCACTTGCATAGGCACGTTGCAATATGTTTCGCCAACCTTAACATCCTGGTTGCTCCCCCCGGTTCTATTATGTTTACGTTTAATTTCCAAATTCCAGGGCTGAATTGTTAGTAAACGGCAGATCACTAAAGTATCCTGCCTTCATTTTCAACGACTTGTCTCGTATTCTGAACATTGTTAGATGAAGCCCCACTGAAGAGAAAAAATCCATTGCCCGATTTTGCCATTTCGTCTGTTTGTTTTTTTTTTCAAACCCATCCCAAGTCTGGAGTCCAAGTATCTTTGTTAGCTTGTTTAAAACTGTTAACTTTCAGCCCCATGTTTCAACGGATGTCTTAATGGTGGTACACTGCATGCAGATTAATTGATTTTTCCATAGTTTCAATGCAAAGTTATATCTTTACTAAGATTTTTTTTTTCTCTCAAACTTATTGAAAGGATTTTAGCAAAGATGAACTTAAAAATCACGTTACCACTTGGAACAGTCAAATCAAGAGATATGAAGCAAAGGAGTGCACCTGGTGTTTGTTCTCTGCACAAAAACCAACATCAGATCAACGTTAGTCAATAGGAAAATCTCCAAGACTTACAGGTGCAGATTGAAAAGACCAGAGACCTAACATTAAGAATAACCCGTTTTCTCTTTGCCAAGACATAAGTATGAACTTTGTTAATTGACCTCCCCAATTACCAAGTCGATGTGATGTGTCAAACAATTTACGTTCAATTGTCTTTAAAAGTAACAAGACCTGAATCAAGGGCGTAGTAAGCGGGGAGAAGGCCAGGGGCAACAGCTCCCAGTAAAAAATGAGAAGGCGGAGGCATACTACCTCCCCCACTTTTTCGGATCATAAACCCCTTTTTCCATTTCTCCGGATATTAATGAACAAACAAAATATAATTTAAAAAAAACGTCTATGAATGAAAGCTGGAAACAAATGAAAATGTAACAAAACGTTATTTAATAGCCCGAAATATAAAATTCACCATTATATGTGTTAATATGAAATTTTTTATGAAAGATCAAAAAGATAACAGAATGCACATGATTCAAGTAAGCTTTAGTTCTGTGTTCAGTGGAACAATTGTTGTACCTCTCATTTTGGGTAAATGCTCATTTTTCAACGAGGTGTTTCTTGATTTGTTGTTGCCATTGCTTTATATTGATTGTAACCTTTGTCATGTTAGGTTAGGGATTACGGTTATAGTTAACCAGTTAAGAAATTTCTTGTAAAACAGTGCAAATTGCATTTTATTGAAGTGAAAGTTTTGTTAAAACGAAAGCTGAAATAGCGACTGCTCAGCAGTGGCACAACTACAAGGGGCAAGGGGATCGCTCCTAGGCTTTAAAAAAGTCGGAAACCGGGCATTTGTGACCCCATTGTGATTTCCTACATGAAATTCCGAATTCTCTCCAGTGCAAGTTCATAGTCCAAAACTTTCTCCTCCCCCTACTTTCAATTCGCATCCTACGCCATTGACCTAGATGAATTTTGGTAACTCAATAATATTGCCAATCGCTAGCTCAAATACATACTTACGAAATTGAGGTATCTGACTTATTCAACGAGAAAGTTTTTGGTTTATGTTTATTGCTTTCTCTGGAACAATAAAAAGATATACAATGTAGTGTTCCATAGAGTTTTGGCTAGATTAAACCAGTAAGGTGCGATCAATAAAGAAATGCATTTTCCTTTAGCCTAATCCAAGGTAATAGGCAAAACGATAAAAGCCTAGGATGAGTAGAATTTATCTCCTTACTGTATTTTTTTCTGCATGGCTATAGTTTATATTAACAACGGGATAAGATAGAATATCGTAATTATATGTATGGTAACAGATGCACTGTCAAAACCTCCGAACCTTTACGTGAAAAAGGGGAGAAATGGATGTCCATATAACAGCATAAATATTCCAAATTAGGATAATCCATGATTTTTAAATTCTTTATATTGATTTTAACGTGGTGGTCGGGTTATTTTCAATATATACCGTCTAAAACATGGAGAGTGAAAATCATTCTTCAGAGTGAGAGAAGGGACCAATCTTAGTTTTAAGGTAAATAATTTCAATCGAATCCAGTCATTTTATTTCACTTTCAATTTCATATTTTCTTCTTTTATACTTTAAAGAAGTGCATGCAATTAAGTGATTCTTATCAGAAATTTAAATATGAACTAGACGGAGCATTAGTTGAACAGAAAAGACTAATATCTGTTTAAGTGACCCTGAAGAGAAAAAGGACCAGGAATGTACAACCTCAATACAACAAGAAAAACAACAAAATCTCAAAAGAAGAAAGAGAAGAGATGAAGAGAAGATAAATGGAAAAGGGAGAAAAGGGGTTTTAAATGTTGGTCGGATGGAGTCTTAAAAAGTATTGTAGAGTCAACTTACAGTCCATTATGAAAGTTTCTTACGTTTATTAGAAAAGTTCTCAAGAGGCTTAGCAGATATAACAGATTGGGGTAAGCAACTTCCATAGATTGTACCAATAGTAGACCTTGTGCATATGATGTCACAGAGCGAAAAGTGAGCCCTTCTTTGGGGCAAAACAAACCAACACCGACAAATGCAGACAGCTGGTTTGTCAACTAGTCCAAAGGATGACGTCAGTGTGTCGTCATTGCACAAGGTCTAATGGTAAGAAACAATTCTCTGAGTGAGGTTTTATGATGCAAAGCAGTTTCTGGAATTGCAGTGGGTAACTAACAAATAACTCACAATGATTGTATGCAAAGCAACATGTTTAGAAATAGTAAGCTTTGCCATGGATATATTTCTCCATAAGAAGTTTAGTATTATAACTCTTTGGTTTGTGCCTTAATTAATTTGATTTCTTTTTTAATACGTCACTTTAGCTGTAAGTACTGAAATATATGGTGCAGTGCTCACAGGTTGCCAAATTACTTGTAAATGTGTTGGTCAAGATTTGCATAGCTGGTGAATGAACTACCTACTGCATATTGCTCCTGCAATTATCTCATTAATGGTCACAGCGGCGACAGGCTTTATCCGTCCAACAGTCTGAGAATTTCTGTTTAACTTTGCTATTTTCGGGGTAATTAATTGCTGGTTTCATTACAAATGCTAAAATGTTGGGTAAATTGCGAGTGGCCGGTTCAGTTTAGCGCTGAACAACATACGTGCTTCATATTTCGTGTAGAATAGGCTTCGTGTAACGGATTAGCTATAGCATCGTTAAACGGGTTATAAGGCTTATGATAATATCGAATGTACTTTTCACATCGTTGGCATTTACAAAAGGGGAGTATACTCGTTCGTTCTGTTCTGGTATGACATCAAGCATTATTTTCGTAAACTTTTGAGATACTACCACGAACTAGAACAACTGTGCACTCGTGTATAAGATATGGTAAGTTGTATTAACCGCCAAGGAATATTTTCCGACTAGATGTCAGAATCCTGGGTATTTCCTGACACAAATGTTAGGCTTAAAGCCTAACTCAGACTTTGAAAATGATTATGCATAACCGATTATCATACAGAACATTGCATACAACACGCAGAATAATAAAATGCTAGAAAAATAATGGGTCAATTCAGTACTCAAAATGTAATAAGTCAATGAAATTCTAAACAATAGTTGAATGATAATCTACCCACTTATTCTAAATAAGTACAATTCAAAAACAGTCAAATTAAGGTTGCAAGATTGCAAGCAACAATCTCACATTAAATCAAGTATTGGTGAATGCGCTTTACCCAACAAAACGTTTCGTCGTAATTCAAAAACAAAAACAACTGTATTGATAACTATTGCCCCCATTTGTTGAGTACACAGTTTCGCGCAATGGTATGGATTCAGTGCCAGCCTTAGATCCAGTACTGTTGTAAATGGTAACATTGGGATTGGGTTGCGATCTTTTCAACAAGTGGTTTTAAAGCGGCTCATTGAGTTGGTTCATGAAATTCAACAATTTTTTCCTAAACTATTGAGTTTTCTTCATATACCAATGACAAATGGTCTATCTTACACAATCCCTATACCCTACTCACAAATAACGGTTTTATGAGTGAGTGCTTAAAGGTTCAAGTCGGTTTTCAAAATCTCGTGACCAGAAACTTTTTCAAATTATATGTACAAAACCGTTACAAGTCATGACATAAGAAAAAGAAAAACTTTTAGCACTTTCTGTTTGGACTTTAAACTTGACTTTTTATGCCAACTGCAAGCATTGGTATGTGATAGTCACCCTTTGAGACTCTCGTTAAGTTATCGATATCAACTCAATGAGCCTCTTTAAGAGGAAGAGATGTTTGAAGAAAAGCCGGGTTGTTTTCACTTTTTGAAATTCAAAGAGTTACTATTGATTATGTCGAACTACTGGAAATAGAATGTTGGTCAAGTGCTTTAATATATTAATGGATAAATGCATAATAATGTGGGTAATGAGACTATAAAGTTTATTTTGAAAGGACTTCTAAGTACATCCTCTGCTGTATACCAGGTCACATTTGAAATACTTGACTGAAGTTACGATAATCCACTTTAAACATATTTTCCACGTTTTTTGAAGGATGAAATGCACGGTGTATTTGGAATGGAATACAGTCTACTTTGCATGGAATAAAACAAAGAATTCATATACCTACTCTACGCATTCTTCTTTTAGGGTAAATGTTTTGTCACTCCCTTTCATTTTTCAATATTTGGTATGTCATAAAATATCACCCAGGTTTTGCCGGTAGGAAGTCGTTCCAGAAGGCCAAATAGTTTGAACCATGTCAACCTTTCTAGGCCGCATTTTTTTAGTCTGATTTCTCAAACAAGGTGGAAATTGAAAATTGCTTAGGTTCCTTACCATTCTCTTTTTAGTACACCAAATCAGAAATACTCTTTGATGGAATTTATATGATTGTAAAGACCAGCAAAATTACCATGAAGGGTAAATTAAAGCAAAACATTAATTTTCTTTTGTAAAAGAATAATCAAATCCTCAAAGAGTTGGGAAAGTTTTATATAGGTAGGACATGCATTTTTCGAGATATCGTTAAATGAAATCACTAGATTTGTGTTCCAAAAGAAATATTTATAGGAACATTCCGTGAGAAATGCAAAATTTGTAAAGTTCCCGTGCCACTTAAGAAATCCCATTCTAATAACATAAGGTTGTTGAGGAAAAGATTGGTTGTAGAGTTTAAAGAAAACCAAAAGATCGTTTATTAATGTGAGGATATGATGTCATGAGTGTTTACTTCAATTTCACTCCTTGTTGAAAATGTGACAACTCCAACAGCTCCCAAATTGATAGCCAGAGATCGGATTTCACGACAAATTTCACCAAAATGCATAGAATAATTTCCTCTCTAACGTTTCAAAACTTGGTGTGACCTTTAACCCTTCTAGTAGGTTTCCGTTAGTCTACGTTCAGTTCATAGGTTTCATGGACAGTCAGGAATGAACATTTGAGTACGTGGGGGTTATTGGGCCATGGCCTCTCACGGTAACCATTTTTTAGATCCTAAAAACTCTTTATTTAGTAAAACAAGTTTCACTTCAAGAGGTAGCGTATGTGGCACCAGTTTGCATTAAAAAAAGACCAATTTCTCAAAAATGTTCGAAGGGAAGGGATTGTCTCCCGAGGCCCAATCAATGATGCCTTTTTTTAAACTCCTAAAAATAGGCACATTTGTCAGACTCCGAATTTCACTTTAAAGGGTAGCATCTGTGCATAACACCAAATTGCATGTAACAGGGGTGGTAGAATCCAAGGCACCAAAATTTTATAGCTTTTTTCAAGAAATATTTAAAAATCTGGAGTTTGCTTCGAAGAAAAAGTTTTTTAAACAAAATTTGGCTTTTGTAAGGACCATTAAAAGTTGGGGTGTTTATTGAAGAATCTGTGCTTCATATGGGCAAAATCAAAACGTTACACAGTCGACACTTGAATTCTTTTGGGGTTTCTCATTTTATCGTACAAGGCCTAGGTAGAAAGGCTTTCAGACGAAACTGGAAATTTTCCCGAAAAAATTCCCTGTTTTGAACGAAGATTTGAAATTAACAGTTTATCATATTGGAGAAATTTTAAAATTTTATGAAAAATTTCGTTTTTTGGTAAGATTACAATGAAAATTGTGGGCTTTCTGTTCATTGATATGCCTGTCAAGAGCAATTGTCGGAATGATTAAGAGCGTTGACTTGGGTGTTTTATTGTACGGAGTATCCATCGAAAATGAAAAAGTTTGCCATTTTTAACAAATATTAGAGAATCTGAAGGTTATACTGGTGGAACTGTAATTTTATGACATATTTCGGGGGTTTATGGAAGAATCTGACCCTCTTATGAGTAAAATCAAATAGGAGGTGATTTGTAGTTTTGTTGGGGTTTCTGAATAACATCATGAAGACTAAGGCCCTCGGAATTTTCCTCGCGGAAAAAGTTTGGCTTCCCATATATTTCAAGTCTTATACTTTATTTATTGACATATGCGTACGGGATTGTTTCAATTTGGTAGGAGTCAGAATAGTCTATTTTGTCTGAAAAATGTAAAACTAACTGGAGGTGCACAGAAAGTTTTAAAAAATTAAAACCCCCAGACAGCCGGAAATGACATTTCCCAGGCTCGTAACCAGAAACAAGGCAGTCTTTATTTTCAGCTGTTTTTCAATATAAAATTTTCACTTCATATTTGCAAGCATGCAGTTTTCTGTTGAGTAATCTGTTCAACCAAAACACTATCAAAGCGGAGCGCCGCCATAAGTTGCCGCGGAGCGTAGAGAAAATTTTAAAAAAATCTAACCCTCAGACAGCCGGAAATTGCATTTCCTAGACCTGTAACTAGAAATGAAACAGTCGTTATTTATGAAAGTTTCACTTCAGGAGAAAAAACCCAACTTGCTATGTGATCAGAAAATAACCAGATAAAAGGTAACGCTCCAATTAATGAAATAGTCTTGTCTTTTCCTCAGGGAAAAACTGTGCAATCGAATTGAAAACATACGAATTTTTTTACTCTAATCAGACTCCTCGCTGTATTCAATTGCAAGGTCCACTAAATTTATGATATTTTCTATGTGACTATCTGAACCTCCGACAAAAAATGGTTTTGCTTCCGACGTCTTTAAAAATATGTCACGTTACAACAAGGTGGCTTCAAATAAATTTTCAGACAGACTTATCAGGACAGGAGACACTCCCACACTTCTGTTCATCATTATGTATAACTAAAAACGGCCTGGCCGATTGTCATTACCGTTGCTCGAATTCTGCTGTCGGGGCAGGACAGGTGGCAAACCATTGGGTACTGCATGCACCTGAACAACTTCTCGTCCGTTTTGTAAGAAAAACTAGCAAAGCAAAATCAAGAAGATCGTCCGGGGACTAACGTTTTTCGGGCTTACATCTTTTATCGTCAGCCTATAGATGAAGGCTCCTCTACGAAACTGGATCTTCTCAACGACAGGGGAAGGGCAGCCTTCCCCGACGGGGTATGGCCCCTGGTTCCCCGCTGATACCATCCTTGGTTACGTCTCCAGGTGAAATTTCCAGCTCCTAGGTCTGCAACGCAAGTCTTGGTTATGGGTGACCTTGCGCGCACAGATTTAAGATGGGACAAGGTACATGTAATGAGTTTTAACAGAGCTATCAATTATGAGCCATGAAAAGTTATTGAAAATCGATTCCGATATGTATTAAAATAGTGTTATAAAAGAAAAACTGATGTTCAAGATCACCCATCCAGTAAATTCAGTCAGTGCGGTTTTTTTCATAATTTTTTTATTTTTTTTTAGGCCTCCAAGACGAAACCGCCTCCCGACGGGGGGGGGGGCAGTGTTCCCCGACGGGTGGTAGCCCCCGCCCCCCTGCTGGCGCCAACCCTGCCATGTAAGGACGCCTTTCTCTGAAATTTTCAAAGGGGGTGATGTCATCCTTTAGACTCGTTTCCATGCCTTTATAGACATACGAGATGGGGTCAGAAGAGAGGTTAGGTGGTGTTTGCAATAGTTTGCCATGTATCATGCAAAAGCTGTCGGGCGTAATTTTTTATAATCGAAAGTTCGGGCAGTCACATAGCCAATTTCATCAATTAGGCGGATCTTGAATTTAGCTAAGAGCCACAATAGAGAAACACGAGCATATTTTCTGTTCCGTTGTATAGTTTTCCCCCGAAAAGGTTCAAGACCATTTCATCTGATGGTAATGGTACATTTTATGTGGAAATTTTCTGATCACTTAGCAAGTCGATGATGTTTTACTATTGCAAAGGAAAACTAAAACTACCGACTGCTTGGACTTTATTTACGGCCATCTGAAGGGTCTCAATTTTTCAAACTTTTGGGTACGCTCCGTGGAAACCAATTGTGGCGCTCGGCTTAGATAGTCTTCCGGCAAATTACACATTTCGGGTGAAAGTATTTCCTAATAACTTTATGATATCTTAGCAGTACAGGTATGCGAACTGATTTTGAAATATTATGAAAACGACAACAAAATGGTAGCGCTCTGCTTAAATAGTTTTAAGGCAGGATTGTGTTTTTCGTGTAGGAAAACCCAAAAATGAAATGCTCTGAGCGCCTATGCCGATCACTGGGGCTCTTTTACTTTGACTCCTAGTAGGCAAATCTAAAAACAAGTTTAACTTCAAAAGGTTGCGTGTATAGCATTGAACTGCATGTAAAGACACAAAAATTTCCTCCCATTATCCACCAGAATTCAACTTTTAAGACTATTCCTGTCAAAGTCGCCAATCTTTCACTATTTGCATCTAGGCTCCTTGAAAAGAGGGACACCCTTCCACTTAGACCCCTCCCCAGACCGGCGATCACTCAACATACTGCATGGCCCATTTTAAAGAAATCCTGCCTACGCCACTGGGGTTGAACCCCTTCAAATACAAACAGGAAGTAGTTGGCTGCCTCTGAACACTGCAATTCCGTTGTAGTTGTTGGCCTTAAGGTTAATATTGAGGACATGTTGGATTTGGAAAGTGAACTCAAACCTAATACGACCTTTTTTATTCATATTTCCTGAGTTCACTGTTCCAAGTGTTTAAGTATTTCTTTGGTGTATCGTTGCCGACGTCCTACAAGAAAAATTAAGACAATCAGAAAATTTGAGAAAGTTAAATACTCAAAACTTTGTGACACACATATTTCGAGCTCAGTGACGTCGTCAGAATGTCTTTAAAAAAAGGGGGGGGGGGCAAACTGGGGACAAAGGATATTGTTGGGGTTAACCTCTCGGACGCTGCGCAAAACCTAGTCACAGGCGCCCGTTCCTGGAGGAGGGGGCTCAGGCGGGGATTCCCCAGGAAGCTGAGGTTTAACCATATCTGGATGAAATATTAAGTGTCAGGAGAGGTACAGTATATATTTTTCGGTTAACCCAACTCCTAACTGACCTTACTTGAGGGGGGGGGGGGGCAAGACCAAATCTGGGGGAAAGGCCCTTCCTCCGCAGCGCAGCTACTATTCAATGGTATAAAAGTATAGCCAATCTACATACATTTTGCTGCTATTCATTAGTGCGAAAACCTGAAAAAACACATGGACTCAAAGGGGAACAAGAATTCAGAATCGGGAACCCCTTCCCCCATTCCCATCGGACAATGAATACCCGGAGTAAACTCGGAAACAACTCTCTAAAAATTGCGGGAAATGAAATACTGTCTGTTTGACACAGTGGTGTGGTTTGTGTGTTTGATGTATGGCAGAATTTGAGGGATTATTCTAGGACAGTCCCATACACATATTCCGTGATATTTTTTTACCGATGTTCACCTGTTTTCGTTACGAATTCATACACAAGAGGAACCTGAATTGCCGAAAAAATCTCTACTTCTCAGTGTAAGGCTGCAACTCAGTGATAACTTTTCTACACTCACCTCTTCCATTGCTATTCATCTTAGTATTAACCGAAACCTTTCAAAATCACTGATTGTGTCAACTTCAGCCGGTATCTTAGTTTAAGTTTCTCACACCCCAGCAATGAAGATACTGTAGGCTTTTACGCTTAAACATCTTTAAGGCCCAAATCTCTCACATCAAACAGTAGCAATTCTCCTAACTTTCTTATTCAGGCCCCTCCAAAATTTGTCTGAAATGCATCCTCATCCAGACACAATATCGGTTTATTGCTTCAGGGTGAGTATAGAAAAGCTCAATGTGTATAATCAAAACACCCTCATTACAGTTCATGTTGAGCATTATCAGCCTTGGTATTCTGCATTGTTTGAATTAGCTGTCAGTCAAAGAGCTGAGTCAATTGAGAATTTTGGTAAACCCCTACAAGAATTGAAGTTTGGTGAGAGAGGATTGGTCCTTTAAATAAATGCGATATTTGAATATAAGCAAGGCAAGTTTCCGTACATAGGTAATATTTTTTGCGCGTGCACTGTTACAGCAAAGCACAACACTTTTGAACTCAAATTGTTCAAAACATCAGACAAGAAGGATGATTTCCGCTTTCAAAAGTAATGACAAATGAGCTAAAATGACTGACAAATTCCCATATGGTTGTGAAAAAATCAAATAAATTCTCCTGTATTCTAAATAGACGCAAAAATGCATTTTGCATATTTGTGATCATCAAATTAGTCTCCCTCGTAACATCTGAACATCTGCATATTTCTTTTCCAGCACAGATAATCTAGAGCAAGAATATAGGCGAACAATTAGAGAGCGCTGACCAAATGATCTAGGTCGACTTTTATAAAATTTTAAAGCAAACGTAAGATTATTTCATAAGATTATTTCTTCATGGTTAACCATCCAAACTTTATTTGCTCACATTTTGTCACAGTGGCAAGTTGCTCACTCGAACTCCCTAACCTTATTCACAAGATCCCATCCCACCCACCGCTACCCAACGGGAAGAAAATATCAAACGATGAATCCCCGAAACGACTCAGTGTAGTTGTTGTCCTTTGGACTCACCTGTCAGCCTGTTTATTATAGTCTTCATGCATGATTTTGTTTCAATTACAAATAAAATGGTAATGTAGAGTAAGGAAAATAGGTCAATGAGCCACAACTAAAAAAATGCCGTCACATGTCACACTTTAGCCAATTTGTTAGAAATTGAGCCGTTGAACAACAGCTACTAACTAATAGTCAGAGATTTCACCCAATAGCTTACATAAGGTTAGACCGCTTTCAGCTACTTAAGCTATTAATTATTCACAAAAATATGTGAGATTCACTTCAGCCGCTGAGTCTGGACCCCACACCACCCATGAAAAAAAGCGCCAGACGGTTGAATTTACCCAGTCTCTCACATGGACCGAAAGAAAGTAGTATGGCAGGACATTACAAATGAGCAAACCTTAAAGGTGAAGAGCAGTCCCCAAAACTTATTTTGAGGAAAAAGCTAAATATGACAATTTTCGTCTTGTTTTTCTTCAAAGTATCTTAAATGTTTTCTGTGAAAATCCGGGCAGTATGTTGACAATTTTTCGGGGACCTACTGAAAGAAAAATAAGTTGAAAAGATGTAGCTGAAGTTGCAAAAAATATCCTAGATAATTGAAATAAACTTCTAAAACTTGTCTAACTCAATTCGTCATTAGGCATACTAATCTAAAAGAGAATTTTAACACAATCGGCCTTACATACTTCTTCCATCTACATAAGATATTTCGTTGTTTACGTTAGCATGTCGCATAGTATTAGTAGTAGGCCTATACTGCACAACTTTCACGGGCCGTATACCGCACGGCGTACGCAAGAATATCTGAAACGTCGACGAACGTGTACTGCATGCACTGGGAGTATATTGAAAGTTACAACCGTTGAGCACCTGTGTATCAGGATTTTCGAACAGTTGAAGCACAGCAGTGCACCTCTCCACGTTATTATTATCATATCAATGCTTATTTTTGTAGCATAGATAAGTGGTTGCCGAGATGGAATCAAGGTTTGATGTGGAAGACCAGAATATAATTTGTGCGCTTGGTGACATTGTATTAAATGAAACTACAACTGGAAGCAGCTATGATAAAGTAACAAAATATTATAACTTAGATAGCGACATTCTCGAAGCTGAAAAAAGAGTTTCATTAACTTTAGAAAACAAAATAAGCAAACCATTTCTCAATTTTCCCTTCTTTCTGGTTCTTCTGCAGGAAATGTTGTGGAAAAAATGCACGTGTACGACCAACATGACATTTTGTTTACATATTATAAGCAGTGGCGTAGCCACGGGGGGGGGGGGGGGGGGAGGAGGGGTCACGTACCCCCAAAGCAAAGTTGTGCCCCTAGGTGCCCCCATCCCATTGCAATCCGCCCCTCTCAACATGTTGTGAGCATGCGCACTTACATTTTATCTGCTGAAATTATGAAAGGTGAGTGGCCAATTTCTTGGAACTACGGGCAGCCTTTCACTTGCCCTCCCTGGTCTCGCTTCGTGGCACTGTATGCATACACCGGTAACTAAGAACGCGTTAATCAGCCACATGCGTATCCTTTGTAGAAAACTATACTGCGGTCTCACAAATATGATCACGGTGAGTCAGGTCAAAATGCTTATTGCAGCTTGGGTATTCATGTGCACTCAATCGTGCTCGGGGGCTTTACGTGTGTTAAAGTCTCATCTAGCTCGCAAAACTCTCTCAGTGTGAGACATGAATGCAACATGAATACTGTCAAAAGTTTACAAACTTGTCCATTTTCAAAGAGGAGTCTTGAAGAAAAATTGGAAATCAAACGATGAGGAACACATAGGCCGCACATACTCTCTGTATCGTCTTCACGTAGGTTTTCCCCCAGCTGGTTCACTAAGTACGAATGAAGTTAGGTTAAACGCTTTAGCGATGCTATCAATTAAAAAGAAGTTCATAAGAGAAAATTCAAATTTAAATCAACGTGTAATTGAAATGTTTGCTCATCTCAAAGAAAGACGAATGCATTGTCATAGCCACTTGAACCTCGAGCCAGTTGTAAGACTAAATTCAGTGAAAAAATGGTGAAGTTTGCAGTCAGTTTAATGCTCATCAAATGGCATGTGAAGGCAGAGAAATGCTTCGTTCTATACCCCCAATTTTTTAAATATCGCGGAGCTTCCTGGGCGTTGCCCTTGGACCCCACCATGGGCCCTAAGACGGGCCCCTCGACCCCACGCCGTAGGTGGGAGCGCGAAGCGCTCCCACGGCGCCTCGGGGCCGTTGGTTTATTCCCACCAAAACCAATTTGCCCCTTACTGGCTGTAAGTCAGACTCAACAAAATGTAGTTCTGATAGTTATCCCTGAGTTATATGTTGTGCCTCCCTAAAAACGTCTCTGCCCCCCAGTGCCCCCCTGGTGAAAAATCCTGGCTACGCCACTGATTGTAAGTGTGCATGCATTCTGGCAACCATCCCAGCAACGTCACGTTCTGTGGAGAGGGCCTTCAGTGGTCTACGCAGGCTTAAAACGTATTTGCGAAACACCATGGGCAGCAAAAACTCCATAACCATGCAATTCTAAATATTGAACGAGATTTTACGAACAGAGTAACGCAAGAACATATGGAAGACATTATGAATATTTTTGGAAGCCAGCGGAGCAGAAATTCTTACTTTTATTGAAAACTTTTTACATCTTAATGATTTAACCAGTAATTTTGTAATATGCACAAATGTCTGAGGGGGTGCATGTCAATGAAATACTTCGTCATTTGAATTGTACAAGCACTTTTATGTTCGGCAATTCACCAGCGTGTTTTGTTATGGTTAAACTTATTATTATTATTATTATTATTGTCATTATTGTAACGACTTTCCCCCAAAATAATAATTAAATGACACGCAACTGATTGTATGTAATAAGCATGAGATCTTTGCGATATAGCAACCGATGGTTGTCCATATGGTATGTATACTAACATGTAAAACGCGCGCAAAGAGCGCGAAATTATTTTAAACCACACGGTTTTCGGGTGGCCGCTCAAGTGATATCCCTTTGGGAAGAAGTGAAACTTTTATCTTTTTCCTTGTCGCTCAGTTATGACACCCCAGTTAAGCCATTGACAACACCCTCTCTACCATTTAATTACTCTCCTGGTGACGGGATAGATACTTTCGAAATCTTTCAATTCAATCATCATTACATTACAGCATGATGAGAGACGACTTGGGGATAACAGCTTTTTAAAGACCTCTAAATGTGAAACCCATGACCATGTTAGCTTAAGGTAGCTTCATTCCACGATCATATGTTAATCCGAACATTCCGACAAAACCAATACAAAATCAAAACTTAGAAAATTCTGGAAAAGAAATCATCATTCCGCTCAGTTTTGACATAATTTTTCAATCAATTTTTCCCCCTTGCTCTATTTTTTCCCCTGGAAAACCCCTTTTAACCATGAAAAAATGAACTAGTAGGCCTTCAGTTGTTTGCGAAAAATTGCATCGCTATCCCCAAAAAATGTCGACTAGGGCACTTGTGTTCTCCCCTCCTAATATGCGGTTTTTCTTGTATTGTTTTTCATATTTCATACATTGTTTAAAAATGTTAAATCCTGTTCCTTGTTTCTCATTGGTACATAGTTGTCTACGTTTGTTATATACTCTGCCAGCCGTGCAACTTTACAAGCCCGCTATATGTCAACACAATAGTGGCCGGGACGTGACTCTAAAGGACCAGCTGCTTCTTTTATTCTCATACGACGGAAATCATGCAAATTTTTTTTCGTTAGAGTAAGGGAAAAACCCCGCATTTCAGGGTGGGTTTTCACTGAACAGTTCACTCACTTGAGCTGCCTTTTTGTTTGTCAATGATGTAACCAACTATATGCAGTTGTCTCAGGTTAAACTTTGCCAGTATAAAGCAAAAAAATTAAAGGACCAATCCTCTCAACCTCAAACTTCTTATGGTGGTTTACCGTTTACCGAAATTCTCAATTGGCTCAGCTCTTTGACTGGCAGTTAATTCAAACAATGCAGAGTACCGAAGCTTATATCACACCACATAAAATGTACTGAAAAGATTTTGATTATACACATTGACCTTTTTTATACTCACCCTGAAGCAACAAACTGAGATTGTGTCTGGATGAGGATGAATTTCATACAATTATGGGAGGGACTTACGGAAGAGTGTTAGGAAAATTAATACTGTTTGGGGTGAGAAAATGGGGTGAGAGAATTGGGCCTTTAAACTCTTGCCGTTCAATGGTAATGATGTATGATAGCAAAAATTTCAACTGGACTCAGGGTATTTGCAAAGGATGCAAGAGAGATAAAGCAACAGTGATATGGGGACTGAAAGAGCTAAAATGCGCTGCCTAAATCTAAAAGCCCTCTTGATTTGTTATGTAAAAGTGCCCTCACTTCTTACATATGCACATTAAAACACAACATACTTGAGACAGACGTATTGTACAAGACCTACGATTGTAGATTGAGAATATTTACATACTAAAATTTCATATCATATACCAATCAGTTTTATTAATTGTCAAATGAGTGTGTCTTTGCTTTCAACGAGGTTGTAATGTTCAACATGGAGTCATCACCTGGACAAACTTCATCCTTTTCGGCAGACGGTAAGAGGTGTTTATATTTTTTCTACCGGTTAAGGTATGTCTATATTAACAATAATTTGAGTTCCTCTTTTCCCCCAAGATTATTCATCAAGGTTTCTATTTGTTTTACTTGGGTATATTGACATCGTATGATAACATATATGCAGGGCAAAAATATTTAACAAGTACTGTTCAATGTCTATAGAAAGAGCCGTCGTTAGGGTCTCAGGTCCGGGTGTCAAGGGAGCGAAATTCCACTGGCTGGATCATTTTCCAACTGAATGGAGGCACCACCAGGAAAATTTTCTTAGCATTTCCTCCTCAGATGTTCTATAAAGCTCGACAACTACTTGTCTGAACCCAGTTTACTTTTACTAATTCCCCTTTCATGCATAGTAGTCTGTTTCTCAACGCAATCTGAGAGACGGTGACCTAAACATGGTTGAGAAGCACAGTTTTTTCTATTAAGTATGTAGTATATCGTGAAAAGAACGAGTTTTGTTATCATGCGTTTTTCATGTAAAGGACTTGTTCGAAATTCGATGAAGAACTACTGGTTGACTTTTTCCAAAGGACCAAACGTGGCAAAGATGTCATGCGATTCAAGAGGGGAAGACATTAGCAAAGAAGAAATACCTGAAGTCCTTAGTTTTCTTCCTGACGTTAGAGGCAAGAAGGTCCTGGAATTAGCAGGAGGCGTCGGGTTGGTTTCAAAACATCGCTTAATTTAGAAATTTTAAGTAATGTGTTCCTGGGGCATCTGAGATATGTATTGTAGTATTGATCATTTTGCATCTGAACCATCAGACACTGAAGGAACACTATGAACGAGAAGAGTATCATTGCATTGACAGTTAAAATATACACACTTTCATCCATAATAACAACATAAGTTTTTTAACAATGGGTACTTAATAACATATTATCAGTGGCGTAGCTACAGGGGGCACTCCCCCCGCTCTGAAAAATGAAAAATTCGGAAAATTGTAATTTGCGACACCAGTCAACTAGAGTGTGGTTCTCCCAGTTCTTCTTTCATGAAATTCTGAACACTCTCCAATGAAAGCTCCTTTTTGTAATTGTTTCAAAGAAGCAAAATTATTTTGAGGGATTCGAGCGCAACAAGTTTCTGTTCCACCAGATCATCATATGACATCGGCAACTACAGTGCTATTTTCACAAATTTTTTGAATTAAATTATAATTTTCTCCAATGTAAGCTCTTGACTTTTAAAGTGTCGTCGGAGAGCCTGAATTTGTTGGCCTTAGGTAACATTTTTATAGCAACAACGATCGTTGGTAGCCGTGCAATCTTACACTTGCTAATAAGAAATAAGAAATATAGATTCTTCAGTATTCTCGCACTTTTCACATCTCCTTATACTGGCCTAGAATTCAAAAACTTCTCTAATACAAGCCCTACATTTTCATATGTAATATATTTCAAACTACTTCCTCAGAGGAGTGATGCTCACACTCTAAAAATAATTCGGAAAAACTTGGGTGCCCTCCCCCCCCCCCCACTCTCTGAAAAAAATATTTATGCAAAATTTATCATTTTGCATCTAAGCAGCTAATTCGAACAAACGTTTTTCTCATCTTTACGACAAGAAAGGATCGATACGATTACGAGCATAAGCCTAATTATATCTAATTGATTTATGGTTGCGATGGCAACTTGTTTTGTAGTCCACAGTCCCCATCACCCCATCATCAAGAGCTTTCCGCGCCCTTGTCCTTAACTAGATTTGAGTTTACGCTCAACAGAGTTTCACTAAAAATGGTGATTTCTGCAAAAAAAGATTTTTCAATTTCACTGAAACAAACAACGCATACTAAATTTAGTTATTATGGGGCAACCAGGCTATATATGCTACGTTTGCCAGAAAGCATTCATTAAAATATATATTTTTTAAATTCAACCCAATGACATGTCTTACATAGAAATATATTGAATTTTATCCAGACGGTTTACTGGTATTTTAGCCCAACAAGCTAGTCACGTGACCACTGTGGACTTCATGGAGTCATTTATAGAAGAAAATAAGATAACCAATAGAAATCAAACCAACATTGATTACGTAATCGATGACGTTTTGAATCTCGAGTTTGAAAATGAAAGGTGAGTCTGGTTAGAAAGAGCACATAATGTAAATATTTCGGTGTAAATTATGTTGAATCAAGCATCAGATTATTCCGTCTATTTAATTAACTACGAACAAAAAATGTTTTTATATCGTGAAAACCAAAAATAATTCCCAAAATTAAACAAAATTTGACGTACTTTGATGGAACGAATCCTTTGCAAACTATCTCCAAGCTTATTTTATTTTCTAAACAGTGGCTCTGCACAGAGGGAGGGAATTCCGTCATGTTTTGACCTAAAAGAAAGTTACTTAAAAAAGTTTTAATTAAAGTGGCATTTATAATTGTAGGAGTGGAGGTAAGGTATAAGAGAACAGCAAGAGAGCAAACCATACTTGTTCGGGAATAACAATTTCGTTAATCTGGGCGGAGGGGGGGGGGGTAAATTATTCGGTCAAAGTTGTCGCGTCACAATGATAGTGGTGTTTCACGCAGATGTCAGTTAGTGTAAAATAGTATCATAAACACACGGCAATAAGTCCCTAAACCATAAGTTCCTAGGGATGCCACTGGTTTTGACTCCACTTCGTAAAATGAAGAAGATGTTACCTTTTCCCAATAATTATTCCTAAGTCAGCGAAACCTTAAAAGACGTGTCACAATGTTATCGACTTTAAGTTTGCTTGGAAGGTTCAACTTATTTCTATATTTTGCCACCAAGTTAAAATATAAATATTTTCAAACATTAGACTGAGGACTTTCATCTTGCCCTTAAGGGAGTGAAACTGTTTCACCAGTCATTTCAATGTCATGTTATGACGATCGATGAATATGTAACTACCACCATTAATAAAAAGGAACAGTGATTCCAAACTGACGCGGAAATGTCATTTCTGGTAGTAACAAATGAGGCTTTTTCTTCTAAACTTTTCCAGAGTCAAACAGTGGTAGCCCTCTGCTCAACTAGTCTCTGTATGGACAGATATAGACATGGCAGTAGACCTCCTTTTCCATAGATTCTGGGGGCGCCCATGGCAACACACGAACAAAGCTGCCATATTTCCTAACAAAAAAATAAACTAAAGAGGAGACACTGATAAACGGAGATAGTATCACTTCTGTCAGCCCTTTAAAGTTAGCCATGATAGCTTCTTGTCTAAAAAATATGAATGTTATTTTGCCATAATAACTCTATAATTACCACACAAACAGAAACAAATGAAAATTTAGAGCCGCGATTTATATTTCCGTTGTGGTCAACAATGACTCTTCCTGGTCAGCTTGTTTAATGAAGATTTCACTTCTGTTTTCCACATTCCCAGTTTCGATTTGATCTTTTCAAACTGGTTGCTCTGCTATTTCTGCGAAGATGAACTTCGAAACCTTTTACCCAAACTACTCATGTGGCTAAAAGATGGAGGGTTCTACTTTTGTAGAGAGTCTTGTTATGAGGCAAGCGGTAAGTATGACTAAGGTGGAGGTGTGTAATACTATTGTGCCGCTAAGCTACATTTGCAGCACCCATGAAAAATTTTATACCAGACACGCCAGTACAGATACCTCAAACGATCAGATTCCCATAAGATGTGATGAGCAAAGAACGATAAAGCAGAGAAATAAGAATTAGGCATAAGGTACATTTGTTGGATTTTCCCTGGTGTACAAGCCTCGACTAGACCACAGATATTTAAAGGTCGTGTCCTCTCATTCCAGTCCCTTTGATCTTGTACGTAATTACCTACTGTCTAAAATTCATCCTTATCCAGACACAGCCTTAATTTACAGCTCCAGGATGAGTATACAAGAGCCACGTGGGTATAAATCAAAACACTCTGAGTACAGTGAATGCTGTGTAACAAGAGCTTGGGTACTCTGCGTTTTTTTGAACCAGCTGTCAATCAAGTTGCTGAGCCGATTGGTAATTTATGAAATTGCAGTTTGGAAGAGCCCTTTAACCACCGCCATTCACACATTGACAAAAATGGTGGTTTGGGGATCCCCAAATCTTTTAATGAGTTGACGAAAACAAATGGATTAATTGTGATAAATAATGTCTCCTCGTTTATCCTTGGCATTCATATGATATACGCTCCTAATCCCGGGCCAGTTACGCAGGTACACGTAGGGATTAAAACTTCGTCTTCTTTCGTACCATGAGAAAACTGATCGTGAACCCTTTTCGAAGTACCAGTTACAAAGACTTGTTGGCTAGCGTGTCAATGTACCTTCTTTTTGGCCATGGCAAAATGACATGACGAAAAAGAAGCGTACCAAAGTCCATCTCACGACCTTTTGTAATTTTTACTTGGACAACTGAAAAAGGTAAATGGAGTATCAATCCTTAAATTTGAACACTGTATCATTGTATTCTTTGTATCAAACTAGTTGTCGACCATTTGCGTTTTAAGCGGCCATTCAATAGGCTCCCATTTAGAAACTGTTAAATGAAGTGCACATCGTCTTCTACATCTTTAAGAACCTTGGAAAATTCTCCTTTTCTTAACATGACTTACGCATTAGATGTAACTAAGGTAAGAATATCAACGAGTTTCGAGGCTCTTTTACAACCACACTGTAGATGTTCTAAGGACTATGGTTTGCTGGATGTGGAAGCGAACTTTTAAACATGGAACGAATGCAAACCTTAATCAAAATCAAAGAGCTAAGATTAGTGTTACACTTAACACCATAGACGGGACTAGGGGGCACGGGAGGCACCCCCCCCCCATGAAACTTATCACCAGTCCCCGGGCCGTACACAACTGAAGCTTTACTGTAACTAGTGAAAGGGGAGGCAGGGAGGAGGTCGTCATGTGGTCCCCTTCCCTCTTCAAGTGCCCCAAGCTTTCTAAAAGGACGATGATCTTACTTGACCCTAATCTGGAGCTCCACTCTTTTTCTTCTAAAGTGAAAAAGGGTCCACCCATTTTCTAATTTCCATTAATTTCTCTATTGAGATGTCTCAAAAGTCCATTTTTCGGGGTGTTCTTGGCGTCCCATCATAGATAAGGACTCTATAAAAAATCTCATGAAAAGGACTCTATAAGAAACCAACGGCACGTTTTTGCTTAGTACAAATATCCTCAGGGGTCACTCTTATTCAGCTGTAGCGAAAAGGGACCACTCTTCGTCTAATTTTATTTCAATTTCACTATTGAGATGAAGTAAAAACTCATTTTTTATCGGCGCGTTCCACGCGCCTCTTTACAGGTAACGGCTCTGTGAAAGTCACCTGAAAAAGAGTATATAGGAAACCAGGGTATGTTTGAGCTTCAGTAAGAATGTCTTCAGGGGGCGACCGTTATTCAGCTAAGGTTAAAAGTGGTCTATCATTTCTCTAATTTTCATTCAGTTTCATTACTGAGATGTCTCAAACGTTAAATTTTTCGGCGCGCCCCATCATAGACAAGGGCTGAATTCACATCACATGAAAAGCTCCCTAGCTTTTTGAAAAGGCGATCAGAGGCACCAACGAAGGGAGCCCCTGAAGAACCCCAATTTTAAGTAATCCATTCTCCCTGCCCGCACCCTCTGCATTATCGCTTCCAGCCGAATTTAATCATACGGAGTAAGGCCAATTTGTGATGTTTGTGTTCTGTTAAGTGTCCATATTATGTAATTTGTTGAAGATAAAATGCATCATTTTGATGCCTACAATTTCGTAAATACCCAGGAGCTTCCGAAGGCTCCACCCCCCCCCCTCCGCACCCCCACCGGGGATTTGCCCCTGGACCCCACCAGGGGCCCTAAGGCGGGCCCCTGGACCCCACGCCGTTAGGGGGAGCGCTTCGCGCTCCTGCGACTCCTTCGGCGCCGTTTCGTAGTCTGCCCGAATTTGCCCCCCCCCCCCCCACTTTCAAAGATCAAATCCCGCCCCTGCTTAACATGCTTATTTTTATCAAATGCAGTGAATAAATTCTGACTGATCTGTGATGTTGTAGTACTATCCAATGTGTAGATTGCAATAGAATCTAGTCAGCTTTACGCAAATGTAGAGATAATTTATTTTCAGTTAAGCGTTCACTGAAGGCTAGAAGCTCTTCACTCAAAATTTACCCTACTTCTGAAACATAACTAATATCTAACATTTACCAGCAATATTCAAAATCTGTAAATATAACTTTCGACTGACTGTCTCATGCAAACATAGCTTGAGAACAATAATTAATTTGAGTAGCACTGAAGTATCAATCTGTAATATAATTATATACAAGATTATTTAATTATTATTTGTGATTTCAACACAGCTACTCAAGGTAGCATGTTTTTGTTGTATTGGGGAGTAGAACTCTTGACAGGCTCCTCAGGGTTTTTTAGTTTTACTTCCATCTATTTCAGTGTTACATGTGTATTGATTATTTTGTGTATCAGTACATTTTGATGATGTAGAAAAGACATAAACGAAACGAAACGAAGACCTCAACAAATTTTAAGAGAGAATATCTGTTAAAACGCATAGACGATTCAAAACTTGAAAGAAGGGACTGCATTCATAGTATCAGATTATGCTCCGTAAGTTTTTTTTTAATTAAATGAACACAAGGTGCCATTCTACCATGCAGGTTGTAGGATAAAACGTTTCCTATTGCTGTAAAAAGGTAACAAGTGATGGTTTGCCAGTCGGCTAGTCTAAATCTTTAGAAAATGTTTTACACTATTCAATTTCAAGTGTGTATTGTTTCCTAAGTATAATTGCATATTTTTTTTTTCTTCCTGGACTTGGCTGAAAGTTGTAGAACAGGAGAAATAAGATCGTCTCAAATACATTGTGTAAATAAATTTGCTGACATCATAATACCCCTTTTGTTTCGCTCATTGTTCTTTTCAGGAGACATGCACGGTGACAAGCAAAACCCATCGATATACAGGTTTCCAGAATCTTACAACAACTACTTTCAAAGTGCATCAGTGAGAAGTGATAGTCACAGTCGATGGGGATTCTCTCTTCGTTTCACGAGAAACGTGCAGAGCTACGTAAAAGTAAGGATTAATTAGAATAACGCAGTAGGGGATCCAGGGGTGCATCGGGCACCCTATTTTCAGGGCACATGCAAGAATATTTAATTAGGTACACGGGCCCGTAGCCAAGGAGGCGGAAACCCCTTAAAATTTTGCCCCCCAAAAAACTTCTAAGTATGCCATTGACTTAACACATTTTGCACACATTTGGCAACACCTGAAAAACTCTCGCCCCTAGAAAGGTTTTGCTCCACGCCTCCTTGGGTGACTTTTCTGACTACAGGCCTGGGGGGAAAGAGAGATCTGGTTGATCGGGGTCTTGGGAGAGATCTAGGAAAGGTGGTATCCACCTCTCGATTGAAGATTTTTTAGAAAACTAGACTTTATATTTTAGGGCTAAATCGGTTTATTTCTGACCATGGGTGACTTACTTTACCTTTTCTTTTACAGTTCAAAGGAAATCGGAATCAATTTTGCTGGTTGATGCAGAAAGAGCGTCTCAGTGATGGGAACCTTGAAGTTGACTACGCAGAAGTTTGCAGAAACAAACATAACTCTAAGAAACATCTCTTAAAGTACGAAAAGATATTCGGAGAAGGTTTTACCACCATTGGAAGCCTAGAAATGATGCAGGTTAGCTCAGGGCATGATCACTTTAAGCAGCTCTATGGAGGAAACTGGTAGGCGAAGGGCGAGGAAACTCAAATTTTGTGTTCCAATCAGGTCGAATGAAAAATTGCATTAGAGAATGGTTCCCTTGAAGGAAGGACAAAATTGCCTTCTCCAGCTTCAAAGATAAGTCTCCAGATGTCACATTTTGCGGTTAACTCACTTGCAGTGGACATCATGTGGCTTAAGGCTTAATGACGTAATTTTCTCAGTAATACAAAATTATTCGCTGAAACTGAATTTCATGGATAAATTGACTTTAAAACAAACTTTTTACCAGAAAAATGGGTCTAGGTTTGGTGGTATTAAATATATTTTTTAGCATAGAAATTACAACAACGCAATGGTCAGTTCCAGGCTCTCGTGCAGGGTAAATATTTGCTCTAAGTAAACAATCGTTGTGGTAAAATGACGTCAAAATATCGGCCATTCCGTGCCCTGGTCGGCCAGTTCGTTCTGCACTTCTTCAAGGGGAGAGATTTTCTCATGGAATATGACCAGTTTTAGCCAACAAGCAACAAAATTAGTTTAGTTGTTCTGTAGGAACCAAAGTAAGCGATACATTCGCATGCACACAACAAACTTCTTATTTCAAGAGAGATTAAAAGCAGAGGAAACAAGGAAAAAAACGAAACTTTATTTTTTGATTGGTTGCAATGAATATGTTAAGCTTAGTTTAAGGTGTACCTCAAGTCAAAAAATCAAAAAATATATATTAACGAGCATGAAAAATTAATTATAACAGTATAACTCCCAGCTACATAGGACATTCTTCAGCTAAGATATTAAATATTGAAGGTATATCACCCAACTTACAATGGTACATTGCGAAATAATTTGTGATGTCATTGTTCTGTTACTCTGTTCTTTAATTTTTTTTGAAAGTTACTGCACCTTAGTTCCGAAGTGTGACAGCAATCTATACTCCTATGAGGTGATGTTATCAATTAGATCCTCTCTGTGAACCATGATATGCAAGCGAACAGGAAGTGGTTAAGATCATTAAAGGTTTTTTTTTTTTTTTAATTTTAGGGAAACAAAACACTCAGGTAATTTGAGTTATACAACAAGAAAGTGACAAATTATTGCGCAATGGACTAATTTGTGTCAAGTGAAAAAATTTCAACGGAATGAGCTGTGCCAATGGGAATTAAATTAATAAGATTCATACATTCTCAAAATGTATGATTTTAAAAATCTAGACTAGAGATACACTTTAAAGCGATACTGTGTTGGGAGTTGATTTCTTATCCTAAGAAAGGGAAAGCACTCAGCTGTAGCCTTGGAAGTTTTATTATCGCCCGCAGATGCTACTACTTAGATAAATACACACTAGATTTCCATAGTAAACATCGAAAGGGCGATTTGATATTGCGTGGCATTCAGTGAGTATTTTACCATAGGAACTGTCGCGAAGACGGCCAGTTTCCTTTTAGTTGCTCTTAATTATTAGCTTGAAGTCACTCTTGCATTAATTACATCAACCATGTTTTAAGGCCAACTCTTCTTACCGCTGATAGTTCAAATTTCCCCCACCAATATACTCCCAACCTCTTTAACAGCCCGTTAAAACTCCTCCTTTGCTGAAGCTATCCTGATTAGTTACTGCTAAAGGGCATATCTTTGTGAGTGTACAAAACTTAAACGTGTAATCAGGGAGGTATTATTGGTAAAACCTCCCTGGTGTAATAAGCTCACTCTTTGCGTGCAGGCGCGTAGCCAGGATTGTGTCATGGGGGAGAGGCCGGTGTCTTGGGGGGTTGGGGGCACGAAATGGGGGAAAAATCTAAGGATAGAGAGCAAAAATCGCTATTCCATGTGTTTTTGGCATTGCAAGGTTGGGTCATGGGGGAGGGGTTCTGACCGACCCACACCCCCACCCCGGCTACGAAACTGTTTGTGTGTGATGTTATGTGACCACTTGAATTTAGTGCCATTCAAACTTCAGTATACAACTTCGCTTTACCCGGGAAAATGTACATTGGAATGATAACCGTTTGTCTGAATGAGGGGAGATCCCTACATTTATTTCAATTTTTAAAAACTTTCATCACCACTTAGGTACTAACCAATAAACTACATTGTAATCCTGGAGAGAAGGTTCTGGACATCGGTTGTGGAACGGGGGAGCTGACTTTTACATGGCCAAGGTTTGAATTATGCCATTTCGTTAAATCAAATAAATCAAAAGGTATGGGAACAAGTTGATGCAATCAATTGATCGATCGATCGATCAATGGATCGTTCGGTAGATTTTTCCGAAGGACGGGATGACAAATAGTCTTGTTTCAAGACTCTGGTTAATTTGCGTCCACCACACATCGTTTTTGACTGAAGCCTAGGGAGCCGTATAAGGCCTACTTAGCACTGCGCCCTCTATTATGCTTATCCTTTGAGAAATCCAAAAGAAACTAGAACTGCATTTGCTTGCAAATACGCAAAATTGTAGTGCGTGTTAGAGATGTCTTTTCAGTTAGTACAGTAGACCAGTTTTTATTTGAACTTTAGGATTTGTTCATGGCGGGAAGAGGGGCTGTTGTTTCTTTTTGGCCACTCCTCTCAACCCTATTTCTTGATAGTACAAAGATGGACCACTTGTCTCCCAGCTCGTTGGCTGGACGAATAAAGAAATCATAGAAGAGTAACCAATGATGGAGTAAATCCGGACCTTCTATGCTAATAGTCAGTCACTAGCTTTATTTTGAAGCATATTTGCCAACAATGAAGCAAGTGCTGAGTAGACCTTGAACAAGACCGTGTACTGCGCTTAACGGTAGGACCTACTCCGTATACAGTCTAGTGTGGAGTAAAATGAAGTGGACGAAGCATAGTCCCGTTCAAGGACTCGTGCTGAGTAGCCTACTTAGCCATACGTTATGCTCTGTTGTGTTGTTTACTCCTGCCTGAAATGGTTTTATCGGTTCTCGACTCCTCTTTCACCGTTCTTTATGTTCAATAATGACGCCCTCTCAAGCTCTCTGACTGCACCGCTGCATGCATATAACAACTGTCTCGTGGAAGGCCGAGTAACTGTTGACGCTATGTGTTTTAACATCCGTGTTTCGTTAATTCGCAATGCATGCTACATGCATGCTGTCAAAACGTTTCGGTCAGACTGCTGTCAAAATAGCTTCTGCTTTTACCACTGAAATAAAGCATGATAACAGAACTACAGCACAAGTCGCTTAATCCAATGCAGTAAAGCCAATTCGTCCCGTACAGGGAATTGGCAATACCCTGCTCCATTGTAGCTAGATGAAGATACTGTACAATAACGTCTTGATACTGTTCAACGATAGTGGACGCAATGGCGCCGTGTTACGTATACCAATTTGGAAGCAGCGATTGATTCTCCAGGCTTATCACTTCAGTGTGAAAAGGCCGAACCACATTCCATCGCGTTTTCTGGAAATTTATCCGCAATACTCCCTCATGAAGCTTACTCGTTAAATCAGCCTTGTAAGTGTAGTATTTGCTTTTCTGAAGTTGATTTTTGTTTAAAGACGGCCACAGATTGCACTTACTGCTATTGTTAAAGGGTAGAGCATGGATATTTGTACGAACTAAGTTACGGTACGCGCAGGGAAATGAGTTGTGGGCCATAACAGGCTTCACAAAAGAAATTGTCAGTCGGCCAGTAAATGCCAATATTGTAGTGCGGCGCACTACAATAATTCAAAAGATAAGAAGTAGAGGGCGCAATGCTAAGTAGGCTTCAGGGCCCGATGTGTGGTGGACGCATACTAACCAGAATCTCGAAGCAAGACTAGATGACAAACAGCACACTGTACCCTCACTGTTTGACTGTACTGCTGTTGATCTTTGAATTAGAGTACACTTTGTACTAGTAAGTGGTCATAAATCTATTTCAGATTGATTAACCGAGACTGTTTCTGATGTTTACGCCCAAAGTATAAAACCAAGGTCGTGAATCAAAGCTTTGGATCTTCCAACTCCATTAACGAAATTAATGGGCAAACATGGGTGACTTCCTCTTGGACCTCTACCCTACACTCTAAAATACGTGTTAACAAGTAAACGCTGATTTTGTTCCCACGTTGTAAACGTTTAAATTCTTAGTCAACATTTTAAGCAATTAAACACAAATGTTTAGAAATGACACAAGCTTGTTAAGCATCTAAACATGTTTTCAAAGTAATGTTAAAGTGTTTAGAAAAACCTTTAATTCCTAAACACCCTTGTAGAGTATACGTTACATTCCAACAATCCCCTTCATTAAGCAATCCTTGTTATATGCGCCTGGAAAGAAATATTAAAATGTAGCATCACGGAGTAATGGTTCACAACAGCAGTAAATTCCTCAGCTGATAAAATATTTTAAACATTGCCTTGTTTGTAGAGAAAAAAATGTAGAGAAAAATATCAAGACCATATAATAAGTGAGTGATATTTGTGATTGTCATTCCATTAGGAATACGGTGTTGAAGTGCTTGGAGTTGACGCATCCAGCATACTTATAGAAATTGCATGGGAAAGGAGATGTAACAATAATAAGAAGGCACACGTAAGTCACTATTCTTTTCTAAATACAAATCCATAATTAGCTGAGAGGGCTGAATGCTGTGTACAATTCTTTAAAACGTTCAGAAACGAACCAAAATATGTATTAATGAAAGCAGCTAAGAATATGAGACCATTCGACAGTTCGAGAGAGTGTGTTACCGGGAGTTTCATACAGATAACGAAATGGTTGAAATAATACAATATGGTGCTGAAATGATAATGCTGAAAACTTTCTATGCACGGAAAATTGGCTAAAAGGAACCAAAAAACTTTTTTTGACTGGACCAAGATAAATTAAGGTGCAATTTAGAATCTTAATTGTTTATATATAAATGCAGACCTGTGTGTGTATCTTGGATTTGGCGAGAATACCATCTCCATTACTTGCATGCACTGAGAAAATACCAAAGTAAACACGAGTGCATAACTTCTTTTTCCTTTAGGTTTGTTTTGAGATTGGTGACATCACTTCCAGGGAGTATCCTACAAATTTCCTCGACGCTATTATCAGCCGAGATGCGATGCGCTATGTCAAACATAAGAAAGAACAGATTGCACGTTTCTTTGTAAGTATTGGCTTTTGTTTGATTTTTATCTTCTACCACTTTCCAAGTACAAATTGAGCTCATCCTGTAAGGAACTAGGTCTAAATTATACTTCCCAAATTTGGTTAGATTTTTAAGTTCATATACTATCAGGGATTTCATTTCATCGATGGTTCGCCACCTGAATACACAATCGTAACCTAACTTGCAAGATTCTCTTTGATTACATCAATTTTAGCTGGAATCAGTTGTGTATCATTGCGATGTTTAATCAAGCTATATCATGAAAGTAAAACGCCACACCATTGACAGCTGGGAAAACCAGCGAATTCTCCTAGTCTGTGTAATTAATAAATGTTAGTTATGTTAGCTCATATCAAGGGCTCCTCAAAATCGATTTGTTAAAGAGAAGAAAAATGATAAAATGGTTCGAGTAGGACTTCAAGTAAAAGAAAAATATACCGGTATACCAAAAAAAGTGTAGCGACTATTTTGGTAATTTACAATAAACTTGAACACAACAATCAAATTTCAGTGGTAACTAAAAAGGTTAAATTATCTCATTTAGTCAAATTTCTTATTCATCTAGTAGTTCCAGATTCGAGCCTGCTTTTCGTATTAATAGAATCTTACCTTTGTTTGTATCTCAATTTACCCATTACCTCTTGGTTTTTTTTTTTCAAATCCACCGAGTCTTTGATAAGAAACTCCAATGCTTAGGGGGAAAATGAAGATGACTAATTTCTGTATATGAAGAAGAACAATAATTGAGCTTTCTTAAAATTGTGTTGGTATTTGCTAACTAACTTGTCTAACGTTCTCAAATTCCAGTGCTAAGGGTTTAAACGAGTTTATCCCAATCAGGTCATCACTTCAGTGATGTAGTCGTAGTCTTGGTCAAGACCCTAATACTAGTTACTTATTCAGCATTTGCTACTCTTTTTTGACTACGTCCTCTGTTACCTTCAGAAGTTCACAGCTCTGTATCAGGTATTACTGAGGCAAATCTCCCTGCAAATTAGTCAAGTTTAAAGCCCGCCCTCTATTTGAACTTTGGTGAAAAATAATGTAATGACGTCTGGACAAAGGCTTATGTGGTCGATGCAAGGAATTGGTTTCGTGATTCAGGGCTGTAGTCGAGTTCGGACTCTAACTCTTGATTTCATATTTGAAGTCCTCTGCTAGAGACGTTGAACTTTCTCCCATTGAGAAAGTACAGAGACTCGAGTTCTTCAAAGGTGAAAATTGTCGGCCTCGTTACTCTGGCTCTCCACAACTCTGTGTCGTTATTACAGAATTTGAAGGACGCTAACCACAGCATCGTAAGAACAAATTAGTAAAGTGGTGTCTGAGTTGAGTAACCACGTTAGTGACTCATATTTGACTAATTTGTGATGATATCTGACTAATTTTGTTGTAATGGACCAAAGAATATCAGTGAAAACTCAATCAAGGAGGCGTAATATTTGTTAGAACTATTTCAACTGGGTCAAATTTTAGCCAATATTGTTGACTTAGGTTGTTAGTCAGTTAAGCACTATTTTGCTTATTTGTGTTAACAGAGATGGGTTGATTTTTCCCCATTAAGGAAGTCAATTGACTCGAGTAATTAAAAGTGAAAAATTGCCTCACTTGTGACTCGGACATTGCATTTCTTTAGGAACATCGGTAAGCTTACAGAGTAAGGGTCGTGTACAAGTGACTAAAGATTAGACGCGATATATGCAAGCCTACTCCAGCCCTCTTCTTAAAAATGAGAATACGATAAAAGTGGTGTTAATGTATGATACGCTAAGCTAGGTTTGTGTAAGAGACACAATATGTTTTAGGGTAAAATTAAGATTCAACAACGTCTCTGGTAAAACCAAGGTCAGTAAGGTTTGTTTCATATCTTCAGTAGATGGATGTAAATCAAGATGCTAAGGATGAAAACGTGAACATGAAAGCCCCTATAGCAAATCCGGATAGCTAATGATGGTATGATTTCAGTCAGACGTAACTGGGGTCTATTGCTTTTAATCTTTCAGTTCCCTTGCTTACCTGTATCATGGACGGTTGTAAAATAAATTGTACCTTAGGATTAATTTCTTCATATTCACCGAATGTGAGAGTGTGATATTCAAGTAGATAACAAGTGTAAACGATTTAAAAGAAGGTTTTAAGGTCACAGCAGGATTTGGTATGTTAGAGGGGTACCTATTCCGAGCATTTCGGTGAAATTTGCATTGAAATCCGATGTGTGGTTCCCAAAATATGAGCGTGTAAAGTTTTCACATTTTCAACAAAATATGTACTTGAAGCAAGCACATATGACATCACATCGCCACATTAATGGGCAGTCTTTTGTTTTTCTTTAAACTTTATACTGGATTTTCTCCTTAACAATCCCATATTATTAAAATGTGATTTCATAAGTGGCTTGAGAATTTTACAAACTTTGCATCCCCCACAGGGAGGACATGCTCCTATTAACTTCAAGGTCAACACACAGTCTGATAAACAAAGGGAAACAAAGCATTCCTTGTCAATGTGAGGAAGTGACATAAGCTCTGCTGCCCTCAAACTCACTTTTGAACACAAATCTACTGACTTCATTTACTGATATCTCAAGAAATACATACCGATTTGAATGGAATTTTCATCACACTGAGTAGATTTTGTTCCTTTTTCACATATGAAAATTACATTTTTGCTTAAACCTTCCCTTTAAGGCTAATGAACCCCACAAATGGCTGCCTACAGTCACTTAACACAAACGCTGATCTGATTCGTCTATAGAACAGCAAGTAGCATTGGTGACACAAAATGCAGCGTATTTGTTCAGTGCATCCAAACTAATAATTACAATGCTATGAAAAGTTTTCATGACACCATATGGGTGGGAAGCATAAACCTACAGTATTTAAATTCCAGAGCTGGAATTTTACTATCAATGACGAACTCATATTGCACCAAACACATATAGGGCAGTAAACACTACAAACTAGGTGCAGTTTTTTCGACCATTTTGAACACTGTAGAAACTGAGCTAGGACGGAGGTGGAGAACAAAATTTCACTTCGCTTATGTGTACACCAAACAATCTTTTGAACATTTTTACAAAATTACCTAACACTCAAATAGCTATTGAGAAAGGAATAAGGTCTTACTCGGGCAAAAGTCCCGAATTTGGTGAATGGTTAAATGTTTTCTTATTCAAAATTGAAACTACCCTCCCTGCTCCTCTGAATTATAAATTTACCTTTCATAATTCAGGAATCTGAATTTCGAACTTACAGCACCATTTTGTAAGGTATATGAGACAGATACAGCGCCCCCCCCCCCCTTCCGCCCCAACAGAAGTGGAACACATTCAAATTTCGCTTCAATTTTTTTTTAAATTATATAATGAGGGAAGGTCGCAGAATGCAGAAATTAGTGTTTGGTCGGTATGGTAACAATGGCTCTGAATATTTCCGAAAAAGATGGTACAATGTGATGTTAATTCTGAAAGCAAAAGAGAGAGGCTACATGAAGTGTAACTTTATGGGCTATAATTGTACGAGAGGACTGAACAGCTAGAAGGTAGCATCTATATGAACATGCGCCCCCATTTTGTGTTCTCAATTTTTACATTATTACTTTTTAGAGCTGGTTGAAACCAGGAGGTAGGATCATATTTTTTGATATTTGCCTCGGAGAACTGTCATCCGAAGTACACGCGGTGGATATACTGAAAACTGACAGTTGTGAATTGTATAAAGGGCAAGTATACACTGGGGTAAGTACATGTTCAGAGACAAAAGGATAAGGTTCAACTACGATGAAGAAAACTTTCTGTTTACCCTCGTTGAAAAATGTGGACTTTATGAGAATATTATTGAAACTGAATGCAAAGTGCTCGTTTCATGTGATGTTTTATTACGAGGAGATCACGTTAAGAGTGGGTCACCATAAGGAGGCATCTAACTTCAAAAAAAAAAAATACCGCCTCCTATTCTTCAAAACAAATCCTTATTTGTACAGTGCAATTCTGTAAACAATCGCTTTAAACAAACTTACTGAAAGCTGTTTAACAATTGTAGATGATTGAAGTCGCTGGTTTCATTGAGGTAAAATCAGAAGACCGATCGAAACAAATGGTAGCTATCCTCAACAGCGCAAGATTTAAAATCATGGAAAATATGAAAGACTATTTAGTGGTAAGTATACTTGAAATAAAGATTGCGACAATTTCATTTTTAATTAAAGAATATAGGCTTACTGGCTAAGCGGTTATGAAAAAAAATGTTGCCCTATTTCCTTAACATTGTCAGAGATTTGCAACAAAGTAAGCAAATATATTATATATTATGCATACTCTCCTTAATGTGTTTTCAGGATTTCTCTAAAGATGATCTCAACTCGATGGTCACCGGTTGGACAGATGACGTCAAGCAATACGAAGCAAAAGAAAGGGTCTGGTGTTTATTCTCTGCACAAAAGCCTTCATAAAATCATCTTAAAATATGGAAACGATTTACGATCTTTAAGAGGGCTGAGAAAACAGGATATTGTTTAAGCAAAACGTGAAGGCTATCACTAAAACCTTCGCAAAATGATTTATTTTCCGTCAATTCTTCCTAGTCATAAATTATTCAACCGAGAATAAGACAATGCACTCTAAAATAGAAAATTGAAATTGCACTTTTCAGAAGAGTGAAAGTTACAAACTTGAAGTTCATTCCAAAAAGAGCGAAATTCGCTCCGAAAGAGCAAAGTTTCACTCTTGATGGAGTTCCTGCTAGGACCACTCTCTAAAAGCAGTGTTCATGCAGGTGATCCTTAAAGAGTGCCGGAATTTTCACTTTTTGTTGAAGTGAAGTTTACTCTTCTTGAAGTGATTTTCACAATTCTTAGAGTGAAACAAAACTCCAGCGGAGGGAATTCACACTTAAAGCAGGGACTTCTTATAGCAGCTCCCTGCTTAAAGCTTGACTAAGTTTACGTTTTGGTTTTCATGGTGTAAAATATATACGGGATCAAAATTAAATTAAACTGCACTCTTTTTCTAAATCACTGAGGCAATAAAACACTCCAACTTGATATTTTTCGAACTTCCCAATTTTTTTTACCTTAACCATGATTGGCCTCATAACCTCATGGAGAGATCCAAATTTAAATCTTATAAAATTTGGTGCAAATTTAGGGCTTCCAGGGGAGAAACGGGTAAATTGCTCTGAAAATAACAAAAAAGAAAGAAACTTAGAAGAGAACATAATATTAACATTTTAATGATATCGCTTGCTAAAAACAGTACAGAAAACGAGACTTTAAAATATAAAATGATTAGATGCAAGTCACAAAGCCCGCAGTGCCAATTTTCAGCAACCTGGAAGGCATTTGGGTCAAAATGTTCTACGCCCCAAAATGTGGCGATGCTACACTAAGATAAATTACTTACAGGTAAAGAATGATCCGCCAAGTCTTATCTTCCGTATCACAAGTTAGGCTCAATGCATTGAAAATTCTTGGCTGCATCCATGTTTCCCACATTAAGCAAGCAAATATTTTCTTGGGAGTGAGAGAAATTGTCTCTGATTGATCAATAAAAGCCCCCTCCTGAACTTTCCTGGTTGACGATGAATGTGTAGAGGTGTCATGTTGAAGCGGCAAAAATTCAGTCAATAAGTAAAACGAACCAAAACAAAAAATATGAGGATTACTTGAAAATATGTCCCAAATTCCTCACAATCCTCAAACAATAGTCGCGCCGTTCACTTTTCTTTGACAGCACCAATCATCTAACGAGAAGCCAAACATTTAAAAGAATATAACTAACTACAAGTTGTACATATATAATCAGTGTAAAGCTTTTAACGATTGCACCGTTCTGCAGCTTATTCACTGTGGGGAAATTTCTCATGTAATCCGACGGTTTGCGTCTCAAGACATTGGCTGGTAACGTTGTTATATGATCCAATGAAAGATAGACTTAAAGCAAGCACATATGGAGTTCTCACATTAATGAAGACCCTTTTTACTTAAGAGTCGGCATGGCTACAACTTTCAAGAAATCAAAACCAATATCAGAAAGGACTCTTTCTGAGGTCAACCAGATTCTTTGGAATTCAGACTTTTATGAAGACCCTTTTGTTTTTCTTAAAACGTTACAAAAAATACCTAGTTTGTCGGGACTTCTCACATATATCATGTTACGATCTTGATCATTTTTGCTGGGTATAAACTGATTTACGATTGCGGTGCAGAATTTGGTATAACAATTATTAGAGGAAATTCTAATTGTCGCTATAAACTTTGCCTTTATAAACAATCCTACAGAAGTCAAAGAAATCGTCGACCACGATTTGATCTCGGGCGCGAAGTCTTCACATATCACACTCGTAGTCTTGATCAAGACTCTGGTACTCACGCTTGTTAGTACAATATTTATGATTCTTATGAGTACCCGCTTTTCAATCAGGAGGGCGAGGCTGCAATTCCCAAGTCGATTCACCAAACACATTTAAAATGGCACCTTCTGCCTTTGAGATACAACGCATAGGCCTAAGCAATGGATTAAAGGAACAATCTGGTGTCACACAACTAGAAAAAAGGCCGTGGGAGCCGCTATTATGTCAGAAGGTTAAACGCTGGGGCGCTAAACCATCATGTGTGTCCTCTCTACTACCTGTAGAAATTCTTAGCTCTGTAGACACTGAAGCAGACTTTTACGACTGCAAAATAGTCGTTAAATGAAAAGTCCAAAGAGCGCCCTCGACTTTGTTTTCTTTGGCAAAACGTGTGACGTCTTGATGAAGCCGTGGTTTTTTGACTGAGAAAGCTGCCATTATTCCTCATGACAGTTTCCTACTTGTATCCCCGCCACCATCACCCCCTTCTCGTGGTATACTAAAAAACAATCAGGCATTCGGTGTCCTTTGGTAGGACAGTAATTGTAGTAATCGCAGTATGGGAAATTTCGATACTCAACTCTGTGGGAGATTTTTCATATATTTAACAACCATACTTTCAAACTTATTTAACTGAAATGAGCGGTCACCTCAAACTTTCCTTGGAAAGTAGGAAAACACTTGTAAATCTCATATTTTTTTTAATTACATGTCCATATTTTCCTCGATAATATTTTTGAAAATACTAACAATTCAAAAAGGGTAAAGCTATGAGTAATTCTTTCTGCATTTGGCAAACACGTCACAAATATATTGTCACGTGATTAAAAGGAGGAAATTACCTGAATTAGTAAAATAGTACTACGGGGTACGTTAATTCAAATAGAGTGGAGGGCATTGTTCCTTTAAGGTATTTATTCAGTTTTTATAATATTTTCACTACCGGTACATAAGTTCCTCTCAAAAGAGGTGTCAGATCGCCTTCCTAGCCAACATGCCCAGTTGGGCCCCGACTGGGCTCCAGCTGGACTACTCGCTGGGCCACAGCTGGGATCCATTCGTGTTTGTCAGGTGTTCCCATGTGGGGCCCAACTAGGCTAGCCTTTCCCAGCTGATGCCCAGCTGGATCCCAGCTGATGCCCAGCTGGATCCCAGCTGATGCCCAGCTGGATCCCAGCTAGGCTTTGAAGCTGGGCATCAACAATAATTATAATCAAGATCTCTTACCTGCAAATCGTCGAGCCTCTCCCGTATGATCCCACCGGGCCCATTGAATCCTGAAGCACCCCCTTGAAACTCACCCCCTTTGAAGCAACGAATAAGTACACAAACAGTAAGAATCTGGTATTAAAACAACTAATTTGAAATTTTGATAAAGGCTGCATGCTCTAAAGAGTCTTTTTATGGTGTAAAACTTTTCATCCTTGATAACAATAAACGAAAATGAGCCCTTTCTCAGCTTGCCAGCTAACACCGGCTTAATTGGAGAAGTATAATAAAACACTACATCACACGTATAAAGCTACCCTTTTATGAGAGAGGTGCGGGCTAGGAGAGAGAGAGACGGGCGAGGGGGTACAGAGTGACGCAGGTGTTCTGGACCTCAGCTGAGGTCATTTTAACTTCCATTTTTTACCCGGCTATTAATTATCACTCTTCAGTAGAAATGTGTCATCATAATGTTTCTGTACTTGAAAAGGAGATCCGTGTCCCAATCCTTACCACGGCTTTGCACAATCGACGAGGGAAGCGCCGAACGAAGAGAAAAAACCAAAGGTTGCTGAACCCTATAAATCAAAGAAGGAATCAGGCACAAGGAGCCTACCACGATCTCGTTGGAGAGCTTCTCCAGGACGAGGATAAACCTCTGTCGGTATTTCCGTACTTAAAGGGACATTTTGCCCAAGAGTCTGCATCACGATGAACGATATCTCATTGAAATCTCATTAAAATCTACAATTTAAGGGACATAATGGAACCACTAAAAAGAACGCTGTAAGAAATTATTTATTCTTTAACTCTTTTACTATATGATGTCAACAAAAAGTAAAATATAAACATAAAAAGACAACAAGAACTTCCCTGAAATCTACGCAAAAATCTTAATTAATTGAAAAAGTGTACCACATATCTTTCACTGACACTGGTTTTGTTCTTGATTAGATAATTCTTCAACAAAACATAAAGTTAAAAACAGTTTTGACTTCACCGTCAAATCTACACAGATACTGGTACACTAAAAAAATCCAAATGAATTTACAATAGCGTCAAGAGGTCGTTGATACGGCCTTTGGTATTTCAAAATGTTGACACTGATACAACAGATAATATATGAATAGTATTATGGTTATTTCTAATTGTCATAATTATTTTGGTAAATGCCTTGGTTTATCTCGCGTTCGTCGGGCTGGCGTGAAAATCGCTGCAGTCGCAAAACGCGGGAAGGCAAAATTAGTACCCTATTTGCAATGGCAACAACATTTCTACCATAAGACTATGAAGACGATGTAATATAGAAACAGTACATCAGGGTGGTATTCATATCACCACCACCATGGACACTTCTTGAAATGAGCAGCTTCAAAGGATAATGAGAAAGTATATTGAGGTTTTCTTCGTTAAGGGCATTTTAATATGATAAAAAACAAGGCACACCAACACTTTGATCCCACAATCCATTTTAATAGCTATTTGGAAAGGGGCATTTACCAAAGTAAATACCAAGAACTAAAGTTATACTGAAGAAGCAAGATTACCCTTTCAGTCAATGCTATTGACTATAATACTACCACACAAACTTCGACCAATGGTTACTGGAAGAAGTTGACGGCGGGCCGAAGATCTATTAGCAGGGAACTGTGTAAACTTAGATCACAATTCTTACTGGAACACATGAAGGGAACCGAGGAAGTCGTTGTACTTCCTATCAGGGAGTTGTTGTTCTAATGCCTTCCTGTACCAAGCAAGAATTTGTTTACTAAGTCAACAAATACGTTTACTGATTTCAAGCATGTCTGCTTGTTCTTCTCCTTTTGTAAAGTATCAAGAAGCAATTCTTTCATGTGATGGGAATAAAAGAACAGATTAATTTGTGTCATATGCATACTTGATTGCATGGAGGAGCTTACTAGTTTTGTGTAAAATATTAACATGATCGAACCGAGAATAGATTCTTGGTATTACAATAAGTAATAAATATTTTATTCAGTGGCGGATCCAGGAATTTGCAGTGGGGGGGTCTTCATGTGGATGGGACATCAAATGTACACTGAGCGGAGCGCCACCATATGTATGGCTCTTGTTTAGTCTCTGGTGCCTATTAGAATTCAAGAAATGGGAAACGAGGGTGGTAGGCGAGCATCCAAATTTTACCATATTTTTAAGTGTGATTACCATACTCTACTCTACATTACACTGCTAGGGGCGTAATTCGCAGCGCGCGAAGCGTGCTGGAATTTTCGCTCTTCCCAAATATTTGAAAATATGGAATTTGTATTGCAGAAAAGTTTGGATGCTGGGTTTCCTGCAAGGAAATTAGTACAGTTGGGAGATTACTGAAGAATTTGTATTTTCCATCGGTAAATCTGAGGTTGGGCGGCGACCAAACATCGTTGTTGCTACATAATGTTATCCAACGCCTTCGTAATGAGGCTCTCCGACGCAATGTTTTGAAGCTTATTTTGGAGAATGTATGGAGTTTTATGAGAGAAAATTTATGAAAATAGAACTGTTTGTAGTTAATTGTGTCACTTGGTGATCTGCTGTCACAAGTGTAGCCAATTTCCGATTTTGTCACTTACAGAGTTCGGAAAAGTTTATCAAAGTGAAGTGCCGAGGAATTGCAATTTGCGGCGCTGGAGGCGGGCTGAAAAGTTTGCTTTCTTGAATCAAATAATGACGAATATGGAGCTATTAGAGAAAATTGACTGGGAATTTCGTTATTTCATGAGTTGTCAAAACCACACAGTAGACTGGTCTCACAACTGGCAGATTTCCGAATTCCTCATTTTCAGAGTCCCCTGCCCCTCCTGGCTGTCTAAGAAGAGGACCTGAGATGCTACATGGTGCTAAATGTTTCAATATTTGAGCCACTACACTCTTAAAACACTGGGCAATATTTTCGTTGGGTAAAACGCTTTGGTTAAATGTTGGTCAAACTTTGCTCATTTAATGGTAAAAACGTTTCTTCGATTCACGTTTATTCCACTATCCAATCATTGGGCAAACTGTTAACAAGCTTACACTCAACGGTTGGGCATATATTTGGTCTATCTACTTGTTGGGTAATTAATTGCTAATTAGCATAATGTTTGCTCATTGGTTGGGCAATAAACTTTGCGCGTTCCGCATACGTAAATGTGATAAAAGCATTGCACACAATGAACATGTGAAAGTTAAGAACAGGCGCGCGTACGTACGTATTTCTCAGTGGTTCAAAGTCATTAGCAGCTCATCAAACGACAACTATCTCGCTGATTAATGTCTCAGATTACCTTGAGGAATGGAGCTTGGGGGTTCTTGAGTGTGTTTGAGGCTAAATACGAGTACAAGGAGTTGTGTGGAGTATTTAATGTTTATATCGAAGATATAATCAACACGATTTAGGAAGAAACTGGTGCTGCTACTGAGCCATGGCCGAAACGTTCGCCTGCTCATCCAGGCTAGGCTAACATAGCCTAACACTATGTTTGGTACTGTAATGTGTCAATGTGAGTTTGATTAGCCTACAGACTAGGCTAGCCTACATCCTTTGGCTTACTATGGCAGCATCACGGTTTCCTAATCGTTTGATTCTATCATTGGATACTTCTCTCCTTGCCATGTGCTCATATTTATTTCAACACAATCTTCAAGTCTTCATGATGCCTTATTGTCGGATAATCTGAGCCTGATTTATAAATGGCCACATTTAGTAGGGCAATGCACTAGGGATTAGCCCAACAGTTGGTTAAAGAATATGCCCAACTGATGTTGAAAAAGCACCCACGGTTATGGAAAAGATGATTAACGTTTAACCAACGGTTGGTGAATGCATTTGCCCAACATCTTAATAAAAGACGTGCCCAACAAGTGGGTATGTTTTAAATGCTCATTTACCAAACAGTTGGGTAGTTTCCTGCCCAACAGTTAGGTTCAAACTTTACCAAATTTGGTTGGTTAAAGTTTTGCCCAACTGTTTAGGTTGTTGAATAGATGCCCAGTGTTGGTCAAAAAGTTGGGCAAATTTTGCCCATTTTTTTTAAGAGTGTATGAAACTTCCAAGATTTCAAAACATGGTCTTAAAAGTGTGGGTAATCATTACTTAAACGGACTATATGGTCAATATGAATATAATACCGGATGTACTCTATTACCCGGTTACACTCTTAAAAAAATTGGGAAAATTTTGCCCAACTTTTTGACCAACACTGGGCATCTATTCAACAACCTAAACAGTTGGGCAAAACTTTAACCAACCAAATTTGGTAAAGTTTGAACCCAACTGTTGGGCAGGAGATTACCCAACTGTTTGGTAAATTAGCATTTTAAAACATACCCACTTGTTGGGCACTTCTTTTATTAAGCTGTTGGGCAAGTGCATTAACCAAATGTTGGTTATATGTTAATTATCTTTTCCTTAAACGTTGGTGCTTTCTTTGCATGTTAGGTTGTAGGTTATGGCAGGGAGCTGCCACTGCAACCCATCGGTCCCGGTTAAAAAACCCTGGCTTAATAACCTATTTGGTTTGTCACTGAGTTTTGTATAGGTACGTTCAAAACTATCATTTTTAAAAGGCACTGTAAAATGATGTGTGTTAATGATGTGATGAAGTCTTGTAGTTTCATCAATGCATAAATGTGAACACAAGGGCTGTATGAGAATTAGCTGGTCCGTAGCTCTCATACACTGTTATCATGGTTATGAGACAGGTTTCTTGTTATGCCGAAATGTTTCAAATAATAATATATAAATGCTCATTCGGACGTGAAAGAGAATATCCAAGATCCTGACCTCTCATTGGATAGCAGTTTTGCGCCAAATACGAATCATGGAATCTCATACAATTGTGTTCTAGTTCGTAGTACTGTTTAAAGAATTTTATGGAAATAGAGATCGATTTCATAGTCTAAAGTAATGTACGAGTTTAGCTGTTTGGCCAATATAAAAGATGCCAAAGAGAATTTTCAGATTATGGTACCATGGTCTGATTATGAGAAGAATTGTGAAACAAATCGGGTCAAGTGCACTGTTGTTTGGTGACAACACTGCAACCAACAATATACCCAACAAATTGGCAAAAAGTTACCCAACAAGTGGGTAAAGGGAAAATATGCTCAACTGTAGAATAAAATCTTATCGTCATTTTGACCAGCCAGTAGGGTATAACCATTATGTGAGCAAAGATTGACCAACACTTAAGCAACTTTTACTCAACAAAAACTTTGCCCAGCGTTTAAACATTGCACCAATTAGCCCAAAAGTTGGGCAAAGTTTAACCAACACATTTCATAAACTTCTTTAACCAACGGATATTTTACCCAACGTTTTAAGAGTGTACGCGGTCTTAGGCTATGTCATGTGTAAACTGTACGTAGTGTCATGTAATATGGTGCAACCTCCAAGACATTTAACAGGAACGACATCTTGTTGTTTAAGAACAACTCTCCCTTCCTTTTGTCCTAGATTCCCAGGACCCTTCCTGTTTCCCGTCACGTGTTACCGGTGAACGTGAAAAACTACCTCGCCCTAGGTCCACTACAGTTGTATTCTGTATCCCATATTTGCAAGGTGTGGCAATTTCACCCTCTACAGCCTCCTCATTGGTCATTTTTTATACCAGCACAGTCCTTAACTTTTATTTAATTTGAGGCATCACAAGTTCCAACCAATCAGGGGACTGCATGTGTTCCGATCTCCCCGAGACATGAAAGCTCCGAGCTTGCAAGTTTTGGTCACACTCACACACTGGTGCAGCAAACCTTAGACGACGAGGACATGGGTCAATCTGTATAAAGTTAAATTTTAATATTTCTTTCTTTTTTTTTTTTTTTTGCCGGCTGTTAGTCGAACGGGATAAAACTGCCAATCATCTTGAATCAAAACTTAATCTTCTTCTCATCTATTTATTCATATCTCACTTCGTATCGACTACACGCTCTGCGACATCCCCGTACAAGCCTTCGTATCAACGATTGGCCCATTATCCGACAGCAGTCGTAGCCCCATGTATTGACATAGACACACATGCGATGTCACAGCTCTACCAACGGCCGTTGGCGGAAAACGCTAGATTTAGCACTTGTCATTGCGCAATGTCTAAACAAAACGGGAATTTACCAAATGATACGGAAGATAGATAATCAAATTACATTAATTTTTTTTGAAGAATATGACACTAAATACGGTAATCAAATAATGTGACAACTATTACTGTATTTAAAAAATTAATTAGGCCTATAGGCTACAATTAGCCTGGCTATCTATACAATTGTTACCATCCCGGGGGGGGTATGCATACCCCCCCCCCCATCCTCCCTCTGGATCCGCCACTGATTTAATTATAACAAGTAAGCACTTACAATAAACAGATAAAGTGCAGCTATTCCCAAAGTATATACCTAATACTTCAAATCACGTAATCACGTCCCCTGGCAAAGATTTTCTAATCTCATTGGCGTAGCCACGGGGAGGGGGGGGCTTGGGGATTGGGCCCCACCAGATTTTCTTCAGGCCCCCCAGATTTTTTGCGTTCTGATATAGTTGTTGAAAAAAAATAAAATGTTGAACGGAAATAAACTTTGAAGTATCTCCTTCAAAAACAGTAAATAAATCATGTGCAACAATCAAGAAAACGTGCATGAATGTGTATCAAACACATATTGTGGGCACGTAAAATATCAAGTAATAACTTCAAAATGCCTTCTTTCACTAAATTAGATACGGTATGTAATCTGCACTGTCGTTCGTTGCATTTCGTTTCGAAGATGAAAGGAACGTCTCGACGACAAACTCGAATGTGACTTTGTTAGTTTATGATAAAATGTTGAACGGAAATAAACTTTGAAGTATCTCCTTCAAAAACAGTAAATAAATCATGTGCAACAATCAAGAAAACGTGCATGAATGTGTATCAAACACATATTGTGGGCACGTAAAATATCAAGTAATAACTTCAAAATGCCTTCTTTCACTAAATTAGATACGGTATGTAATCTGCACTGTCGTTCGTTGCATTTCGTTTCGAAGATGGAGGAACGTCTCGACGACAAACTCGAATGTGACTTTGTTAGTTTATGACCCTTTTTGCCTTTCGGATGGCTGGTTGATGTACTGAAAACAAGGCAATCATACACTAGAGACCATTCTTACACGACCATTAAATTTTCTTGTACGCTCCGCGCCAACCGATGGTGGGGCTCCGCTCAGACAGTTTTGACGCGCCTGACCGTAGGTGGTACCCGCCCCCCCTCCACTTGTTACCCAGGCCCCCCTACAAATTCCATCCTGGTTACGCCACTGGCTTATCTCAGGCTATCATGAGTGGACCAGACTCCGCAAACAGCTTATTGTTGTTTATGAAAATATGCTAGTATCTTACAAAGTATCAGAAATTCGCCTTTGCAGTAAGAGCTTAAAGAATACCGCAAGTCAAATAATTTAAAAATACATATTAAAGGGCGGGAAAAATGAATTCAAACAGTTCAACTGCCATCTTCAAAGGACATTCATGAGCAGAGATATATAATGTTACAGTTTATTCATTTTAAACAAATTGGCCAATTGCCCAAATATTTGTGACTTTCTTGTTATACAACTCACATTACCTGCCTTGTTTCCCTTCAGAATTAAAAATGTTTTTATGACATTGGACACTTTCTGTTTGCTTACATAGCATGGTGCACAGGTTGTTACGGCTTGGTCGCAATTCAAACCAATAACAGCGAAGGACCACAGAAGAGCGAGATTAAAATCAACAACCTAATTATTATTCACCTCTTACTTCCTTAAATTTACAACAATTAATTTTAAATCTACTTACAATCTTTTACAGCTTAAGGTATCACTCTTTGTCCGAGGGGTAGTGTTGTTAGCGTCGATTGTACAGCAGCACAGCGTAGGACTCTGTTCCGTGAAGGCAGGATGAAGACTATAGTGATCGGTAAATGGCGACACAATTACAGCGTTAAGCGGCGAAGCAGGCGTCTGGTCTCTGTATTATCTGTGTATCTTCTGTTCTCTTCCCTCTCTGTCACACTTCTTGCATGACCTTTTATATGCCTGGTAGTTCTTCCAGAAAAGTCTGGAACTTACTCTTGTGGAAACGTCTCGTTTGATCTCGTACAAAACGAACAGCGAACGTTCTGGGCTCAGTAACCCATAACCACAAGTTGGCTATTATTAGGCCATTGCATCATACAGTAGTTTCCAGTAGGTGATCGTACATTCTCGTAACCGTGCGAATGTTCTCTGGGGTTACCCGTTCAATATGCTCGAGAGAAAACGCCGAAGCTAGCACTTTCTAGAACTTTCCACTTGCTCGTCCGTGGATTCAATCTGGTTGATGTCGTCTCGTAACACCGCAAATAGCATTTTCCAGACTTATGCGAAGAATCTAACGAGTCGTTATCTTTTTTGTCGTTTGCAATAAAATGTTCACTTCAAAATATGTTCGCAATTTGCAAAGTGATCAGAGAGTTAAGAGCTTTTTTGACCCCTAAAGTGAAATTTTGCGTCGACGTCTCTGCCAGCCAAGGAAGGAGAATCTGTGGGGTTGCCCCCCCCCCCTTTTAAAAAGGTAGATGTTCTTATGCAATCGGTGCGATCAGTGGGATACAGAGGCTACCTTTTGAAGGAAAAATTAGAATTTGACAGAATTTGCCTATTTGTAGGAATTTCAAAAATTGGCATCACTGAGGGGCCTTGCAGAGACAATCCTTCCCCTTTGAAAATTGTTTGAAAAATTGGGTGTCCTTACATGCAATCTGGTGCCAAATATGCCATCTTTCGAAGTAAAATCTGGGTTACCTAAGTTTGGCTACGTATTTTTAAGAACAAAAAATGGCTTCCGTGAGGAGGACCATGGCCCAATGCTCCCCCTTCGTAGGCCACAGATCATCGAGTAAGTTCTAGCCTAGGACAAGGTATTCATGGACCCGTTTATTGTTACACCTCCGCAGGTGAGCACAATGCTATTTCCACGAACTAGCCTGTAAGCCTCCAAGGATTGGGTTAAGTAACAAAATCTAAGTATGCCCATGGATCCCGTCCATTCTAATTTCCAGACTAACGTTATGTTCACGTTATGTTAATCGTAAGCCATGGGTTGTTTCAGCCCCATCAATCGTTATGTAGGCTACACAGAATGAAATCGGTACAATTTAAAACCCTCCCGCTACTAGCTTGTAGGGCAATATAACCTCGGGGGTCTACGTTAGTGACTTGTCAGTTTTCACATCGTTTCACTAAATTCTTAAAGTGTACAACGGGATCATATCCTTAAGTTTGGGTTTACAACCTTTCACTGTAATGATGATCAGCTGTTAAGTTCCTGATTAACAGCTTCCTGTGCACTGGAATGCACTGATCATAACACCCGCTCGTAAACATGATAGAGAACATTCAATCTGCTGCATGAAGAGGACATTTCTGTGGAACGCGAGTTGGGCCGGTTCATGCGACACTGACGAAATCTGGGTTAATTGTTTTGCATGAAAATACGAATTATGTATGAGATATGTCTCAAAATTTCTTATTCTAACAAAAAATTTGAGAAATTGGAAAAGGGCATATCATTTCATCAAATTTCCCCAAATTATTTTCCAGGAGGGCAACTTGCCCCCTCCCCCCGTATCTACGCCACTTACTTTGACCACATTTGAAAACGTATTTAAACTTCTTATTTACTTGACACCATGGAAGTAATACATAGCATGTAACAAATTCGTGTTGTGATGGGTCATGTAACTGACTCACTGCCCGACATCGTACTGAAAGAGACCGGGTTAATGGTGCGTCTGGCGTGCCATAAGTCCCGAAATCGACCTATTTGTAATTATTTGACAAATTTCAGTTTCTTGAAATTGGGCTGGATAAAACGGAGCGTAAGAGAAAACGTCAGATGTCGCACCATACCCGTAGACAAAGTACTGACTGAATGAAGATAGATGAAATGGCATAATGAATAGGGGACTGCTGAGGGAAGATAGTTGCAGGCCAACCGAACCAAGCTGATTTGAGAACTTGAATGGTCACAACATCTAAGCTGGGATCCATGTCCGAGTAGGGTATTAAACAGAGAAAAATAAGTTGTGGTGAAATTTAAAGGGTGAAAAGAAACTTAAAGACTCTATGAGACAATAACATTTTTGCATAGCGGGTTGAACTAAAGACCCCTTTGCCTTACCGGTTTCCTTTATAACGATAATGACGAAAGGTGGTGCTCCTAACCATATCGTCACGTTTAATTCTGATGACAAAACAAACAGATACTGGAACCGTATAAAACAATATTTATGTAACCATGTTATTTTGAAGAAAACACTGATAACGTTAACATTCTATGACGTATTTAACATAATATGTGTGATGACACGCCAAGTTACTGTTTAATACACTTTGAGGGCGTAGTTCTTAGCATCTTAGTGGAAACTCCCGACGCTATTTAATATGTTTTGGAATATTCTACACATTACCATACCTCTGTGACATGTTTGACGTAAGTAAGGAAATTTTCAAAGTTCAAGTATGTAACATTTATAGTATTATTCGTCTTATACTGATAAGCACTAAGCGATTTCTCAAATGAACCTCCGCTAATTTCAAAGTTCGATATTAATCAAACAAGTGTTCCATGGGAACTTGCCTTCTAGACACAAACAATCAATAAAATCATTGGTAACGTAACTGCAATAATGGTTTTTGGGAAACCGGAGTGAATTGACCATCCTATAACTTGTTTATGAGACACTAAATTAAAAGAAAAGGTTAAAACATGGAAAAATTTGGGATTGAAATTGGGCAAAGAAAATTTTCACGTTGGATTATGATGCCCACGTTTAACTGCACCCCTTGCGCTATACAATTGCATTTCACCAGATGCGGAGATTGTATCTCCTTAAAGCCCAACCCCCACTGTGATCCGGGGGTTGTGGTAAGTATGCGAGCGGTATTACCCGCCTGTCGGCTAATGCAGCTTAAGGGATGGACTTGCACCCTGGCTAAACTGTAATTGAAACTTAAACTTGTTCCGTATTTGAAATTGTATTTAGCTTTTAGTACCTTTTTATCTAGTTGGCACTATTTCACTTATTCGTGTTTGTGTGTCGTTCAACCACCTCATTTAAAGTGTACCTAAAGTCGAAAGATTCAAAAATATATGTTAAACACCATGAAAAATACATATTAACAGTCCAACTCGCATCTTCGTAGAACAATCTTGAGCTGAAATATTAAATGTTGAAGTTTATTCACTCAAATTAAAATGGTACGTTGCAAAATAATTTGTGAAGCCATTCTTGTACAACTCAAATAACAGTCTTTGTATTTCTTTGTTTTTCCGAACATTACTGCACCTTGTACCGAGGTGTGATAGCACTCTTACTCTTATGAGGTGATGTAGTTAATTAAACCCTCCTTGTGCAACATGCTTTGCAAGAAAACAGGAAGTGTTCAAGGTCATAAAAACATTTTTAATTTTAAAGGTAAACAAAGCATGTTATGTGAGTGGTACAACAAGATAATCACAAATTATTGCGGAATAGACCAATTTGTTTTAAGTGAATAAACTTCAACATTTTATATCTCAGCTCAAGAATGTCAAATGAAGATAAAACTTAAACTGTTAGAACTCTTTTTTCATGCTCTCAAATATATATTTTTTTGAATTTTTGACTTGAGGTACACTTTAACTATCTAGCACGGAGCCACCGTAAGCGCGAAATTAGACTATACAGTATGGTTTCTCGCTAAGGTCTTGTGTTAAAGCTTAAAATTGCTCAAGTGGTTCGGTTTGTATAGGCTATATGCACATTCTTGCCGTGATTTTGCCCCTTCAACACGGCCGGATAAGCGCTGTGTGGGGCCCTGGTACTTTCTATAGCGGGTCCCCTAACATCTTACTCGCCCATTCGCTTACCTCAAAATCAGTAACACTCAACATATAAAATTTTAGCTTTTAACCGCTGATAACTAACAGTTGATATTACACATTATACAGTGAAACATGACTAGTTATTGTACATCATATGCCAGATAGTGTTAAGGCAAGGCAAAAGTGCACACACATGAAAACGTAATCCCGTCAACCAGTAAATCAAAATAATGTGGGTTTCAATTTCCAAACACCTTATATTACACATTTTTTAATGGATTTCTGACAAGCAAAATCACTTATTAGTTGGGAAAATTCCATTTTCCGCGCTAGGTCATGTTCCACGCTGAGCAGGGTTAGGGTCTTTAGTGTCTTCTGCTTCATGCTGGATCGAACTTATTTTATATCTCCTTAACTCAACAATCAGAAAGCGGAGACGCCGGGGCCCACGGGGAGGGAGTCCCGGTATATGCCGGTTCTGTCATAGGGTTAATCCGGCCCTCCCCTTCAGAATTGAACGAAGAGCTCCCCCAATGAGATCACAGCCGGTATGCTTTCCTACTTTGCCACATGATCTGCCCCTCGAGTAATACATATGTTTCCATTGTATTCGCCCTGCTGGAAAGATATTAGGCCACTGCTAGTTAACACATACTTGACAATTCTGCCATTTAACGCCAAATGTTATGTATGTTTTGTGTACTTTGTTACAGACGAATCCGATTAGCGCTTGTTTTTAGTGACTGTAGGCAGCTATTAGTGGGGTCCACCAGTCTTAAATCGTCTTCATTCATTGTCTACATGAATTTCAAATTCTCATATTCAGTGAAGTTGAGAAATCAAGATAAACTTTAGTGTACAACCATCCATGGAACAGGTACGGTTGGAAATTTAAAGATTAAAGGTGATAGACCCTAGTAATGGCCGACTAAAATCAGACCATCACAATCTGTACGGATTCGTCTATATCAGGTTTATTAATAGAGTGCTCATCATATTGGTTCCTGCATGGTCAAAGGAATCCCCTTTACTGTAAACTAAGTAGTCTGTAAACTAAATAGTCAGTCAGTTTATAAATAAATTTGTGACTCATCCCTAGAGAACAGACTAAGTTATATCTCCTTTTCAAATGGATATCGTGTTCCGAAACTTTTATGGCTCAGTAAATTGGTAGAAGGGGAAATATTTTAACATATCGAAAAGCTCGTTGCTGCATTTTTCTATCGGTTGCTTTTACAAGCTTTTTCCATCCTAAGGAGGAAGTAGCAAAAAGACACAGGACCCTCAAATATTTTCATGTTTTCCAAAAAAGCTTCTTTGTTCCATCTGTGTGTAACATTTGTCAAAACCCTTGGAAACGTTAAACGAGTTTGAATAACGAATTGATACGAGGAAGTGCTTGCAATTGCTATGTTTTAAAATGTGTTTAACACTCTTAAAAAGTTGGTTAAAAAAATTCACCAACACTGGTCACGTATGACAAATACCTGAAATTGGTTAAATTTTACCCAATAATTGTTGATAAATGGGTTATCCAAGAGGTTTTTACCACGTTATTGGGTAACCAGCCTGTGGGGTAACCAAATAAACAACACATATTGGGGAAAATTTAACCAATTTCAGGTATTTGACATACGTGACCAGTGTTGGTGAATTTTTTTAACCAACTTTTTAAGAGTGAAGGTAGGTCAAAGAATAAATTGACCAAAGAGTCCTTTTTACCAAAGTATGTTTGTTTTTGTATTCTTGGGATGACTGTAAGATATAATTTGTAGTACTTGGAGTCTTGTCTCGTAAAGTTTGAAATAATATGTAATTATTAGGTGCCTGGAAGTCAACTGCAAAGTTGTAAATGTCATCATGTACAAACAAGTAACGTTTATTGTGGCTATCCCAATAATCGTGTATCATATGAAAAGAGAGTCGTATTGCATATTTTATAGGCTGATAGAAAGTTGACACATTACTTGGATGAGATTTTTTCTGCCGTAGATTTTGTTTTATTTGGAATTGTAGGATAATCCTATACGACTGGTAAAGACAAAATTAGAATGTCAACAAAGCGATATCATACCCCTAGTAAGAGTGTTTCTGGGGTTCTTTTGACAGACCTCACCGATCATTTCCCAATTTTCCTAAACACACAGTGTACGCTACAAGTCAACATGAATGATGACATCTTTATTCGTAATTATTCTAAGAGTAATATTGAACGGTTTATCTCTGATATTTCTAGTACGAGTTGGGATGATGTCTATTATGAGTCTGATGTCAATTCTGCATATAATGTATTCCTTAACCTTTTTAAAAATGTCTATGACAACAGCTTCCCTATTATGCGTCTGAAACGAAAAGACCGATCTTCCGTTAATCAGTCCTGGGTCACTCCTGGCATAACCACGTCTATTGAAAGGAAAAACAAACTCTACAAAAATATGTTCAAAAACCCTTCTCAGCAAAAGAAATCTGAGTACAAAACCTGTAGAAATAAACTGACCCACGTCATTCGTATCTCCAAGAAAAATTACTTTACGAATATCTTTAATAATTGTAAAAATGATTCCAAACAATCTTGGTCCAAAATTGGTGATTTGCTGAACAAAAACAAGCAAAAACCCACCAACCCCGAATTTGTATCATAGATGGTGAGAAACATACTGATCCTGTGTTGCTATTGGCAATAGTCTGAATAACTTTTTCGTTAATGTTTGTCCGTCGCTAGCTGCAAAGATCTCTTCAAATCATTCACCATATGACTATCTATAGGATAGTAATGTTTCATCTGCTGTCCTTTACCCAACTAGTGAAGATGAATTAATAAGTATTTCAAAATCCTGCCTAAAGCCAGGCAAGTCAGCTGGGTTTTATGAAATTAGGCCTTTCGTTGTTACTCGAGTTATCTGTTTTTTAACCCCTTACTTATAATTTTAACTTGTCCCTATCAACTGGTGTTGTTCCTGATAATTTGAAAGTAGCAAAAGTTGTCCCAATTTTTAAAAAAGGTGATCCAAATTGTTTTGTTAACTCTAGATCTATTTCTGTTTTGCCCTGTTTTTCTAAGATTCTTGAACGCATTGTTTATTGTAGACTCTTTAATTTTTTGGAAAAAACATAACATTCTTTTAATGGTCAATATGGCTTTCGACCTGGTCTCTCCACTGATATTGCCCTTGCTGATGCCGTCGATAATTTAACACAGACCATAAACAACAACCAAATTGCTGTAGGTGTATTTCTTGATTTACCTAAAGAGTTCGACACCATTGATCTTACCATACTCTGTAAAAAATGATTTCACTACGGTTTTAGGGGAACTTTTCTTTCTTGGTTTACTAGCTATCTTAACAACAGGAAACATTTTATCTCTTTTTCAAAGAATAAACTCTGATGTAAATAACATTCACTGTGGTGTCCCTCAAAGGTCAATTCTAGGACCGCTTCTTTTTATCATTTATATGAATGATGAAAGTAAAATTCCTGCTAATTCATCCATTGTGTTACTTGCTGATAATACAAATATTTCCTTTTATGATAGTAGTGTTGAACGTCTGCCACAAACCATTAGAAATGATCTAGCTGCATACAGTGATTGGTTTGCCACAAACAAACTTTCCCTAAACTTAGATAAGACGAATTTTATTGTTTTCAATGAAAATGATGATATTGTAAACTTTTATATTAATATTAATGGTAAATTGCTACAAAGGGTAGATTGTGTTAAATTCTTAGGTGTTTATATAGATTCTAAACTTACTTGTCATGATCACATCAAGTTTATTTCTACTCTTTTTTCTAAAAGTCCCCACGACTCTCTGGCGAAGAGCCAAGGGGCGAATACCAAACGATTACTCCCGGGGGAGTTCTGCTCCCTTAAGGAGCTTAACGTCCCAAATGGACAAGTACGCCCTTCAAAGGGCAAACACTGAGTGGTCCTGCTCTAGACTGGCTGAATAGAACAGAAGCCACAACCTGGATGATCACATCAAGTTTATTTCTACTCTTGTTTTTTTCTAAAAGTCCCCACGACTCTCTGGCGAAGAGCCAAGGGGCGAAAACCAAACGATTACTCCCGGAGGAGTTCTGCTCCCTCAAGGAGCTTAACGTCCCAAATGGACAAGTACGCCCTCCAAAGGGCAAACACTGAGTGGTCCTGCTCTAGACTGGCTGAATAGAACAGAAGCCAGTTTATTTCTACTCTTGTTGCCTTCAAAACTGAAACATTCACTCCCTAGAAGCATTCTCAGGTCTCTTTATCAAACACTTGTACTCCCACATCCCACTTACTGTTGCATTATTTGGTCTGGATCCAGCAAGTGTTTATTAAATAAGTTAGGTGTTCTACAGAAAAGAGCAAACAGATATATCACCTGTTCCAATTCGAGAGATCATACGAACAATTGATTCAAATCTATGAATTTACTTAAACTTGCTGACCTATTCAAACTACATGTAGCCAGTTTTGTCTACCGTTCTCTACATGAAATGCTTCCAAGCTCACTAAACGCTCTCTTTACACACAGCTTATCCATACATTCACATAACACAAGACAAACTGATCATCTGCATACAAGGAAGCATCACAACAATTTGTACAAGAAGAGTCTGCATTACCGTGCCACCACTCTTTGGAATCATCTACCGTCAACTGTTTAGACAAAGCCTTCCTTAGCTTCTTTTGGAAAAAAATCTTCAAAGGTTCTATATAAGCTTGTATTAAGCACATGAACTTGTTTACTATACTGTATTCCTGCCTATTTAGCTTTTTTGTTAAACCCGAGCGGGTGGACGTTGGGTTCTAGGACGGATGAGGTGGGGTGGTGGGTTGTGTGTCTAATATGATTTTTCTTTTGTTTTTCCTAGTCTAATTTTCTATCTTCGTGTTTTCTTTCTTTATTTTTTTTTCTTGGGAGCGTCACTTCTCGACAAGCCCTAAAAGGTTTCTAAGTGCACTTCCTTTCACACTCTTTGTTAATTATTTACTTTGTGCAACGCAAATAAGTGCTGCGTAGTGTTAGAATCAGTGCTTGTAAAGACAGACACTCGTAACCTAACTTACACTTTTGATAGAGGGACTAAAATTCTGAGTTAGTTCTGTTATGTAATTGACACCAAATCATTAGCATGCAGAGTAGCTCATATTACACAGTTTGCAGCGAGAGTTTTTGATTACACATTAGGGTCTTGTTTGTTCACAGGGATATATCATCAAACAAAGCTGTGGTAGGGGCTATGGAAGTCAATGGGTTAGAAGAATTCCATAAAACATTAGCAGGAAGATTTAACTACTAAGAATACTTGTCTATGCACTCAAGCTGTATGTATCAGTGTCTAAAGGGCAAACCCCCTTATCGCAGAGGATTGCAAATTTTCCAATAGAGTTACTCAGACCGTATCAAAAGAAATACCACAAGCATTAGCGAAACCAAAGTGAGCACTGGGACTATATGATCCCTAATCGAAACTTATTTTTTTCTGTCTTTTTTTGCAATTAAATAAAAAGACTCCAAATGATCCTGTTGAAACAGATTTTTAACCGAGGAATATTCAAAAAAATTCTTGAAAGGGAAAGAGATATCTTCTCCTACTGACCCCTAGGTGAGAAAACAATCAAGCCCCTCTGTAGTCACCTCAAATAAATATCCTGGTATGGCGATAGTCGGAATCTCCTACTTTTGCAGGCAATGTACCATTGACGGTGGAATGAAAAAGTTTATATATATATATATATATATATATATATATATATATATATATATATATATATATATATATATATATATATATATATATATATATATATATATATATATATATATATATATATATATATATATATATATATATATATATATATATATATATATATATATTAGGAGGTCACTGGAAAATCTCATTCATTGGACTCATATTTTCATAGCTTGTCCGTTGCTGGGATATACAATCTTGGAATTTATGGACTTCATTTTGAAGACTCGTCAATTCAACCTAGTCTCAGTAACGTGCTCAACTCGGCCAAGGAATGAGTCGGATAATGCAGCTGGTTAGGTAAATCGCTAGAAGTAGTCTGAGCAAGCATGACCAGGCAAAAAGAGCGCAAACCCCATTGGCCGTGATACGTGTTTAAATGTGCTTCAAGATATTTTCAACATAGCACCAGTTTACGTCTTCCTAACAAAGTAAATGAAACCCCTTCCTCTTTTAATGGAACACGGTTTAGTCGGTGAAAGCGGAGAAACGGTCGACAATCTCACTTGATGAAATAGTCAAAATAACTGCACGGCAGATGAGGAATGCTGGTATGCTCATAAAGATCGTGTTGACATGAAGAAGGGTCATACTGAAAAATTCACACGCCGAGCAATAAAATGAGGAACAAATGACATGACAGACGGAGTAAATCCAACAATCGAAGCATGGGCTTCGATTAATAATACAATAAAAAGGTTGTAATTTGATAGGTTCAAGGATTCGTAAAAGCCTGCCTAATCTACCCCTTAATAATGAGTAAATAAATCTTCGATAAGATAGGCTGTTAGATAAAACCTTAAAATCCCAAATAAGCCTATCCAAGCTAGACGTAATCAACTGAAAAGACATGACTGGATGGAATTAGAGCTGACACTCTTAAGTCATTCCTTAGTGAGAAAACGAAATTCGCATATGTAATCAGAACATTCTTAAGTATGCTGTGTAACTTTGGGATAGGTCCTGTACATGTTGTGAATTCGATGTCAACAAGAGCAGTCACAAATTTAGAATTTCGGTTTCCCCAGCCAAATGCGAATTTGGTATTCCCAGTGTGTTTCTTTCTGCACCTAAATATGGACCTTAATATATTAGACCTCATACCGTAGACCTCAACTAGTACGAAAGGGTTTTTTTTTAATTTGGTCCCACTACTTTTCAACCTTTGGATAATTCTACGATTCAATTTTGGGTCAGATGGATGGAATGAATTGGTAGCCAGATGCCAAAAGTGCCAGAGATAGGTTTCCTTATTACACCTTTGCTTCAAAGGGAATCCAAGATTTTGGCAGTCTCTAGATTGTATAAAATGTAGAATAAGACAAAACATGGGTGGCGTCATCATGGAAAAGGGGGATGGAACATAAATTATTTTTCGAGGTAAGCTCCTTCTTGGGGAAAATTTTCCGGACATTTTCGTATGGGAGACTAAAGTATATGGATAAGATAAGTACCGCTTTAACAACGCTTAGTCGCTCGGACAGTAATAGACTTATGCTTCATTTTTCTCATAGAGAGGACAAGGGGAACGTTTCCTTAACAAAGAACCCACCCAAACCCCACCCCCAGCCTGGATTTTTAGGTTTTCTTCCCTTAGAATCCAGATCTTTCCTCAATCCTTCTATGAGGATTAAAGTATCAATTTTCAATTATTTTCGTAAAAGAAGCCAAAGTTTTTTCCTGCCCTTCATGGGCCGAAATTTATTTCTCGCTTGTCTTGTTGGCAGCTAATCATCGCTATCGGGGTTTCGCGTCAATGTTCTCATCCGAGGTTCCTCAAATGCTGTTGCATCGATCGGCCGACAATACCCCTGTCTCTCTATTCCAATATCGTAATCGTCTACAAGGTTTCCTTGCAAAAATTAATGCATTTCGTCCGAAGCCTATTGGGAGTGCATTTTCCCCATTCCTCTTTGAACTTACTCCTTATTCATGACTGCCCTTCAGCTTTCTTTCCGTCTCTCCCCTGCATGGTAAGTTCAGAAACGCCATAGTATCTGTGTTGTTTAATTTCAAATAAAGGAAACTAAATCAAGAAGTATCTCAATTAACTCATTAACTAAAATTATTTCAACCAAAGCAGGTGTATCTGTACCATACCGATATAATCAGTGTAGTCCGTCTTCCATGATGCAAATGTAATGATACCTACAGTTACGGGGAGGAAACTCTGAAAGGGTGGGAGAGTAATCATCGAAGATACCCAAAATGTTAAAGAAAATTGAGGCCAAGTTGAAAGCACAAAATCAGTCATCCAAACTAACCTTGAAAAACCAGCTAATGCTCGCTTATTTTGTTTAATTTTACTTCCAAGTTCCTTTTGTTTTAGGGTTTATTCAAATTATCCATATTCAAGATAAAGCAATGAAACAGTCGGAAATGTTGCAATTTAGTAGGAAAAATATTGTCGTGACTTTCAAGAGCCATTTAGGAATTAGGAAAAACTACCATTTCCCTTAAAGTTGCCCGAATAGCTCACAACAGGAAAAGTAAAGGACTAATTCCCCGTATCCCCTACCCCATCTTCTAGTCCCTGACTTATAACGCCAAAAGTGTATAAGAAAAAGGGTTTTTTCACGCTAAAACTTTACGAAAAATATGTTTGGTATGCGGTCTTTACAAAGCTCAAATATTAAGAAATGTCGCAGACTAGTGTAAAGTTAACTAAAATTTTCTTTACCAGTTAAGCGTTTGTTGCAATATTGGTTTGTTTCAAGAAAGAAGGATTTCTTTCTTTTTTATCAACATACCATACCATGAACATGAGTCATGTGATATCTCATGAGCCACGGCACTGTTATTCGATCATAATGTTGACCACACTAATTCCACGTCAACCCATATTGTCAAGGGATAATAGTTATGTCTGACCTAGTGAATTAATTATATCTTTGAGCAGATATGAATATGTACGAATAGAGTACGACATTTTTATGTTAAAATTTGTTGCATTTTTACGAGCAAGAAAAACTTTTGTTAAATAAATCTGATTCTTTTTTCTAAAGTTTGAACACCTCTGTATAAGCATGGAAGTACCCTCTTGGAAATTTGGGTCCTTTTACACATTTGTAAATATGGAGCTTGTTTTGCAGAGAATAGATTAGATTCAGGGTTTCCTGTAAGGAAATTTGCATATTTAAGGGAGTATCATAGAATCTGTGTTTCCTATCAGCATATATCTGAGATAGCATGTCGACTGAGGATCGTGTTATCTAAGGAGTGCGGATTAAGGCTTCTCGGCGACATTAAAAGACTCTCGAAACTTTGTTGCCTTTTTAGACAAAAATGAAAACCTGTATTGAAGAAAATGTTACGGATAGGGCAGCACTGTAGTGGCTAGGACAAATTATCCACTGACTGCTTCATGGGCGATCACTTACAGCTTTAAGGCTTGCAATTTGAGGCGCGAAGCGCGCAGAAAATTTTGCCTTTTTAAAACTTAAAATTTCAAATTTAGAACTTTTATTAAGAAAAAATGGGAATGGAGGAAAACTTGGGAAAACCGCACGGTGTTTGACTGGTGTCTCAACTGGCAAATTTTCGAATTTTTCACTTTTTCGAGCAAGGGCGCAATCGCCCCTGCCTCCTATAGCTACGCCACTGCTCTGCAACATTCAACATTGATAAAATTTTGACACTTCAACAACTAAAGAATTCATAGAAAGACTACACAATTGAGAGGGCTGAAAGGTATCTGGTTACAGGTGTGTATGAGAGCATTTGAGTACGGAAGGCCAATGGTTCCCCTTCCTAGAATACGAGGTCGTGCTGGAAGGGCTACAGTATCTTCAGTTGGCGCAGAGCGTACAGAAAATTATGAAAAATCGCGATCCCTCAGACAGCCGGAAATGGCATGTCACGGGCTTGTAAGTAGTAGCTAAGTTTTCCGATTTTTCTTGCAAATGTGAACACCATTGTATGAAGTATGTATTTCGGGGCGATGCGCGCCAAAATTTATGCCCTTTTGAAACAATAACCTGTTGATATGGAGCTTATATTGCAAAAAAACTTGCCCTTTAAAATAAATAATCATTTGATGATATGGAGCTCATATTGCAGAAAGTTTTGGATTCTGGGTTTCCTGTGAGGAAGTTTAAAGAGTTGGGGGTACTGAAGAATCTGCACTTCTTCCACAAATCTGAGAGTTATTGCTTTTCTAAAGTCCTCCGGACTGTCTAGCAAAGTGCAAGAAAGGAAAGCCTTTCCTCCGATAAAGAGGACCTCAGATATTATTTTGTTAACTTTAGGCGACTAAATGAATGTTTATATATTTTTCGACTTAGTGTGTATATATTGATCAAAACAGTGTTCAATGAATGCAGATCAATCTTGCTTTTGATGTTGTAGTTTACCTGGCACTCTCTTTCTTTTCACATTTTTCTCCTTTTCCATTCCCCTTTCTTTCCTTTTCCCTTTTTCCGTTTTCCTTTTTTCTTCTGCGTTTCTTTCCTTTCCCTCCTTTTTTCTCCTTCTTCTCTTCCTTCTCTTTTTCTCTTTTTCCTTTCTTTCCTCCCGTTCCTTTTTCCTTTCTTCACCTCCCGTTTTTTCTTCCCTTCCCTTCCCCCTGCCCCCCGCTGGTTACGCTTCTGATGAAATGACATTATAAATATCCCTTGTCCGCGTCTTAGTCTCGTAAAAATACAAATAGCGCACAAATTTTCCAGCAGCATGGAAATAGTGTTTCCAGAGGGTCAGTTCAAACACTGCCAATGTAAAGCGCCACCATCAATGTATTTGTTAAAAGATTGTCATGTAAGTTAGGATTAAAATTAATTTTAAAGATGGTGATATATTTCGGAATTGTGATAAGTCACAACATTTTCATATACTTCAGAATTGTGCTACATTTTATAAAGAAAATTTGCATTAGTGAAGATGAACCTGCATTTTAGTACAGACAAACATGGCATCTAGAACAAACCTTACAGCACTTCAAGGGACATTTAAGAAGCAAGTTCTTTTTTATCGTGCGGTGCTAAAGTCCAACTATGCCAAAATGTGGTATAAGTATATTCATCTGCCCTTTGTCAATAGAACTATTGAAATCCTCTTCAGAATAACAAGACAAAGGTTGCTCGTTATTATCATTAACCAAATAAGTAACGCTTTAGGGTCACCCTAGGCATGCCGTGTCGAAGATTATCGTTTTTGCAAAGATATTTTTATTTGTTAAACAGGAGGAGTGTGAACTCTTGTTCTTAATAAGTATTGGGACGGTTGAACATCACGTTGTCTATGTTAGTTTCGCATATCAAAGTAAAGAAAAGCAAGCGTTTCAATTACAAACTGTTAAAATAGAATGAAACTGTTTTGTTTAACCTCTAGTATCGTGCCTTAGCATAAACGTGTATCTGATGTGGAAAAATATCTACCCCAATCTTCCCGAAGTAAATAACCCTTACCGGCTAATCCAAAGACGGTCTTACTCTCAATCAAACAACTGCGTTCAGTTGCAAAAGAGACCGTACTCAATCATAGCTCGACGAAGGAAAGTTGAATGGACTGTGGACTGTCTCAATAGTAAAATAACGCACATTTAATCTAGTAAATAGACAAAACAAAACTTCCATACATTTATACAATTCCTTTGCGACCTTGGAACAGCAAGAACAAGCTGAAGCTTTAATATTAGTAGTTGATTTTACGTTTCCCGTTGTTTTTGGATTGAACTCAAGTTAGGGGTTCTTTATGATGTCAACGGAAGTTACAACTTAAATTTACAGCAATCATCATCCTATGGTATCGCGCTCTTGCTATGCGATGATCTCGGCCTTAGGTTAGGTTAGGTTAGTTAAAATGGAGTGTTACAGCACAGTTTACAACCAATAGGTTGAAGTCGAGACGCCACGGCCTTAGGTGACCTTAGAAATGAATGATGGATCCGCTCTGCCAGTACAGTCAGTGCCGCCGGTATGAAAGCATAGGGATGTGTGGCCTCCTATCGGAATCATCCGTCTCAAAATTTTAAAAGACTCAAATATCGTTTCATGAGTCAAACATGTAGGCAGAGTTTGAAGGTCACCATGCATATGCCTGTTCATCACCAAACTTTAGCCTTTTGATTAATGGAATTAGTCATGGCTGATTAAACAACTATTTGCGTAACTTCCTTCGTGCAGCACACCAACGGCGCCCATAGTAAGTCCTGCTCATTACTTCCGTTTAGTGATGGACAAGAAAATTGAGGAGCCAACCAGCCGATCAAGCAACAAATAAATTAGTAAGTGAGAATGGAAGAGTCGGTGAGTCAATATAATCTCCAGGGATTTCCTACGAAATCCCGGGCAGGGCTTCCTCACTCCCTAAAACTTCCTAAAGGGTCCGTACGAGTCAAGAAAAGACACATTTCTGCAAAGTGCCGGTTTTCCTCGGGGCCACAAAAAATGAGTAAAAAAATCACCAAGGGAATGGAGCAACCCTTACACCTCCTCCTCCACACATTACACAGAAGACAAATTATGTAAAATGTTCACGTGAAAATTATTGTAGGTATGCAAACGCACAGGTTAATTAAGCCAAATTTGTGGATTCATTTAAGGTGTGATAACTGAACTGTCTTGAACCCACCCCCATTCCAGCACGAAATGCCGGAGACACGAATAAATAAGGCAAAATAAATTTCAACCAATAAGTTTAAAGTTTGTTGTGAATTACAACGTATGAGGGTTGCTCTTTCATTGGCAGATTGTTTTTTAAGCATTCTCACGTCTCTGCCTATTGTTAAGTTAGGTACCCACTTACGACCAACCCTTTTGAGCTTTTGTGACCCCTGAGGCCTCGATAGTACTCAGTTCTCACTGGTTTAATATGGTCTCAATGTCTTGAGATTTTCAAACATGTTTAAGGTCCAGCTACCTCTTTCGACCAATTTAAGTAAACGCCTTCTCATCAGGCGTTTTAATCGCAGTGGTTTTTCGCTAAAAGTAAGGGTATAACTCAATTCAAACCATTTTCTCATCTAGATAGGACGATTTTTCAACGGTAGGTCACCTAAACCTAACAAAAGAAAATTGAAACCCGTCTTGCATGTCGGTCCGGACGTTCTGACAGTGGAAGGAACCTCAATTCCTTGAACCAAATCAGGCATGCATGAAATGCATTTCATGACGAAGTCTGGGTTTAACTAAAATGCAGTGGCCGCTCCAGAATGTCCACTTTTGTTTTTTTTTTTGGGGGGGGGGGAGGGACAAACTGAGGGCAAAAGATAATGTTAGGAAGGCAAAATTTTCGGGGGGCAACCCAAAACAGAGCCCAAAGCGTCCAGGAGGAGAAGCCCTCGGAACCTCTGAGGTTTAAACATATCTCTTGATGAGAACTTAAGTCTATGGAAATTTTTTTTTTCATTTTTTCGGTTTACCTATCTCCTTATTGACCTTTCTTGTGGGACAGTGGGGGCGAAAGCAAAAAAAATGCTCTTTCTTGTCCCAGAGTAGTGCCACCTCTGCTAAGATGGCTTTCAGACGATGGTGCTCACAATCATTAACAGCTGACATCGCCTCTGACTGCAATTTTCAACTTTTTGTAGACCTTTTCTTTGCTCCGATAAAAGCTTCAAGGTACACTCTTCCAAACTATGTCGAAATTCCATTTAATACTCCTTTTTTTTAAAAAGCAAGAGCAGTCGTCCTAACTTGAATTCATAGGTTAGGGAGTTTTCGATATGTACGTTCACCTAGTCGACTGCTAAACACGTGTTCACTGAGCTTTGTCCACGTGTGTGACGTCACATATTTAGATTTATTGGAGATGGATGAAAACTAAGGCTAGAATGCGTGCTGGTGTCAGAAAAAAATTACACAAGGCCTGTCAAATTGCCATTTTTAACATCACTCGTCTACGTCGACCAAGTCACTGGGAGATCGAAACTTGGAGATCGAAACAGTCGCCTTACCTGAGCAGTTTACTTAAACACGCTGAAAAGCTTGAACTTCGTTCACGTTTACTCAATCGAAAGCTCGGGAGTATAGGAGATTACCTTGTTTCATGATTGGCTCTTGAGAATCATGTGACGTGTTTTTTCTCCTCTCATTGGGAGTAACTACTTGGTTTACCTTTGAGCTCGACTACTCTTGCCCTGTAAGGATATGGCTTTTAATGTAAATACGCGACATAAAAACATGAAATTTCAAGTTGAATTCGTATAACTTATGAAAGACTTCTTTTGTTGCTACCGCTATACGATCTTTCCATGAGGTAAAAAGCACACATCGAAAGATTTTCTTAAATTTCAAAAAAATAATAACTGTGTATACAAATATGACGTTGAAGTATATAGCAATGAACTATGGTCATTGTGCAGATCACAACCAATATTACACAAAACAGAGAAAGAGTCCAAAGTTCAGTTCAGCTCAATTGTAAATAGTCTTTTTGTCTCGTTGCTAGATTAATTCGTGTGTTAGGCCCGTCAAAGAAAGATCTTGTTGGATTCTTAAGAGACTTGGTTCAAAATAATAAGAAAGGTAGGTCATTTATCTCTACGTTTGCAAGATTAAAGCAGGGAGGTATTATTAGACACCTCCCTGATTAAAGTAGCTTCGGTCAATCTTTGACTACAAATCGTGCTTCTCTAACTCTTTGAGTGAAAACTTTAAATTCCCATCCATTTAAGATTGTTATTTAGCCTATAGCTTCGAGATAGCTTTGTCCCTAGTTCGTGTCGCTTAGCGTAGAAGAGAACTGCAATATATTTTGAATATTACAGATGGCATATGTATTGGGACTGTTCTTGACTGGGTGACAAGTACATAATCCAAGATATCAGTTCAGAGTAGCATTTTCGTCAGAGGAAGGAACAGGAAGAAAAGTCGGCGCTTCCATTAATATAATTGAAAGGTGTTCTTTAAAGTTACACGGTGATTTCGAAATCTTTCTTGTTCGTGTGATTATAATTATGAATAAAAACGACTTATAAAAGAAAAGGTCTGAAAATAAGACATACTCCAAGCCGGAATGACGTACTCGCCGTTTATATCCGGTGGAAGTATATACCTTTAACAGGGAACAGTTTTCACATTACTTCTGTGAAAGTAAATCAAATTGACTTTCTCAGAATGACTTTAAAGCTGTGTAAAGCTGCATGTCATTACATTATGTAGTATAAAGGAAGAAAAATGAATCAATTTTTCTATGATTGTTTGAACAATTTGTTGTTACTTGTTTTGTATTTGAGCTTCGTTTTACCAAGGGATCAGTAACCTGGTAACAGGAGTTTAATAACTCGATAAGCATTCCTTTGTATCAGTTTATAAGTATATGAATGAGTCAATGAATTCTTTTTTCAAATGAAGACAGATAAATACGAATGTTACACCCTTTGCTTCGAAACTGATTTTTTTTAAGCAATACCTGTGTTTTCTTTTAAATAACTACGATGGGTTAATGACAACGCAGAGGACGTGGTAGGAATTGATACTCGGTAATCGTTTTTCCAGCATTCTCTAGAGCCAGAACTCTGATGGGTAGTGTTCCAAGGACCCTTGCTACATTACCGGCACTGGTGAAGAAATTTGTTACATATTCAAAGCATTTTGGTGAAAAGTACATTGAAAACGATGTGTCTCAAAAACGAGCAAGTAATCTATAGTCCCATCTCACCAACAGCCCTTGTCTCATGCTCCCTATCTCGTCCATCCGACCCTAGGTTTTCAGGGGATTGTTTCCTTAACCCAAGCTTATAGACCAAGCCCTATCTCCTAACTCATATACTAAGCCCTTACCCTAACCAATTTAAAAGATTGTTACAGTCCGCTATTAAAACATAATAATTAATCCTAACTATTGCGCAAAGTCCCGTTTTTACCCTGTCATCCAATCAAATTTTGATCTATATCCTCCATACCTCCCCTAAATCTACCCTGGTCTATGAAAAGTACTACCTAATGATAAGTTTCTTAACCCTTGTTTAAGGTGTGCAACCAAATATCTATTTTGGTATATGTGTATTCATAGCAAACTGTTAAGGCTACTCCAAAAATAAAAACCTTTTAAAATGAGTACGTCTATATTGGGATGTTTTTTTCATGTGGTGAATGTTCTGGGTGAGGCAGGTAGAGATAAGTACGGACTATTTCCTGCTCTGTTTGTTACTTCTTAAAGTAAGAGGTGGGTTTCATGGTCGTTTATGAACACCTTCATTTGTACTTTTCCTTTAAGCAGCATTGCATTCATCAATGAACTTGGAATTTTTTTAGAAAAGAAAGTTCCTTGCTCGTGGGACAAACAAAAACTAGTGCACAAAAGTTTGACTTATGAAAAAAACAATTTGTTGTTAACGCTATTCAAGCCAGGCGTGGATCCACATATTTCCAAAAATGGGGCTTACTTTAGAGAAAGCAGGGAAATGAGGGAGTTACACTGCTAATTTCCCATATGTTGCATTGTTGATCTGGTGAAAAAGGAAGGGCTGAGGCCGTAAAAGCCCCCCTCCCTTGGATCCGCGCCTGCAACCTATGTTTTCAAATAAATATCTAATCATACACTGTTAAAAACTTCTGTAAATTTGCAGACTTCTTTTAACTTAAACTTTTTGTATTTTACTTTTTACAGAGATTTTCTGTATCTTTACAGACACTTTGTATTGCTACAATAAAAAAAGATTGTTTAACATGTATTTTCTCTTTATTTGAAAAACCATTTCTGTCTGCTTTTTTAACCAAATTTTACTGCTTTGTAAAAATTTTCTGTAAATTTACAGAAATTTTAACAGTATTTTGTATTTTTCTGATTTCACATAAATATACTGTCATTTAACAAACATTCATTTTGTTTTTAAGCTGAAAAAGAAACAAAAACAAGCCCAAACAAACTAATAAGAAATAGCCAGAAAATTTTCAATATATATAACATGCATCGTTCTGCGAAGTTTCAGTTTAAAAAAAACATTTTTGGCAAATTTATGGCCCTATTTGAAAATTAACTTACATTTATTATAGAAGCATACTTAGTTATTACGTTCTTAGTTATAAATATCATACAACTGGTGTTTTGTCACACATTTTTAAGTAAAAAGAAATTGTAAGGCTCTAATTTCAGAGCACTGACAATTGGTATACTGATGTCAACTCATCGCCACAGGCGCTCATGCACTTGATCGGAGCAAATTAAAAACGTTTCACAAATTTACTTGAAAGAGTCTGTAAATTTACCACTTTATGACGTAAATCTCATTTTGCATAAATGGGTGGAGCTTATTTTGTAGCCATTTTCCTAACAAAATGATTGCTGTTGCTTTGAATAATATCTTCTTTGGCGTTTTTTAATCAGGAAGTGATAAACTTATTGTTTACCTTGTCTGAAAATGTTTGCAACCAATGTATTTGCATTCTTTTTCTTATCTATTTTAAAAACAATTATTATATTGTACAAAAAATGTGACTTTCCAATTTCAAAGTTTCTGGAGACAGCACTTTACTTGACAACAATATGACAACAATGCATCCTCAATGTGGTTTGATTGAAAACAATTTCGTAACGACAAATTACGTTGGTATGCAAATACCTGATCTACGTAATGGTGAAGTGCATGTAACGTAATATCATATGAAAGGTAAAAGAGCAATATTATAATTAATATTAAAACGTCGGGAATGAATACAGTAGGCTGTAAATTCACATAAAATTAAGGTTAACAAAACAGAACAATTCTGTAATTCGATTTTACAGTAGACTTTTGTAAACTAATTTACATGCAAAAACTGTAAAGAAAAAACAAACCCTTAATGTTTTTTTCATGATTACAGTTTCGCTGTAAAAAAAACATTATTTGGTTGGAAAAATATTTGTTATAAAAATTATGTAAATTTACAGAAAAATTTTTTAACAGTGTATATGAAAGACCAACCGCACATCCCGAAAATCAAAGTTTGTAACATTCATGTTGTTCGTTAAAAAAACTCCCCTTCCACATTGTCAGGAATAGAACTTTTCATGATTTATAAGTAAATTTTCCATATAATTAACAGCACTTTGGCCTTTGAGTGATGTACATTCGGTGCCTTCTTACATCTGCATACTTCAACATTTTTTCCTTAATTCAGAACATTTTCGGAAAAATAGATCATATTGTGGGACCGAATGAGCCCAGTAGAGCTCAGTGCGTGAAACTGGGGGCACAACCTCAGTATATCTTCAAAGGGGTGTCCCTGTAATATCATACTTTCTAAATGAAAACTCCCTTCATTGATATAAATATCATATTTATATAATTACAATGTATTTTCTTTTAATTAAAGGTGGAAAAGAGCGATAAGATAATGGTTCATCTTGGAACCAGAAGAGATGTGTCAGTTCTTTGTATGGTGCTGGTACTAGCAGCATTCTTTAGAGGCTCAGGTAGGATATACAACAGTTCTTTTAAAAAAACGACTAAATTGGCGAAATGGTAACAGAACTTAATTATACCCTGGATTAAGGCTGTTCGAAAAACCGGTTTTGATTTGAAAACCGGTTAAAAACGGTTTCGTTGATTCCGTTTTTGGAATTTCCGAGAAACCGAAAAACCTGTTACTAGGAAAAAACCGGTTAGTAACGGATTTGAAATTTTACTTCGATAAGGCATTCCACACTTTTTAATGGAAAGTTCCTACTTATTCGTTTTCGTTTAACTTTTGACAAACAGTTGTGCGAATTCTTATTCAAAACCTGTGGCGCCTAATACCGCGTACGCACGTGAACCACAGTAAAGAACTCCGTGTGCGTAAGTAAGTGCGTTTTGAAAATGGCAAGAGTAGATTTTGAGAAAACCGGTTTTGATTTAAAAACCGGTTTTCACGGCCACCAGAACCTGTTTCCAATTTTTTACTTACCATCACAGCCTTACCCAGCATAAACATTAGAACAATAGGGTTCGAATGAAAAAGTGAAGTCAAAGCTTTATGTTTTTTAGTCGTGTGTAAATGAAAGAAAATATGCATGTTAACGAATCAGAACAGCCTGGTGCAGTGAACCATTAGTTTTGGCCTTTGCATGGAATTACATTTTGTTCATTTAATTGCATTTATCCAATTCTAAGCCCTATGTGGATTAAGATCGATGTGTTTTTACTGCACAACCATCCATGATATAGGTAAGCAAAAGAATTGGAAAGAGTAAAGTCGATGTCACCTAGTTATGGCCGACTAAATCAAATTGTCCTAAGCCAGGTGTAATATTTTCAGCTTATACACATGTAGGGTTTACTTTCTTTCTATGGTAACTGTGTTCTTCTTTTTTTTTTTTTTTTTTTTGTTTCTTTTTGGGAGTGGCACGTCTCGATAAGCCCCAAAGGGTTTCTAAGTGCACTCCCTATCACACCATTTGTTATTTATCTGCTAATGTTACTTGTAAATTTCTGTGTTATGATAAAGCAAATAAATAAATGAATGAATCCTTTGACTGTTCGGATTCATCTGTACGTTCTAGTCAAGGAAAATGTTTAAAATACCGTTCGCAATATTATAAAGTTGATCCAACTGATATACACGATATGATGAAGAATGTTTTCAATGTCATAAAAACAACTTGAATGATAATGCTAGGTAACATTGTGTAAGAAGTATGCATAGGTTTGGCGTGGGTGAAGATGCACAATTTTGTCACAAAACGATCGGTGATGCCATATAGTACCGTCCCACACAATACACCATGGCAACACCAGAAAAACAGCCACACAGTCACACCACAAAGGAACCCGGAATGTAAAGTTAGCCCAACCTTCGTCACCGCCTCCAGGTTCTTGTAAGCAACTGTCTTTTGAACTTGTATAACTTTTATTAAAATGTTTTATTTGTGTAATTCACATTAAACGGGTAGCTACATTGATACATTGCTTTTCAAAAGGGCAGGCAAACGTATCTTCCGTCTCATTCCGTATTGGCTATCAAATTGCAGTTATACTGTCATCACCTAAACTTAGATGCAGTTTTTCAGTTTTTTGCTTGTGTCCTTAGCTGTGAAAGGCTATTTTGATTCATATACTGTGAAAAGTTTTATTGCTACAAAATATTCATAGTATACAATAGTTCGGTCGGACATCATGTAACAGCTGTTCTACAGAACTGCATGTTTTGTATTCTTTACTGACCACTGCTAATGACAAAATATTATCACAATAATGTACGTCTTCGTCTCTGTAAGCACATACATACAGGTTGGGAGTTGAGTATTTTGCGAACGGCCTCAAGGGAGTACACCACCTTGAGCTGTTACATTGCCTTACACAGTTTCCTCTTCATTAAATGTCCTACACCCAAGCCAATGAATTGGCCAATTATGGCATCAAAAATCTACCATACCATGACTGTTTATATATTGAATTACAAGGGAAGAAGTTTAAAGGCTGTTCATCCATCTCAATCAATGCGCAAGGTGACAGAAATCACCTCTTTCCACATCCATCACTAAAATTGTCTTAATCACCTTCAATCCTTCCCAATCTGACAACCATATAAATTAACATCTCTTTCATATCAAAGGAAATAATGCAGTCACTTATATCCTAACAAGAACAGTTTACACTCAAAGAGGACCGAAAAAGTATTAGAAGATGACCGGTTTATTCTTGAACTACTTTTCTCGGAAAATTAGTTCGACTAATAGTGGTGTGCTCACTCAAGCAGGCTTTTTGTGGACCAGTACGATGTAAATTTAAAGGGAGGGTCCCCGAAAGTGCGGGAAATTATCAGAATGAGACGCTTCAGAGTTTTGTGAAAGAGTTTTGCACGACCGCGGTAGGCCGGAAGTACTTCAAAGTCTTCAAAGTTTTACTTCAGTTTATAATTCAGTGTTTACCTTTAACGAAATTTGTCGTGATGATGAAGGTATCATTTATTTTGCCATGAGTACATCTAGCTTCAAATATATGTATTCATAACCGTAGGCGTGTTATTCAAGGGTTGGTTTACATTGGTACCTAAAAATCCATCGACAATACAAGGCATTTGGTTGTTGTGGAATGTAGAAAATTACATTGTACGTCCAACTTCGATTGTGAGAGTTGCACGCCAAGAGATGCCGACATTTTACAGAACATTTATTTGAGCCATGGAGAAACCAGCTAGCTGACTGAGAAAGGGGTGGAAAAGGGTTTTGCCAGACAAGGTGGTCTCCCGCTAAAGATCCAGCACCACGAAGTTCTACTAGAAGTCAGGGTGTGCCTAAATGATGTGGAACGCAACAATTTGGGAGAGTAAAGGAAGTCGAAAAAGGTTTGGTTCTGTTGAAGACAGGTTTACAATATTTAATTAGAGTAAGAGAATTGAAGATTCAGAGTGAAATTCTTGAAGTGTAGTTTTTCGTAGTCCTTACCCGGCGGATGTACAGACAGGATCAGCAACTATACCGAAAACCATCCCTGGGGTCAATTGGGATCACAAAACCACCCCTATACACCTTTACCCAAGGTTCAAAAGGTATTACCACCATTGGATACCAGTCTGTCTACAGGTGTGTTTGCCCACTCTTGTTGTTCTCCATTTGTTTGTTCATTGGGTAGCTGGTCAAAAGAAGTTAGAACATGTTATGATATTGTCAATCTCTTTCAGAATGCAAGTGCACGGTCGACTGCCAAGGAAGTGGTGGGAAACCCGATGGGAATTTTTGTTTGTTTGAACCTCCAGAGGAGCAAAAAAATGGTGAGTGGTAAATTATTATTACTTTTATGGCAAAAGCCGATTCATGGTTTTAGTGGGTGTGATAGCTGCAATAAAAAAAATAATTAAATATTTTTGAAATGTTAAACTCCGAAGCAACATGCTTTAACCTGTTTGGAAGATAACCGCTTTCGGGTGAAAATGAGAATTCACCCCATTTGGCGAATATTTTACACATCAATATTTATGAGCACTAATTGTTTACCTCTTCACAGTCGTTATTTTTGTAAATGAGTATGTATTCAGATACAAAGTAATTTTTCACCACCACAGACCAAACTCACAACAAATTTTCAACGTGTTAGGCACTATTCACTTATACATAAGTTTCTGTAGAAAACATAGTACGGAAGTCTTGCGTATGTGAGAAGTGTACAATTTAAGCTTAAAACAGAACGTGGCAAAATTGCTCCGCATGTCAAAATGTGTTATTTACAAGAAAGTTCAAGATAGAGGTAAAAGCAAACGATGCACGAGGAGGCAACCAGAGTGCATCAAGCGATAGTTTTAACCCACGAGAATACTTTGTCCTGTTTTTAACGAACAGGCGCAGCTCTGTTTAACATTGTTCATTCATACCCAACAATATTTTGATTTAAAAGACAAACGCGAAATCAAATTTTAAAAATCAAATAATCCTATAAAACAGCACAAATTTCCTATTATACTTGAAATAACTGAATTTAGCCATTATGGCCGTGAGTCTATCACGAGATAACGCACGGTTACCTGACCTTAGGCTTAATGGAACAATAGAGTTGAACTTGAAAGATTATTACTATTATGAATAATGAACTAGTGATAACATGGGATCCTGGACCTTAGTCCTCAATTGTATCGAAGACTACAATCTTTTCGAAATAAACGCTTGTAAAGAGTCTGCTTGTATAAGGCCCCTTGCTAACTGACGAGTGCACGGGAAGTTTTTTGATGGAGAACTTTAATCTTTCACCTAGCTCGGCGAAGATGCATATTTGCAAAAGGGGGGATCAAACCAAGCTGCAAATAGCGGTCAGAGCCTGTCGATGGCATATTTACCATATACAATTTTTCTAAGAACTGAGGTAAAGCAAGCAAGTCTGCAATATGTTATGGTTTCCCTCTGCAGGTATACATCAGTCCTGTTAGGATAAAACGCTCTTTCTAGAGAAAGATCTTGGGAAGTAGATCTTGGGAAAGGATTAATAGCGGTATATTTTAAACACTCCAACACACCTTTGGCTACGCGTCGTCTGAGGGCGCTTTCACGATACACCATTGATACCTCAGGGAGGGTCAGGGAGCTGCTATTTGGACAGCTACCTGCTTAGCTAGCTTATTCAGGAAGGTGGTATTACATTGAGCAGGGAGTTGTCCCTGGATTGCTAGAGGCCTGACTCAGACTTAAGCTTATGTTAACCCTATTAGATTAAGTAAAGCATGAGAAGAAACACCGTTCAATCCGCATGATGAATGATCGAGGAATTTTAAGGCATTTAAGTCTCTTAGCTCTCCAGTCTCACCATTTATTACTTTATTCACACTGACTCTGCTACACTCTTAAAAAGTTGATTAAAAACATTCACCAACACTGGTCACGTATGTCAAATACCTGAAATTGGTTGAGTTTTCCCCAATATTTGTTGTTTATTTGGTTACCACACAGGCTGGTTACCCAATAAAGTGGTAAAAAACCTCTTGGATAACCCATTAATCAACAATTATTGGGTAAAATTTAACCAATTCCCGGTATTTGACATACGTGACCAGTGTTGGTGAATGTTTTTCACCATTTTTTTAAGAGTGTACGCTAACAATAGAACCACATTAAACAATGCTTCGAGATCCAAGCAGGGAGTTGTTAGCAATTCTCTGATCCAACTAGAAGACGAGATGATGACAGTAAACTAACATCACAGCTGTTTTCAAATTAGCAAACATTGTCCACAGGTAGACTTTGGTGACAGAAATTAGTAATTTTTGTATTATTTTGCAAGTTGCAAAAGATGTATTCATGTAGAACATCTACAGTAGATTCGAACTAACCGATTTAAATTCTTTTTTCGAATGCGTCCAACTAGTAAATAAATTTACTACAGTAACAAGGAAATGGATAACATTTATATAAATTAATTTACTGGCGGTGTCAAGGTGATAGTGGAAACGCACAATTACATCTTCAAGTCTTAGCAGACGACGTTTCATATTTGTGTTCCTTTCCGGACCTTTTAAGTTTACTGAGTTAAGATAGCACACAGTCACAGAATAGGAAGATTACCGCCAATAACAAAACTATGAAGAACTAGTTGGCTTAAAAGAATATGTTTCAGTGAAAAGTCCATCTAATGACACCTCCTTGATAATATGATACTAGTTCGTATTAGATGAAACGGTGATTTCTTACCGTTTCAGTTTACGAGACCGCCAAAATACACATATATGTAAACAAGTAAATATATATATATATAACTAAGTATAGGCATGCGTTACGTCCCTTTAATCAAATGCTGATGTGGATACAAACGTGTAAGATACAACCCCATCCGCCAAAAACATAAAGAAAACAGTAAAAAAAACATCATGTTGAAAATGACAAACTACTTTAATGAACTCTCTCAAAAATTGTTGCTTTAATTTTATTCCCTTACTTAAATTAACTGATCGTGACCATTGTGTTTTAGGAACGACAATTGTAGAACTGCACTTCTCGTCCGCTTGTGTAGAGACAATTACTCTAGAGAATGGACAAGTTGACACTGGATGGCGAGAATACTTGGAACTAGTGGAAGAGACCAACATAACTATGAAAAAAATTTTAGACTACGATGTCAACGTGAGTACATTTTTCCACTCTAGTATAAGCATCAAATTATGAAATGGGTGTTCATCCATGCAATTTGTTGCCAACTTTCTATAAAACGGAAGAACTTCAAATTCGGTTTATGCAGGGGCGATTCCTGAGTATTTTTGATACCGGGAGGGGGGGGGGCAAAACTAGAGTCGGATGATCTGTCTGTTTCATCTTTTCCCCTTCTTTACCTTCTCCTTTCACATTTTCTTGCGGCTATAGTATTAAGGAGGCCTAAGGGGGGAGGGGGAAAAGACTACGGCTCCCTGTCCCACCGATGCCGCCCATGGTTCTTTGATACGTCCACTTACAATGCACGATAGGTAATATAGTGCTTTAATGTATAACCACAAACCAATTTAAGGGCGTCGATAACTTGTTTTAGATGGGGGAGGCTATTTTACGAACGACAGACGGGTAACCAAGAAGTTTGGTATGGGAGAAGGTCACTGGAGAAAAGTTATGTTTGTAGTCAGTACAATAAAAAAGAAGTGCTAAAAAGAGCACTTAAAGAGCAGTTCTTCTGCACTATCCAAGAGCCCTAATAGGGACTGCACCATTGGTGCAAACGGCAGCACTCTTAAGGTGCTGAAATTCTTTAACACTTGTGAGGTGCAGGAGGTAAGCACTTGCAAGAGCTACTTTTAACTGCACCATAAGGGCTACCAGACAGCACTAATAGGCGGTGCTAAAGAAGTTTTCTTAGCACTTATAAGAGCCCTAATAGGGACTGCACCGTTGGTGCTACGGTAGCACTTCTTTGGGTGCATTAGAGACAGCACCTCGGAAGTGCAGCAGTAAACAACACTTACAAGAGCTGTCCAGAAATCTTAAAGTGCTGTATTTGAATCTTCAAGAGTAATAACATGTAAAATAACCTAGAAGTCTTTATTTGCGAAACTCGTAATTTGGAATATACTGTAATATTTGTTTACAGCGTTAAAATCATGAAATAAACCAATTCAACTAATTATGAATACGTGTTAGCACAGTGTTATGTTAGTTGACAAATGCCTGATAAAAGTCAAAACCAAAGATACAGAAATTCTGTTTGAAATTTAGTGCTTTTGAACATTTTTCCATCTAAATTATTTCCGCCCGCTTTTCTGTTATGACAGCACTATAAAAATGCTCTATAGTTAGCACTATAAAAGTGCTCAAACACCTTTGGGTGTTAATTAAATTCAACACCCAGAAAGTGCTATCAAAATAGCACTTCAGTTTTTAGAGTGAGTTATAGTGAAACCATGTGTGATAACCAGTTTGCGAGAATCATATGATATTTCAAGCCTGGCATAGCTAGCCTTCCAGTGTTGATGCGGATCATAGTTTCAAAGCCCACCAAGCTTTTTCTCTTCTGCTGAGAATTTTCACCTCCTTTTGCAATATGGCAAAGAGATTTGAGTGGGACATTGAATGGTAGATTAAGGTCTTCAGTATAGATGAGTATTATATTGTGTTAACTTTAATTTTTTTATGGTAAAGAGAAGAGGTAAACTTGAAATAAATATGTGACACGAGTTCAAAATCAAGTATAATCAAAACTAACTTTGTGCGCTTTCCTAGCTTTCACTGGCCAGGTTAACTGCTAGAGGTTAATCTTAATAAAGTAATTAGTCGGTTCACCTCCATCTGTGAGGCCTATACACTCTTAAAACACTGGGCAATATTTTCGTTGGGTAAAACGCTTTGGTTAAATGTTGGTCAAACTTTGCTCATATAATGGTAAAAACGTTTCTTCGATTCACGTTTATTCCACTATCCAATCATTGGGCAAACTGTTAACAAGCTTACACTCAACGGTTGGGCATATATTTGGTCTATCTACTTGTTGGGTAATTAATTGCTAATTAGCATAATGTTTGCTCATTAGTTGGGCAATAAACTTTGCGCGTTCCGCATACGTAAATGTGATAAAAGCATTGGACACAATGAACATGTGAAAGTTAAGAACACGCGTACGTACGTATTTCTCAGTGGTTCAAAGTCATTAGCAGCTAATCGAACGACACCTATCTCGCTGATTAATGTCTCAGATTACCTTGAGGAATGGAGCTTGGGGGGTTCTTGAGTGTGTTTGAGGCTAAATACGAGTACAAGGAGTTGTGTGGAGTATTTAATGTTTATATCGAAGATATAATCAACACGATTTAGGAAGAAAGTGGTGCTGCTACTGAGCCATGGCCGAAACGTTCGCCTGCTCATCCATGCTAGGCTAACATAGCCTAACACTTTGTTTGGGTTCTGTAATGTGTCAATGTGAGTTTGATTAGCCTACAGACTAGGCTAGCCTACATCCTTTGGCTTACTATGGCAGCATCACGGTTTCCTAATCGTTTGATTTTATCATTGGATACTTCTCTCCTTGCCATGTGCTCATATTTATTTCAACACAATCTTCAAGTCTGCATGATGCCTTATTGTCGGATAATCTGAGCCTGATTTATAAATGGCCACATTTACTAGGGCAATGCACTAGGGATTAGCCCAACAGTTGGTTAAAGAATATGCCCAACTGATGTTGAAAAAGCACCCACGGTTATGGAAAAGATGATTAACGTTTGACCAACGGTTGGTGAATGCATTTGCCCAACATCTTAATAAAAGACGTGCCCAACAAGTGGGTATGTTTTAAATGCTCATTTACCAAACAGTTGGGTAGTTCCCTGCCCAACAGTTAGGTTCAAACTTTACCAAATTTGGTTGGTTAAAGTTTTGCCCAACTGTTTAGGTTGTTGAATAGATGCCCAGTGTTGGTCAAAAAGTTGGGCAAATTTTGCCCATTTTTTTTAAGAGTGTACGCGAAGAGTGCCGGCATTTTGCAAGAATTTTATCTGTCATATAATCCAACTTGAATCCAACTTGAAGACCCACTAAGGGGTCATGAAAGGAAAGGATATACACTTCGAGACTTCGAGGGGCAGCTCTATCCTGTTAAGGATCCAGCAACTCGTCGCTGCGTCAGCTGCGCCAGACGTGACGGTTTTCTGAAACAATGTCGGGAACAAAACAGTTTGGACGCGCGAGGCGCGTCGATAAAACTCCCATCAAGAAATACTAAAAATATTTAGCTCAGGTTTAGGAAATTAAAGAATGCTCAAAGTTTTCATACCAGACACTTCAAATTTTACCAGCTAACTTCTTAGTTATTGAACCCTTCCTTGTGCAGATGGAAACCCTAATACACTCTTCACAAAATTATCCTGAGGGCAGGCATGTCCAAAATATGCAATCAATTAACTAACTGTGCATGTTAAATAGTATCAGCTACCCTGCACCTTTTGACGTTGGTAATAATCAAAGATCATTCAGCAACTAAGAAGTTTGCTTTCTCCTAAATATGTACTTGGCGTGAAACACTAAGGCAACAGATTTTGGAGGGATTCCCCTTCCACTACGTTAAACCTATCATTCAGACACTTAATATGTTCTACACAATAGGATGTTGTGCCTGAATAAAGGATCTTCTAGGCAGCTACTTATAGGGACCTTTTAATACTGTATTGTGTTTCGGTAGAATAACGCCCACTCTGACTACCAGTAGGCTATTTGACAAGTGAAACTATAGTTTTCATCAAGCAATATCTGAAACTAACTTTAAATAGTTGTAACAAATGTAACTGTTGACAGAGGGGCTCGCAACAACGCTCCAAACTTTTGGTAATTTAAGAATAAAACGCTCCAGATCTTAAAAACTGCATGCCACATTAATCGTGAAATAAATTGACTAGCCTATAAATTGTAACAAAAACGGGAATCGGCTACTACGCACACTTTTCTTCATGTCTCAAATATTGGGGTGATTTTTGATGCTCACCCACGAAAAATATTTGCGAGGACATGTCCCTTCGCCCCGCCTCCTCGTGATTGCCGCCCATGCTTTTACAACACAAATATACTTAGCCAGTTTTAACATATGTCTGTAGTGTTACTTGGATTTAAAGAGGACATGACACGGCAACAAAAACTTTTGTGCATTGCAAGATTCGATGCAGTATTTTACAAATATCATCTCATACCCGATTAAAAACCTGTACAATTCGGCATAAATGATATTTGAAGGAAACCTTCAAAATCCAATTTCGAAAAATGCCGCAACAGGTCACCTGACTTTTATGACGCAATTGGCGGCACAAACCCCGCCCTATTTAAGAACGCGCTTCTAAATGTGGAAATAATGTAACGCTTGGTAAAGTTATCTTATCTTAGCAACTTCATGAAAACGATTGCATCACAATACTCGTCCAACCGTACAGAGCGAAAGGCGCGGACCATGGTGGGGATTCGGAGCAAATCGTTGGCCAATTATATGTTCGCGTGCATAAGCGCGCGTGTAAAAACAGTTCTGTTTTTGCGCTGTGCAGAACAGCTATGAACATATGTATGGACAATCCACAACAAGCGCGTCCCTACTACGAGCGCATCTTTACTGTATGAGCTCTTTGGTGAAGGTGCTATTGTGAATACTATGCAGTCACCGCGCAATGCACAATTCACAATGTAGTCAGTGGCCACGCTCACTGCTATCGTAGCACCGGTGTTTGCAATGATCTACTCGCTAACACGCGTTACCATGAACGTGATTCGATAATTGTGAGCTCCCTGGTACAGTGTTGCTAACCGTGCCTCCAATGACGTCACCATCTTGAGACGCCCTCACATACGTTTTTTCGCTCTCGGATTTCAAATGGGCTGAGTCTGGCCTGTAATTGGGAATTCACTAGGTCGTATTTCGGTATTTATGGACATAATAAAGTAGCGAAAACATTCACTTTATGTCAAGGTGTACCCAAAGAATATTTACCGCGAAACTTACTTTGGCCGTGTCATGCCCTCTTTTTCCAATTCATTTCGAATCACTTAGATTTCTAGTAGCGTCATAAGTTGATTCACCCACCTGCAGTGGCTCATTACGACATTTATACGTTAAAAGAATATTGTAAAACACTGAGAAAGAAACTGATGTAATTCAAATTACTGATATCATTGGAAAAGTAGTACTCTAATCATCCTAGCACCACAATTAATAAAATCAGGGAGCTGTTATTTAATAACAGCTTCCTGATGTAATGAAGTTACAACACGTTGAATACAAAATACGGCAAATTTATTCAACTAGTTCAAACGGTTCACAGTTATGCAATTAAGGGCATATTCCGGAGACAAAATCCATCAACTTCAAAATGTGCAGTAAGTAATACAATTTTCTCCTGAGATTTGGTGCATCATGGGAAATCTATGATGTCATCGCGGCACATTAATTTGACATTACGTTCAATTTATTTATAAGTTTTATGCCGCTGCAGGCAATATTAAACAACATTGTTGGTTGCCCTCTTCGTATGATGAAGTTTAGTGCAAGATCTAGGGAAAAAGCTATATTCAAACATTCCAACAGTATCGAATTTCAAGGACAAACAGGCAGTTCAATTATGAAGAAAAAATTTGAGGCTATGTGCTCACGTTACGTAACATTCCGTGGCTTTGTTGAAACGCAGAGGTAATTTCTCAGCAAAAAATAACCAATCTTTAAAGTGAGACATCTTGAGTTTGGATAAGATTGACATATGGTTTGAAGAACATGGTGTGGAAATATTTTTTCTTACAAGACCCAGGTGAAAAGTCAAAAGAATATGCCTTTAACTTGCATCTGCTTTAAGCATCAGGCTAAATTAGAGAAATCTTCAACATTGAGGAATTAATCACTGTAAATCTGAAAACAAAATGTTTCTTCTTTCTCCTTGACTTCTAGCCAAATGACTTAAACTACGATTTTTTTGTCGATGTACAATGCGACTCAACGACGGTAAGCGTTCAATTTTGGTACTACAATCGCCGCCAAAAGTAAATGAAACAAACCTCTTTCCCCCGTTTCAATGTTGTTTTACTCAGGATTGGTCAGTTTTTCCCAACCAACATTGAAGTGGGGGAAGGGGAAGAGCAGCTACCATGTGAGATGGATAAAAGGCAATGAAACATCTGCTACGGAGGGATTTTGTTTCATTTGTTTTGGCGGCGATTGTAGATACTTTTGAAGTTACAAAGACAATGTGCATATACATATGCCTATTTATTTACTACGTCCATTACTGCAAAAGCTAAACGAATTTATCCACAACATGTATCAAAACCAATTTGCTAATGGTACTTACATTGAAATTTGTCTATATATCTCTGTATCAACTCAATTTTGAGAATATTTTAAGAAGTGATATGAGTGGTATTTTTGCTCAATAATTTGTAATTTTGTTGCATGTTTACCAAGTCCAGCCTTTTTATAATTGCAGTGTACAAATGGATCTTTGATAATAAAATTTCAAAACATCAACGACAATCCCATCATGGTGAACAGCACAAATAGAATAGCTGAAGTTTATGAGGTATATGGAATTTTATATTTATCATGGTGGCACCCCTTCTGCAGATATCTTGTTTGGGTTTATTTATGCATACCCTAGAAAGGTATAGTAAATATTAGAAAAAGTCTTTTAAATTAATGTAATCAAGTTGATCATGTTTTAAACTGAGCTCATTTGAGATTTAGGGATGACAATTTCCGCAGAACAAACGTTCAATAACAGTTATCACTACACCTCCTAAAACTATTCCTTTGATGTTATTGAGAAGACTGGATGAGGTCAAATCGAAGTCCGAATTAAAGCATGTGGAAATATACACCTCTCTAGGTAGCTCTGTTTGGAAAAGTAACCTTTATAATTGACAGATATGGGAATAACTCAATGAAATCATTATAATTTAGGTTAGAGTAGTCACTCGTTACCACAGACTATAATTTTACCCGGAGTCTACCAAAATTCTCAATTGCCACATCTCTTTTCTTAACAAAAAATTCAAAAAATGCGGAATTGCTTTTATATTACACCACCGGCTTGTGCAGGGGAGCCAGCGGGCCATGCACCCCCCTCCCATTAATAAGGAAGAAGATGGGAGAGGGAGAAAAAAGAAGGAGGGGAAAGAAAAGGAAGAAGAGGGAAGAGAGTGAAAAGAAGGAAAATGAAGAAAAAGAAGGGAAGAAAAGTAATGAAGATGGGAGCGAGAGGAATGTTACGTAAATTACAGAAGAGTACTGCAAACTGCCTCTCCATTGACATGGGAAGTGGAGTGACTAGGGCGGAGAAAAATTTGTCCTCCGACCAGCCTAGCCTCAAAATATTGATGGATGAACCAATATTATTCAGGGGTGAGGTGTGTGATGAAGCTAGCTTTAAGCGTGAATAGGTGACGTCATTGTACCTACTGAAGCAATCCTAAATTGTACACCTTCCAAAATCTCTGAGTAGGCTTATATAATTTCAGGGGCGGCGAGAAGTTTTTGCTAGTGTACTGTTTAAATATCTGCCCAAATCGATGGCTGTACTGCCACAGCTCCTGCTCCAGTATTTAAATTAATTTTAAACTTGAAATCTCAAGACAAAGGTGATTCAGGTGCATGTTGGAGTGCTTGGGAAGTGATAGTTCCCTGCGATCAGGAAGAAGTATTTGGTAATTACTTCCCCACTCCAGCTGATAGTGGAGGTCCCCGCCAAGTTCCCTCCCCAGTATTTTCTAAGTATTTATTTCCTTCTCGAAAATTCATACGGTTTGAAATGTCAGGGGCGGATTTAGGGGGAGGGGGCCCTGACCTCCTTTCCAAAAGAGGTTCAACTTTTTTTACTTCATAAAGCAAATGTAAGTCCCTATTTAAACTAAAATCGGCTTATGTGATGTGTCATGTTTGCTTACTCACACTCCTCCCCTTACTTCCCTCGACTTTTCCCCTCCCTCACATTAAATAACCCCTGGAGTTTTTTTTTTGCAAGTTTCTGATCATTTTGCAGTTTTGCATTCTTTTTGTTGATTTAAAGATTTCATTGCAAAAAGAAAGCTCAAAATGAGGACTGCTTAAAATCTGCTTACAAGTCCTGAGAAATGCCATTTCTGACTGTCTAAGGGGTTGCGATATTCAAATTTTCTGACCGCTCCACGCTGACCGATTGTGGAGCTCCGCTCAGATAGTATTTCAGACATATGCGTACGGGGCGGGGAGGCAGGGAAAGACTCCTCCGCACCCCCCCCCCCCACCCCCATGAAAAATAGCAAAATCTAAAATTCGGGCAGGATTTTGGAAAAATTTTGGACAGCCACTTGAGCTTCAAAACTCGTTTTTGGAAAATTCCTGCCCGTGCCCGAAATCTTAAGAAGATATTCCTGAAAAAGGAAGAACGTCATAACTGAGGTAAAATGTTCATATAACTCGAACAAGATCCCGAAAACCGCTGTACATTCGGGAGGCGAAAAGAGCTATCATCCGTCAGTTTTACTTCACGGTAGACCTTCCTAACAACCCAGTGGCCGAAATGGTCGAATATCGAAATTCTTTCAAGCATTTGCCTAAAGACATACTATCGCCAGGGTAACATATTTACAAAAAACCAAAGAGACAAAAAATCGTGACACCCTTGGGAAGCCTCTCGCTTAAAAGAAACAATTATTCTTCATCCTGTTTTTGTGTTTAAATCTTGTGCAATACAATTCTTGAAAAGGTCGATTTTTTTAATACCTTCAAAACTTTGCCCGAAAAACAGAAAAAGTAAATTTTCTTGAAAAAAATAAAAATGATAACAAAGATTTGCTACACATTCGGGTAACTTGTGAAATCAACTTTTTTCCTGAAAATGGTAAAATACTCAGTTCGAAGGTTGAAAAAAGTTCTGGAATATTTTCAATTGCCAAATTAATTAAACTTACAGACGGGAGGGCGTTCAGTTGCAGTGTCTACTAGCTGACTAGTTTGTATAGATCTGTCCTAACCCTACAGGCCAAACTCGGGCAACGGTAATAAAAATCATGTCTACTGGTTGTTTTTCACTTACACAATGATACAATGTATACTAAGCATGTCTTAGCATAAGTCTTCCTAAAAATTCACTTAAACCCATTTCGTAACGTGACAATTTTTTCAGATGTTACTAATAGAAGCAGGCTTTGAAATCTGAAAAATTCGGAAATTTGCCATTTGTGACCCCAGCCAAATGCACTGTGGTTTTCCGGGCCAACTTTTCTTTTCATTTTTTTCAAAAATGCACAATTTTCCGCCCGCTTCGCGCCCAACAATCTGGAGTTACTACTTCTGTCGTGTTCCCTCGTTAATTTTAGAACTCTGGAAATGACAAAATCAACAGATCATTAAGTGATATTCGGCAACTACAATAATATTTTCTGAATTTTCTATCAGTAAATTCTAAATTTTGTGCAGTATAAGCTCTTTACCCCTAAACAGACGTCGGAGAGCCTCAATTTGTAGGCCTTAGATAACATTGTGTGGCAGTAACGATCTTTGATCGCCGGACAATCTCAGACTTGGCATTACCATACGGAAAACAGATTCTTCAGTCATTCCCGAACTTTTCACATTTCCTTATGTAGGGAACCCAGAATCCAAAATTTTCACCAATAGAAGCTCCAAATTTGAAAATTTGTTTGAATAGGGCAAAAATTTCGGTGCGAGAAGGTGCGTATATGATTTCAATGCGGTTTTCCTTAGAAAATAGTTTATAAAATACGTAATAGTGAGTCTCCTTAAGCATACGAAATATCCTATACATTATGCACCAAATCACGTATTTTCACATTAAAAAACTAAAAAGCTTCACATCGTTGGAGGGGGACACACCCTTCTCTCCTCGCGCGCAAGCGCGCTCGATCGTTTCGCTCTTTCGCATCAGTTTTGGCCCCCTATGAAGAAAGGTCTAGACACGCCCTTGTATTACACAGCATGCACTGACAGTGTTCTAATTACACATCAAAGCCTTGCATGCTGACCTGGATATCGGCTCACCTAGTGTTGGTATGAATTGAAAAAAAACCCACCAATATGGCTCTTTGCCTGGCATTTCTTGTGTTCTTGTGTAGTAAAACTTTCCTAACCTTATACCGAGAAGGATTATTCTAAAACTTACCCACCAAAGGCCACACAAAAGTTGGTAAATGAACAATCAATCAATCAATCAGTCAATCAATCAATGATCAGTAAAAACAATTAAAGGCTTATAGAAACTTAAAATATAAGACTACATGGTAGATACAATCAAGAATAAAGTTATACCCTACCAATAAATTTTGGTGGAATGAATCACTATCACAAAACTTCATCAACTTCATCAAGTAAGAAGGCACAACAAAGGGGAAAACCATCGCGGTAAATAGTTCAATGTCGACTAAGTCTGCAAAGCATTTTTCAATCAGAAAAGTTTTAACTCCTCGACTCATTGTTTACTAGAACTATATATTACCCTAAGAGTATTTATTAACTAGAGGCCAAGGTCTAATACATGCCCTGTACAAAATTTCGGCGGATTTGAAAGCAAGAGCAAGGTACAAAATGGTTAAGTCTCCGACGATCAGCCGTTGCACTGTGGCGACAACATTTTGGCGATTTTCGAAACCTCAGAAAAGGGGTATTTTCCCTCGCAATTCTCGAAGAGTAAAGGAACAGCAATACTTTTGTTGCTGTAGGAACATCATTTTACATTGAGTTCAACTATGCAAAAGTTGGCGTCACAAATTAGTAGCATGTCGCCAATATTTGAGATTTATTTTCAACTTTCAGAGTCGTAAAGCGAAGGTAAAAGGTATCAAGTTGCCTACTGAGCCGCCTCGCTTATTAAAGCATAGACACTGTTAACCACTGTCTTCGTTTGACTTGTTACAACGCATAATTATAGCGTGAATGTAAAGCAAGTTAACAAAACGTTACCTTAGCAACAATATTCCCTACGAAACCCTGGGTGTCGATTACGACTGGAGGCTTTAGTAGTCTACCTTAGAAAATATAGACTGGAATAGATAGAAGGCACTTACCTTCGCCTGTGAGTCCTCGAACTACAAATCCTAGACTAAATATCCAAAACGTTACGCCAAGTGTACATTATGTCACACTGACTGAGAAGACGTATACACCGCTGCTTACAAGATCAAAATATACGCAGCGCATATCAATATTTAAACGAGAAGAAAACAACTACATAACTTGTATGTAGGCAATGACAAAAAGGACGCGCTCTTGAGCGCGTGCTCAGGCTTTCATAAACACGCGTATTTTTGTTTTGTTAATTAAGAACGCGCACGCGTGCACGCACAAACGTTATCCAATCGTTTTCTAGTTGTGACAGCGCGTCTATGCACTGCACATAACACGATTTCGTTAGTGAGCGCAATAAAAGCACTTACAGTGGTGTATTTAAAAAGCGCGCGCTTTATTCCTTTAGGTTTTTGAAACACGTTTGGCGTACGTTGAGGCTTATTCTGTGCACCCCATACGCAGGCAAGCCCTAAAAAGTAGCGAACTGCTAGAGAAAGTGCACACAAGGAAGAAACGACTGGTTGGTCGAGTCACTGCAAATTCGTACCTCCTCCTTTGGCCTCCATGGTCGGACGTTCCGCCATTTTGACCTTGAACTCTATGCAATAAATACTCTTAGATATCACCCATCTCTGTTCTCCATAAAAAATTAGTAATGAAATAAAACAAAACAAATCAGGCGACCGTCTTGTTTTAAGCCAAAAGTCAAATGTATAAGTCAGTTTCCTTCCTTTATGCGTGATAGTTTTCTACTTGGTATTGTTGAGTTATTGCCGGATTTAGCTTTTAAAGAAGCCGTGGGCATAAGTCGATGTGAGGTCACCACGCAGAAGGTAAATGTGAGCTAGATTTTTTTTGTTACACTAAGCTGCTCTAGCAACTCCCGGGTTAGACTAATCTTATCTTTGCAGCCTTATGATTGTGTGTGACAAATAACGGTAAGATAATACGCACCTTAGGTTTGGCTCTTTTCGTACGGTGGCTACCTCTGGATTCAGTCTGGGGTAGTTAGTTAGTTAGTTAGTTAGTTAGTTAGTTAGTTAGTTAGTTAGTTAGTTAGTTAGTTAGTTAGTTAGTTAGTTAGTTAGTTAGTTAGTTAGTTAGTTAGTTCGTTCAGGTATTGCCGGCCTTATCCAGTTGTAGCTCACTGGCTTGTTTACCCTTCTCCATTGCTGCGGAGCACAATGGCAGAAGTTGCCGTTTTTAGAGTCTTTGGTGTGACTCGACCTGGGCATTCCTCGTGAGAGACGGATGCTCTAACGTTAGATCAGGGAGGTGTTACTAGACCTAACACGTGGCTGGATTCAGTCTTGGACACACTACTCCAAAAATACAGTAATTAATGTAATTTTTTTCTATTTGTTAGCGTCACTGCTCACGTGCTCGGACAAGTCTTCATTAAATCCAACACTGAGAGGAAAAGAAATAAGTGCGTTAACATTAGTACGCGTCGGTTATCTCATATTAATATACAAAGAAATGTAATCTGCTCATAACCCACGAGATAATGGGAAAACGGATTGGATGGAATGTGATTCAATATTCAATACCATTTTTTGCCCAGTGCAGTTTCGAAGGGCGAATTTTTAATTTCCTTCTGTTATGGTGAATAACCAGCACAGAGTATCATAAAAAGCACGAAAATGAACATGTTGTTAACTATATAAAAGTCAAATTAGGTGTTTTTTTTTTAGATAATAGCTTATAATACTAATGCACCTATTGAAGTTAACCCAAAAATTGTGGCCAGCGACGGAGACGTTGAATCGTGGTTGAGTTATACCATTGAAGATACACAGGTGAGTATGAGTTACCTAGTTAATAAATGCTTTATTTGTTTATGTTAAATGATTCCTTTAATTAATTGACAGCCTGTGATGTTAAAATTCATCTTAATGTAGATTTAAACAGGGATGCAGCTTTCTGTTTTACTTAAACCCAATACGTGTGTTCAGAAAAACCTACCATTTTTCTATCATTGGTATTTTACTGTTTCCATAGAGTGATTTTAAGTTGGTGGAAAGTTTCGAGTCAGGGGAACCAGTTTGTTTTCCGACCTTTGTTAATGGAGAGATCAACACACAATCTCCCATCTTGGTGGTCAAAGAAGACGAAACGTCTTTTAACTACATGGATGACTCATCAATTCAGCTTAGTATCTTAGTTCAGGTATGTAACAACAAACAGAATACAAAACCTTACGTCGAGCCGTCTCTTGAAATCCAGACGTGTATCACTAAAGAAAATCTGTACATGGACCAGATATGAATTTTATATCTTTTCAATACCTGATGCTAATATGAGATTACTATCCGGCCAGATAGAAATTGTGATACAGATCTAACCCAGAACCAGATGTAAGCAACATATAGTCCAGATAAACTTTTTTGTGTAACAAGTCGTTGTATGGTACAGATGACATTTTACCTGGACCAGTTCCCTTCTCGATGATAGGACTCTCTTCTGAAAAAAGATGGTCAATCTTGAAAACCCTATCTCCTGTTGATATGAATCATAGATACCGTTTTCATCAACACTTCTTTTGACTCTCTGGCACAAAAACGTACTTCGAAACCAAACGTTTACTCCCTAAGGAGTTAGACTTCCAAAAAAAGGCATACGTCGTGAGATGAAAGCAACACTTAACGACTTACCAACCTCTAAACCTTCAATTTTTTCCATCATTTTCCTGCATCCGGGTTATGCGTGACTCTAATTTACACGCGATGTAAAGAGCAGATGCTGCACATGACAGACAAAAACGCCGGTTTAGGGATTCATATAGCACTCCAGGTTAGATTGACTAAGGCTAAAAATTCCACGTCATTCATAACAACAAGCGTAAAACGTTTTAAGAGTTTTTCCCTGTATGTGGTCGTAGCGAATTATTTTTCTACTTCATATTCTGGTAGGCAGTTGACCGAATATTTCGGCTTTCTCCCGGTGAATATTCTTCATGCCATAATAACGAACGAATATTGAAGCATCAAAGCGACAGAACAGATATACTACCGAAGTTCTTATTTGCATATTCTTCATATCAAATTGCATCTGGCTTAATGTAGCCATGTAACATTTAATTTGCAAATCTGGTACGTGCTTTGATCAAGTTATATCTCGCTTGATACGGTCATATCAAACTTGCTTAGTAAGTGGCATGGGTTTTTTTCAATTTGTACCTATTTTTATAGTCATGTCAAACTTGATCCAGTATCTGACGTGGGTTTTCCCCAAGTCTTGGCTGGCTTGTTACAGCCTTATAAAATTGATTATCATATCTGGCAAGAGTTCTTTAAAGTTGTATAAGGCGTTTTGTGGTCGTAAAGGAATGGATTCATATATCTGGCACGGATTTTTCTTAAGGTAAATGTGGCCTGTTTTGCATATCAAACGAGATTTGCATTGTGACATTGGTTTTTACATAGTTATAGCTGGCTTGATATGGTCAGATAAATTCACGCTTTATTTAGGCAGATATAGGTGACGAGGTTACGTCCTTAAATAAGGACATAAAAATTCATTCTGGCCCTTAAATAGGCACGCGTTTGTTGTTTCATCTACATCGCATTTTCTATCAGTAGAAATTGTGCAGCCTGACAAAACGGACGTATCCGAAATACTGCGGAAAGCTTTTTCCTAAATTTAAGCTCTCCCTTTACTTATGTTTACTTTCATATATTACATATACTACAAGTGGAACGCAGTACTCGATGTATATATATAAACAATTGTGTTCAGCTGGATAGCATCAACTTCGACCTCTGGTTGTGCTTGCGTCAAACGAGAACTAGTGGTCCTCCAAAATATGGCGCCTGCTCAAGTGGTGTAATACGAGATGCTTCATCTGTTATTTGAACAAGGATTAACCTACTTGGCTTCATGGCTCAGTGGTTAGAGCGTCCGCACTAGAAAGCGGGATGTCCCGAGTTCGCCAGATTTTCCAGCTTTACCAATTATGATTTATATATGTGTGTTTGTATGTATGTATGTATGTGTGTATATGTATGTATGTATGTATGTATGTATGTATGTATGCATGTATATATATATATATATATATATTTATATATATATATATATATATATATATATATATATATATATATATATATATATATACATACATATCGTGTTCGTTGTGAACAGGCAAGGACGGTGTACAGCGAGCCAAGATACATTACCTATTAGAATAGTTACACAGAAGATGTTTGTTCCTGTGCCTACAAGAGCTTATCAGTTCGTTTCTTTTATTTAGAGTTGCTAAGGAAGGTTTGAGTATAATAAAGAACTTTTCTTCCAGACAGAGATTACAAGTTTTGCATGATGTGGAGTATGCTCGAGCTTTGTTCATGAGTTTCCACTTTACGGAGTGTTCTACATTTGACTCCTTTAGTTTCTAGATGTATTCACTGAGTGCAGTTGCGTTTCTTTTGTCTTTGTGTTTGAAGCTAGACTTGTGAGCGGTGTATCTTGTTTTGAATGTGTTTTCTGTTAGACCAATGTATGTTTCTTCGTTGTGGTTGTCTTGGCGTGTTACAGTTGCTTGGTACACAATGTTGTTCGTGAGGCAGTTGCCTTTCAATGGGCACTCGCTTTGCTTTCTGCAATTGCAGTTGCTTCGCGTTGCTGGTTGTGCTTCCTGTTTCGCCAGTATGTATTTGCTGTGCGCTGATATAATTTGGTCTATGTTTACCGTGCAGCTGAAACTCAGTTTCACCGTGTTTCTGTTGAGTAGAGTATGTAGTTTGTGCCCAGGTGGGAAGCAGCTGTCCAAGAGGTTAAAAAATTTCTTGCCAATGTTAATGGTGACACTGTCACTAAAAGGGGGATTGAACCAGGTAATGTTCCTATTTCGTCTTCGTTTTGGGGCTCCCTTGGAATGACTGGTGCTAGGCCGGGTATTGGGTCTCGTACTTTAGGTTGTACCCATAGCCACTTCTTTGTAATGCTTCTTGGTATATTGGCGATGATGTGTTGAATGTGTTTTCGTCGGAAGAAATGTTGGATAGTATCCTGTTGATGCTTTCTGGAATGTTCTTTATGATAAGTGGGGATGGTTGCTCTGTTTGTGCACATAGAGAGGGGTGTTGTTGGGTTTCTTATATGGCTTGTATGTACTTGTGCTAAGATCAAGGGTAAGGTCTAAAAAGTTCGCTATTTTTTTTTTTTTTTTTTTTTGTTTGCTTCGATTTCTATTTTTAGCTTGTTATTTGAGAATATCTTGCATATTTCTTTCTTTATTTTTCTGTTTGCCTTGGTGTTGCTTTGCAAACAGCCAAACCGTCGTCTCTGTATAGGCCGACATTCATGTTAATGTACTGAAGTTGTGACAGTTGTACAATCCTATTAGTTCACAAGTTTTAGCACCGTCGAAACTACCCATGGTGACATCGAATAAAGATTCGGTACGCTTGCACCATGGTGTTTCAACGTTGAACAGCATAGTTTTCTTTGTGTGGAAGATAATATGCCTTTCGAATGCTGGTGTATCTGTGTAGTTGGTTGCAAAGTCTAAAACCTCGTTGAGGAGGTCGGCAGTAATTGAGGGGTAAAACTCACAAATGTCAAAAGCAATAAACGATTGTTGGTGTTTGTCGTGTTTTTCACTAAACCAGTCTATGACTTCACTTGTGTTCATCCATTGGTTGTAACCTGTAGATTGTTTGATTTCTGAATTTATCCGTTTTAGTATTTGTTTGCTAATCTTCCCTAGTTCTGATTTTGATGGGTTGATTAGTCTGCATGTGGGTTTGTTGCTGAAATTCGGTTTGTGGTTTTTCAGTGTAAGAAATGCTTGTTAAACACTAAATAGCACTACGATACACCATAAATATCAGGTCCCCCCCCCCCCACCTTTGACTTGTGACAGTACCAATGTTGTTTACCTTTTAATATGTACAAAATGTTAAAGAGGCAAATATGTTGGTGAAACAGGCTCAAAATTTCGTCTTCGGTTTAATAATCACAAACAGTCGATCCGAGACAATAATCAGGGCTTTGCAGTTGGGCAGCATTACAACTTACCTGATCACAACCTCAATAACCTTAAATGTATTCGATTGGGCTCATCGTATTCTACCCAACAGACCCGTCGTAATGCTGAAATCAAATGGATTTTAACTTTAAATAGTCACACTGAGGGTCTGAATAGGGATTAAGGGATAATCAGTGATTACAGTTTCCACAACCCCTGATTAGGCCTACGACCTAGTTTTTTACCAGTTACCCAGCCTTTATACAGGTTTCAATCATTGTTATATGCGTCGATAAGGAACACAGGAGTGTTCGAAATATCCGTATTACCGTATCGTAGTATTATTTAGTGTTGTATTATTACGTGCTCCGAAATGTCAACCGGCCCAGCGGCCATCTTTACTTTTGTAATTCTTGTATGGAGCATACGTGGATTTCACCACCTAAATATACACAAATATATATATATATTTATATATATATATATATATATATATATATATATATATATATATATATATATATATATATATATATATTTATATATATATATATATATATATATATGTGTGTGTGTGTGTGTGTGTGTGTATGTTAAATAAGACTCTTAGTGTGACGTCTGACTGGCAATTCATATATATATATATATATATATGTGTGTGTGTGTGTGTGTTAAATAAGACTCTAAGTGTGACGTTTGACTGGCAATTCACATAATAAGACTGAAATTTCATCTACAATTCCATATTATCAGGCAAGCATATTGGTCGAACTTGAACCACCATCCCCACGAAATTTTTTTGAGCTGAGATTTAAAAAAATTTACCAACAAAGGAACCGTCTTAAATATTTTTTTGAATGTTTCGTTTTGAATTAAACAGAGTTTCATGGATAATAATCAATGTTCGGACGGTGCGGTTGAAAACACCACCATTTTATTATCGGTGAATATTGTGGATATTGACGACCAACCGCCTATATTTAACGATACCGTCTACGACTGTGTAACTGAAGAAGCGTCCCTTGAATTTATCAGACCACCTAACATTTATGCCTTTGATCAAGATGAAGGAATCAACGTTGATATATCCTACTCGTTGAAAAAACAAGGTATACATGTTTTCCAGTTTTACTTTATTTCAGTTTTATAACCTATCATATAAGTGTCGACACGTTTGTTGTTTCATTTATCACGTGGTCTGTGACAGCTGGTGTGTGATGTAGGTAAGTCGCATGAGAGGTGAATCTAAAAAATATTTCCTATCAAAAGGAGTATTTCCATAACTGGACTTCGTAGCAGGCTGTACGGCATATTCCTTGTTCGGTTATATCCCTAACCTTTGCCAAAGTTAACATCGAACAAATTTTGGGGGGATATTCATAGAAAGGTGTGCAGTAAAGGTTAGTGAATGTTCATAAGAAGGCAACATCTTGTCTCAAATAATGCATGCAGTATTCTATGCCACCCAAAGAGTTGGTATGCCATTGTAATACCCAATAAACAGGTGGCCATGCAACACAATAATGATAGGACATATCCGGTTTCAGTCTAGACATCTAGCTTACGACTTCAAGAGTACACACACTCACACTCGCTCAGAACACAATAGCATGCCTCATGATAGGGCACCTGAATAAGTCATTTTATAGTAATAAGTTTGTGTCTAAGATTGGACACAGTCCTCTTTCCGTTCGGACGGTGGTTTTGGAATCTAAGGAGCTGAGAAATAGATTCCGCTCCGCTGGGTACTCCATGCCCTAACAGATCTCGCTGATGTAAGCCTGACTGTCTGGCCTTCATCGTTCCTTTATTATTAATTTCACACAAAGAATTCGATATGAACACACCCTGCGGAGTCTCTTTTTTATGCTTTGATTGATTTGACAACCCTAAACCCGATGAAATCGAAAGGTGCTTTGACACGGCCAACAAAAAAAAAATCAAATTTCTTATAGAAAAACTATGGCCAAACGCTCACTGCTTTCTTCCCCCAGCAAACACGTTTGACAATAATTTTCACGTAGCTTTGCTTTGCTGGTCGTATGAAAACACCCAAAAGCTAATTTTCACCTTTCGGCAACAAATTCGTTTCATCTTATGCTTTCGTGAAGGTCAATCACCTGGGCATTTCTTCTTACGTAGAGATATTATAGGCCTTCCTCCGGGATCCCGGAATGAGACCGACACCGACCGCATGGTCAAGTGGTTAGCAGCATCAGACATGCAGTTGGGATGTCGGAGTTCGAGTCCTGGCCGGGTCATACCGAAGACTTTAAAAACGGAGCCCACTGCCAATGTGCTTGGTGCTCAGCATAAGCAATGGAGTGGGGAAAACAAACCAATAAGGCACAACTGGAAAAAGGGCGGTGGTCGGCTTGACTTGAACCAATTCGTTGGAAACTGGGCCGTAAAGCTCCATGTAAACTTAACTCGGAATGAGACCCACCAGTCCAGAAATGAGGACTTAACGTAGCCGTGATTTCTTTTAGTGGTACTTGTTCTATTTGTGACTTCTCGTTGGTTCATTAAAATTACATTTAAAAAAACTATTTATATATGATCAACAATTTGGAATACTACATAGTTTCTAAAACGGAACTTAGTCAACATTTGTGGAGTCAGGCGTGGCGATGTTATTCTGAGTTTGGGCACGCGTGCGGACAAACGAATGCTTTTCACAATCGGTGAAAGATACAAAGGACCTCCTAAGGTCCCCTTTTATGGTGTAAGAGCGGGATCCCTAGAACAGAGCGATTTGATGCACTTGAGAGAACAAAATGGCAGCCGTATTTCTCGCTTAAGTTTCTTTTACATAACTCAAAATGGCAAGACTTGTTCAAATAAATCCCTTGCCCGTAGCTTACCAATTAAAACAAAATGTGACTACGCTACATTTTAATTTTCCTCTTGAATCAAAATATCGGGGCACATTTGATGTGAAGCCCCCAATAATATCCTTTACCCTTCGTAACACGCTTGTGATCGAAGCTCATGTAAAGGGTTCACAAAACGTATGTTGTTTGACAAGGTCAGTGATTATCAACAAATTGTCTCTAGGCAGCCTCTGTACTTGTTTACGTTAACTTAATAACATATCACTTTACTTGCGGCCTTAGAAATTTCATAATCGAATAATACCACAATCATTGAAAAGTGACCGGGTTCACAGCAATTCGAAAAATTTTTGAGATGCTATGAAAACTTTTTAATGCAAAGTTAAGAGATCAGGGGCGGATTTAGCGGGCTGAGGGCCCGGACCCGCCTTCTTTAGAAGTTTGAATTTGTTTTTTCTTCATTAACAGTGATATGGCCCTATTCTAACTTACATAGGGCTATATGATATGTTAGAGTCTTTGAAATTTTTTCATCACTTCTTCACTTTTGACCTTGGAATATATATCATCTCTCCTGTAAGAGTTGCTATGTTACTGACCTCGGATATTCGGATAACACTTTTTTCTCATACAGGCCCCACAGTTTGAGAAGATCTAAATATTCGGGATAAATTTGGGAAAAAAGTCAGCAGGCATTTGAGTTTTGAAATATTGGCATGGTCTTAATTACTCAGAAAATTCCAAAGCGTGCCTCTCTAAAAAGAGAAGAAAAAACATACTCTTGCTAAAAGTTTCGTGGAGATCAACAATAGTAAAACAATTTGCTACACACTCGGGCAGAGCAAAAATCTATTATTCACTTCCCAGTCTTTCACAACACAATGCCCGAAATGGTCGAATGTTATAATTCTCTTAAACATTTGCCAGAAAAAGTATCATCAGCAGGGTAGAATTTTCATAAACACCACAAACATGAAGAAAATCGAGAAACATTTGGGAAGGCTATCGTATTAAAAAGGCAATCCATTGTTTAGCCTTTTTAAATCTTTCGCAGCACAATGCTCGAGATGCCGATTATCTAAAGTCTTTCACAATTTGCCCGAAAAACAAAAAACGCCATATTCAAAGTAAAATTTTCATGGAATTTAAAAATACAAATGATAACTGAGATTTGCATCACGTTCTGGCAGCTTACAGAAAAGTTTTGCTAAGCGTCACATCATACCGAAGACTTGCAAAATCTGCCCGAAAATTCATTTAAACCCACCTCGTGACACGACTTTTTTTTTCAAAAGGCGTTTAAGTAAAATGATGTGTAGAGTTTGTGCAGTCACAACTAGACAATTTAATACATTCAGTCAATGTTTGAATTTAGAAAAAGAGTAGCAATAGATTTAAAAAACCATAAGCATGTTTTCAATTACATTTATAGCTTTCCCCGAAAAGAAAGAAATTATTTAGATATAGTTTTACGGTCCAATTTCCAACCTATTGGTTCAAGTCAAGCCGGCCACGACTTTTTCCAGTAGTGGCTCACTGGCTTCTTTTCCCTACTCCATTCCTTATACTGAGCATCAAGCACAATAGCAGAAGGTTCCATTTTCAGAGTCTTTGGTATGACTCCACTTGGGAATCGAACCCGCGCCTTCTGCGTGCGAGGCGGATGCTCTACCCTCAGACCAAACTCGCGGTGACCCGAAAAGATAGACGACCATTTCATTCAATGTAGTAACGATTGTACATTTCTTATGGAAATTTTCTGATCTCTTATTAAGATGCTGATTTTTTCTATTGGAGTGAAAATTTAATTTCCAACGAATGCTCAAAATAACTGTTGTTTCGTTTCTAGTTACAAGTCTGGGAAAACCCATTTCTGTTAGTGCGGTTATGATGTTTCAAATTTTTCTGTTCGTTCTGCGCCAACTGATGGTGGAACTCCGCTTTGACGGTGTTTCGGTCGAACAGATTACTGAACAGGAGATGCAGGCTTGCGCATCATATTTAGTTTGTTGTCAATGTTAGGAGTTACTTTTCACTGATACCATGAAAATCACTACATTTTCAAAAACATGGATCAAGTAGGAAAAAAATATCATACCTCCTTGCATGTCGGCCCTTCGAGACAATAAAGCATTTTGTATACTTCACATGGACAGTGGTCAACAATGGTAACGTAAACGAGACTTTGCTCTTAGCCACATCAAAGAAGGGCTACGCACTTGCACTTTTTAAGTTCTTTTTTTTTTGCATTAGGCATAAGGTTGCCCCTATACTATTTATACCAGACACCCCACTTTTTTGTTGAAAAAGTGATGTTACAGCAAGGTCAACTCGACTTCATATTATCAGCTTTATGTCAATAGTAGCTGCCATGTCCAGCACTATGTAAACAAAGAGTCCCACTGAAAACCTTATTCATAAAGGCAGAGACTGTTTATTCAGTGCAAGCCAAGTTTGCTACAAGAGCTGCCTCAGCAGACCAGGACAATAGGCTTATCTCTTTGGGCCCATGTAGGCTGGTTGTAGTGGCACTGAAGCGTGATGAATTGTGTAAACAAACAGGGACCAGACTGCATAGAGGTAGCTTATGCCTAATGGATCACTTTGTAGTTTGCTAATTGATTTGAAGTTAATATTTTATTGAAAAGGAAGCTTAACATAGCGCCTCCTTAGTTTCTGCTTACAAGCCAGTTGAATGTCATTGCCGGCTATCTGAAGGGGAAGCAATTTTCAACATTTCTGTTTGCTCAGCGCCAACTGTTGGTGGCGTTTCGGTTAGATAATACTTCCGACAATTATATTTTTCCACTGAAGTAATTCTACCCCCAAACTGAAACGCTCCCGTACGTCTATGAATAGCTCAGTAAACTTCCTAAATGGTCCCTGGGGAAGCCTGTCTAAACCCTCTAATGGCAAATTATGAGTGCCAGTTTCAAAATGTGACATTGTTCTTTAGTAAGTGCACGCGTAAAAATGAACATAATTGCACAATTGGTCCTATAAATATATTCGGTTGCAATTTTCGGCCATCTGGAGGATTTGTAAAGTCAAAATTTTTCTTGCAAGCTCCGCGCCAACTAATGGTGGCGCTCCGCATTGATAGAACTGCAAGCGATCCCCCCCCCCCACAATTTTTTTTATTCCGGTACATCTGACCTGCTCCACCCCACACACCCCACCCCCCTCTGGGGATTCCTGGACCCGCCAAATAAAGCACATCTCCATGAAAAATGACTCAAAGGCATAACCATGTACAAACCGCAGGTGTATACTTTGGATGATATAAAAGTTTTCTTCATTTTCAGATAACGAGTGGGATTGTAGCTCATATGTTAGCATTGACAAAACGTCTGGTGCTGTCAGCATACTAAAGGAATTCAACTTTGAGGAGCATGAAATATGCAAACTGTTGTTAACGGTAAGTCTCAGTTTCAGTTTTGTTTTCCTTAGAGAGTATTAGATTCATTACAAAATTGATATTTACGAATATTTCATAATGAAACTACAGTATATAATCCGTACGATTATGAAACATAAATATAACGCATGGAGGAAAGATGAACCAGAAGAAAGTTTCCATTTGTTTCTGGTTCCTATCGAAACAAATTATCACAACAGGTAATCATCATACACAATCATATAGGGAAAGAGTGAAACGGGAAGAGGGGAAAGAGGGGGAGAGAGATCAGAAAGCCAAAAGGCTTAGTGATTCCTTGCCGCTGAAATGAAAGTCTGTTTTTTGTGTGTGTGTTTTTTTTTTTTAGTTGACAATGTTTTATAAAGCTTCACATAGTATCTATGAAAGGCTTCCAGTCTTCCTTCATAGCGTCAATTGTTGATTGGGTTCAGCAATTTGGACCCTGCAAGAACCCATATGACCTTTGACCACCAAGAACTAGTGTTTTGCTTACTGTATCGCATCTACATACCATATTATGGGAAAAATTTATCAAAGACTCTTCACCATGAAAAATGTCTAAACAAGGTTTTGGGACTTCTGACCTCTTGCAACCCCAAATGACATTTGACCTTCATTAAAAGTGATAGAATCCTGCTCCTCACCATTATGTATCCAAAATACCAAACGTGATATCCGTCCAAGATTCCTCATACTTTGAGATATCGTGTACAAAAGGTCTTCAGACTTTGATCTCTGGTGACCAACACAACATTTTGGTCACCACCAAAAAAAGGATAGGGTGCTCCCTCTCACCATAATGCATCCACACTTCATTTATCAAATCTATCCCAGCTTCGCACCATCAAATATCGCGTAAACAGGAATTTTTTAGTTTGACTGCTGGTGACCCCAAGTGGCCTTTGACCTCCAATAAAGTAATAAGGTTCCTTCTGTTACTACAGCTCATCCATGCACTAAGTATAAACTCTGTCCAGGCTGCCTGCCTTCAGATACCTTGTAAACAAGTGATCCCACAAGACTTTTGACCTCTCCAAAAAGCTACAATAATCATCTACTCAATATGGGCCATCTAAGTGCCAGGTATGAGGCCCATACAAGTTATCTTTCTTTAGATAATGTGTAAACTAGGTTTTCGGACTTTGACCTGTGATGACCCCACATGACCTTTAACCTCCACCAAAAATGGTCGGGCTCTTTCTATCACTATGACACATTCACATACCAAGTATGAAATCTGTCGAAACTCCCTATCTTCAGATACCGTGTATACAAGACGTTCAGACTTTCGGTCCTGTGACCCCACATAATCTTTAACCTTTAACAAAAGCTGTGGGAATCATCTACTCAATATGGGATATCAACATACCAAGTATGAGAACACTAAAAGTTACCTTTCTTAAGAAACCATGTTGACAAGGTTTTCATACTTTCACCTCTGGTGACCTCACATGTCCTTTGACCTCCAAAAATCAACAAATATCCATTGAATATGGCTAACCCACACACTAAATATGATCGTAGTCACATACACCCTTCTTGAGATATCGTGCTTGCAAGGTTTTAACATGTTGCCCTCTGGTGACCACACATGACTTTTGACCCCTACCAAAACCAATAGGGATCATCTACTTAAAATAACCAAACCACACCAGAAATGAGGTTAATCGCACTTACCCTTCTTGAGATACCGTGTTTACAAGCACTAAATACCTTTTTCGTGTTCTCAAGGCTCAACTAGATTATTACTTGTAAAATAACCTTTGTAAATGTAACAGAACCACCACAGAGAAAAATAAAAATGTCACTCTAATTTGAGATAGTACCATAAAGTTAAACATTTCTCTAAGTTGAAAATGATGGCACAGAATATAACGTCTTATCGATTCCCAAAACAATAACAAGGAAACATGTGGTTAGACACTGAGTAAAGAAAGCTGGGAAGCTCTCATTATTTCATGTTTTTTAATTCAATAAATTGATGGTATGAACAACATGCATTTTATTTATTATAAATTTGAGTTTAATGATATATGCAATATTCACTGTGAAAAGTAACATTTGTATACCAAAAGGCCTGTTCCGAAAACAAGTACACCAAGAATTATGGGTTTGGGTTTATGTAATGGTCAAGGTTAAGTACCATAATTGCTGTTGTACCAGTGGAACCCTACTGCTTCTAAATGGGCAAATAGGTGAGTGCCAAACCTTTATCTCATTATCCGTTAAATTTGTTATTTGACGAGGTGTCTTTGATCCATTTAGGGGATTCAATTTGGCCTGGAAAACTGTTGAGTTTTTATTAGAGTAATCTCATTAATTGCAACGATATCGGCTTACAATTATTGTTACTCTGACGGAGCTAGGGATTTTGGTCAGAAAGGGTGAGAACTGCCTGCAAGGGTGCTTTGAAGAACGTAACTATCCTGAGCCTCAGCACGATCAAAATCATGACTTTCAAACCTTTCATTTAGCTTTTCTCTCGCGTTAAAAAACCACTGTTACCCCCCCCCCCCCCTCTCAGGAATATAGTTCTGTTATACTTCTTTTAGAACATATTTCAACGATGTGTCCTTTCCTTTCATAAACTACTCTAAATGTGGTGTCCATTGCAGTTCATGTTCCTGTCAGGTCTAAAACTTCAATAGCCAAAGGCAAAACTTATTCAGATCAAGATAAGTACAGCTCAGAGATCCATCAATTTATAAATTTTCATTATTCAACCGCTTGAAAATAGCTATAGTAGTTAAGTAAATTGTACAAAATGACCACGACGATATATCTGATTGGCCCTCTAGCCTTTTAGATACCTTCTTAAACTTAAAGGCATATCTTACTGGCTTTTCATTAAGGTCTTGCAAAAAACAAAAATATTCCAGACCATGTCCTTCAACCCCTGTCACAATACTCTTTCCTAAATCAAGATATTTCACTCTAAAGAATGGTAATTTTTGGTTAAAATGTACCTCCACTTTTCAAAAGAACCACAGAAAGTTCAATAATGTGGGACTGTGTCAGACCCCTTTTGTTTTTCTTAATAATTTAATGACTTGTTTGTCCTTGAAATTTGATACTGTTGGAATGTTTGAAAACCTTTTGCTGCAGACCTAGCATTATCCTACACCATTTATGGGGTTTAGCAAACAATGCTGATTAATGCTAACTGAAACGGCATCAAAATTGAAAATAAATTAAATGTAATGTCAAATTAATGTGCAGCGATGACATCATAGATTTCCCATAATGTAAAATCTCAAGAAAAACCTCATTACTTTGAAAATTATTATCTTCCGAAAGCTATATGCCATTGAGATGAAGTTTTCACCTAATGAAAGTGGCATTTTTCTGCATATTTTCAAGGCTATGAATTTTATCTCCAAAAATGCCTTTAATGAAAAATAAGATCAAACTGATATTTTGGCTTTTGGGTTCCAACCAAAGTGTCATAATCTTGCAGTACTTTGTATTTACCGAGTTAGTTAAATGATTCAGCATGAGAATTATCATTTAAGAGGAACCAAAAATGGAAACTACAAACCAGTATTCATTAAACAATTACCACTAGATCAGGGGTAAGCAGGTTTTGAAAAAGGGGTGAGATAATGCTTTTCCCAATGCCGATGCCATTTAACCATTGGATGCAGTTTCAAGCAAAACGAGCCGAAAGTTTGCATTAAAACAGTCGTAAACCCACTACGACATCTGAATGTAAATTAAGTGTTTGCTAACAAACCAATACACCAACGAAGATGGAAATAGTGTAGCTAAAGCAAATATTAGTGATTTGAAGAAAAAAATTATTATACAAAGGCCTTAATTTAAATAATCTATCGGTCGGTGTTTATAAATTTAAGTTTCAGAACGACGTTTTTTTTTCTGTAATACAAAGTAACGTAATATTTCACTTTGAGGTAACTCCATGTGTACTGTTACTAAAAATAGCCCCTAGATCGGAAGCAATGAAGTTTGCGAAGAAATACCATGCTTGTACAACATGAAGATAAGTTTTAGTAAACCTGTTCTTTTATCACAAAAGAATGACCAGTATCATTAGAATAAAGCAAGAATAAGGCGGCTGTTTGATCATTTGATTATCTGGGCAATAAAAAAAAACTGAATTCGTCGTTTTGGAAACAGTGCATGCAATGACTGAACAAGACTACAGAACGTTAAAAAGCCTTAACGAGAAGCGGTTTCGTTAAAGGACGCTCGGTCACTGTACTAGAAAAAGTGAACTACTAGTACGTAGAAAATGTTTGGCAAGGCCGTAATCATAACGTCAAATTTATTGCCTTAAGTTGGATGATAGCAACTTTACATCCAATGAGGAAAAGATATGTGCACTTTTAATTCCATTTGTACAGAAATACAAATCAGTCAGTTTTATTCATATACTACATTTTTATTCGTTGTAGGGCACACAGAACAGCACCTCTAAAAAGATCGCCACAGCTTCGTTGGAGATTGTCATCCTAGACGTTAACGATAACTGTCCTAAAACTGAAGCCTCATCGACGCAAGGAAAATATATTGAAGGTGATAGCTTTGTTTCAGACGACATTTCTCAAGACTGGCTTCAACTAGAAGTGGCGGATGCTGATACTGTAAGTACAGTACTTCTATTCCTTGGACGTCGCAATCATGTGAAGACGGTTCCACGTTCGAACTTGTTTTATCGTCGTATGACGTGTATCATAATCTGACGCGAGTATAGCATATCAACAATGGCTGTTTATAACTTCCTTCCTCCCTACAGAAATAAGCTTATATCTTATACTAGCTATGTACTAGCACAAGCTCGAAGCTCGTACACTCAGTACTCTGCGCACGTATACATCATGTAACGTCAATGGACTGTGCAAGCATTCAGGGTATATAGAGGCACGGTACATAAACGAATCTAGGTCCTGTGGGCTTCACTGGCTTTTGCATGCAGACTGTTGGGATCTCTTTCGTTGTATAGTTAGCAGGGGAGTAAGACACCCGACTAGATCTGCGTTTTAGCTCTGACTGACAGAAAAAGTGATGAGTCATGGTGGCAACTCCGCATTGTGGATCGTCCTGTCATGATGCTGGTAAAATAGCATGGCTCTTGTCGTAAAACAGGTCAAATAATAACTTTGCTTGTCTTCAAAATCAAATTAATATATATTTCCATAAGGAGATTTGATAAAACAATTTTTTTCGTTATTGTCCAAGTTTTGTCACTTGTAGAAACGTTCCCTTGTACTTAATTGTGGTGTAAACATGTAGCGCCAGAATTTTACCTTTCGGTTCTCCTGTTTTCATGATGTCCCTTTCAAAACGCAAGAAAATGTTTGATATGCGGTGTACCTGATTACATTTAGTTACATTACTTCACATAAAATCCCATCAGATGACGTCACATCGTATCACAACACATTTTTACCATGGTTTGTGAGTTCATGACCTATGCATGTACAGCTGCAGTTAGGGTCTAATACCTGTGTCTGCTTAGTATAAGGCAATAATTCTCACAGCATGTTTCATTTACAGTGAGGAAGACGGCAATTTAGTTACACGAAACCACCCTGAGCCTAACATTACCCTTATATGGGTGGATTCAGAAAGAATGATTCCACGAAATTTCCAAGTAAACTTAAATTTTGGACCATGAGTTGTAGGTGCTACAACGTTGTTTTTTTTTGTTTGTTTGTTTGTTTGTTTGTTTTTGTTTTTTTTTCTCGATCTGGAGAATGTGGGCATGTGATTAGCCCCAAATCAAATGACTGAACTCACTCATTATTACTATTATCATTACGTGGTTTGTAAGTAACTGCGCGTATGACATGAATGTTTTATGCTAAATATTACATGGCATTTAAAGGCAATCTCAATTACATTTTACGTCAAGTTTAGTAAGATATCGATACCATTGTCCTTTCAGATTTTAACGTATACAGATGTTTACATGGATTCCGCTTTCTTTGCTCTGCAAAATTTCAATTGCAGTGGCCTCTGCTTCCGAATCTCACCAAATGAAAGCAACATTGAAAATCTGGAGAGCGAAAATGTTACAGTAAGTTCCTTTATACAGTTCGAGAGATAAACGTTTTCGTCTGAAAATGAGACTTCACCAGTAGGGGGGAATTTTTCAGGATGAAAATTTATGAGCACTTAGTGTCTGCCTCTTCAGAGTCGTCGCTTTGATTTATAAAGGTGTTCCTTTCAAAATGCAAGGTTCCTTAATCAAAAAGTAATCAGGCAGGCAGAAATCACAAGGAACTTTCAGCAACGTGTTAATGAATACAAGTGCAGGCACGATTCAATTTAACCTTTTTGTAAAATCCATTGCACAAATTATGCGGCTCCGTGAACTACCAGACATGATCCAGATTTTTTTTGCTCCTTACAATAGTTTTAAATATACCAGAATTTCTCTTTCGTCCCCATTGAAATGGGAGGTAGGGTCGCAAAAGCAACATGGGAAAAATTTGAATCTTAATAGCACCTATGATCAAATTTGACTACTTATTGGTCAAATTTGACCAAACATCACTCAAATTTGACCATAATTTAAGCATTTTCCTCTAGTCGAGTAAAAAAAAACCGTTTTCGCCCGAAAGCTGTTATGTTATCCACCGAACTCTTAAAAGTATACATATACAAGGGAGGACAAGGAGGTCCAATTGTACACCTTAACTCAGTTGCCTTTCATATTATATATATTATGTATTTACTCTATGAGGAACTTCATGTAAAGAGGAAAGAGTGGAATGTGTAATGAGTAATGTGTTCTTGATATCAAAGATGACATACATTTGTAGAATATTATCCACAAAGGGCACGACGGAATTAAGAAGGTGTACGTGGCCATATGTTGCTATCTGTCATCATAATTAGAGGTCTTTAGCAGCGATGGTCACACTACAACGAATTGGGTGGTAGTATAAAAAAATCTCCTCCATCTCTGGTCGGAAAGAGACAAAAAATTGCCAACCAGAGAAAATATTTGAGTAACACCGCAATTGCTACGAAAATTAATTTTATGCTTATTATTTAGGGTCGTCACTCATGCATTCACACAGGTTGACAAATTTTTGGCTCTTTCCGTCCAGAGATGGAGAATATTTAAAAAAAAAAAACTGACACAGTCGGATCGGAATCCTATCCGAATCCGTTGTAGTGTGACCGTGGCTCTGTCAAACGAAGAAACGACCATTGAATGTACCTCACAGTTTACGCCGGGGTTACTTTCCGTTTTACAGGTATTTGTAGAGGACACTTTGTCTAACTCAACTTTGTGCCTGGTTTGGGAGGTTATCGAGATCATCATTCCGCAGACAGCTGAGATTCTAAATCCAACTATTGCCCTCCCAGATGATAACGCTGAAATCGAAGAAAATGAAACTGGCGTTTTAGTGAAGGTTTGTTTGCTGTTTAGCACTTTGCTGTTAGGCATCATAATTTTTATTTTTTTTAATATTTCTGTGTAATATTTATAACTCGTCTAAGGTTGCTGTAAAAGTTCGGAATAGTTTCCTCAAACTTTAAATAGACTTGTAGCAGTTAAGTATACTGTTCTGATGTTTGATAGCATAAACTGAACAATGCGTGGAAGGAAATAGAGTTTGAAGTAAATTTATAACGATTAGACAGCTCTTAGTACCCTTGGTGGAGAGAGACGACTGTAAATGAAAGTGGTGTATTATCGCAACATGGTACACGAAAGACCTTATTAAAGTATTATCATGCGGCGAATTCAACATCACGTTTGTTCCATAACCTTTCTCCATTTTATCTATGAATAATCATATATGGTTAAGGTCTTGACCTACGAATTGACCAGCAGCTGGGTCAACTATGAACCGAACCAAAACTGGTCAAATATTTTGACTAAGCTTTGATCAAATCTGACTACTTATTGGTCAAATTTGACCAAACATCACTCAAATTTGACCATAAATTAGTCAAGCTGTTTGACCAAATTTGGTTTAGTGCATAGTTGGCCCATGCAAGGCTAGCAAAAAACATGCGAGCGCCTGTGGTTGCTATAGTGGTTTCTGCATATCGTTATAACGGTCTGTGAGTTGGAAAATAACCTGTCAGTGTTTAACCAATCAGAATGGTGGGTTTTAAATAACCAGTCAGTAGAGGTGGTAGATTAAATACTTATTTACTTTTATCATTGCGCAGGTTACAGCCTTAAACGGTGACGGCACAGAAGATGGGATAGAATATTCTCTTCCAGACCAAGAATACGACGTTTTCTTCTCCATAAATGAAACAGGTTACATTCACGTTGAGTCTCCATTGGACTATGAGACAAAGTCAACTTATTTTATTACAGTCAAAGCAACCGATGGAAGATGGACAGATATTGAAAGGTGAGCTCATATCTTGGACAAAAAATGTCTGCAGATACAGATCAATGTCCTCGGAGAACGGTCATTTTCATTCCTTTTGTAAGAAACAAAGGGTTTCAAATCATTGGTGGAATTCAACTAAAGTATGTTATCAATAACACTTCGTAGATATTTCAGGTGCTTACATTTTGTGTTATTAATTAAATGAAAGTACTCACTTGTATCATGGGATGAATGTGTAATCTTAAATCATTGAAGGAAGTTTGGTAAATTGAAATAAAATAAAATGAAATAATGTAAAATAAAATAAAACAAAACAAAACAAAATAAAATAATCAGTTCAATTTTAAAAGATGATTACGACACAAGGCTTGAATGTCAATTACATTTCAGTACAGTAGAAACTGCATTGAGACACAGTGTATTTCTACCACTTTGGAAAAGAATGAGCGATCTGTGTTACTGTTTAACAGTAAGGTGGTTTTCATCCCACATGGCATGTCAAACAGTTGGCGTTAATAACTTGGAATTTTTTAAAGCTATTGATAAATTTACAAATACTTCCAGATGGCTCTTTCTTTTTAAGTGAAAATTTAGTGCAAAGTGTTATTTAATACTTTCATTTACTTTAAATGTATTACTTTACAAAGCAAATGTAAGGAATATGAAATGAAAATATAAATTGTGAGTTAAGAAAACAATTCAAATTTATCAATCTTGAATGTTTTATATATTTCTTCATTTTAAATCGAAAAGAAGCGCACCATGTATTTTTCTTCGTGAAGTTGTCATTTATTACTTTTAATTATCTCGCTGTGGGTAAAACAGAAGTTTTGAAGACCAAAAAAAATATGTTTCAAGTGTTTTAATGATTGACAATTGTTTCTTATAAAAAGAAAGTGATATATTTTCTCCCTCTTTTTCTAAATAGATCTTCAACTGCAGTGGTCAATGTTACAGTCATCGATGTAAATGATAACAATCCGGTCTTAGAAGGTTTTCCTCTTCTCCTGTATGTCTCCGAGGGCACTCCACCAAACACTGTCATAATAACCTTAGTGGTATTTTCCTATCTGATTTTATTTCAGAAATTTAGCTAAGCCCATATCCACTAAACAAAGCAAATGATATGATGTCCTAGTCCACCCAAAGGTTTGACAACAAATCATGTAGGATTAAAATTTATTCTGCGAATACGAATGGGCTCATGCAGGAAACATTTGGCTCACAATCTTAGATATGATGTACAGGAAGCGTTTCTAGGTACTTCATTCAAAAGTGTCGATTCAAAAAAAATCTAACACTTACGAATTAATCACATTTGTGCATTCTTTTCAACACTGTTACATTTGCTGTTGGTTTTTGCAAGTAGTGACTATTTTTTCATTCCGTAGTACCTGTACGAATTTCAAGTTAGTATAGTACGGACTCTTTCAGATTTGATGAAGTCCCGGGGCTTCAATATTATCTTATTTCATGAGTCATGTATAAATAATGTAATGCAAACAAAAATGACTTTATTGAGGACAATATGTGTTCAAAATTATGTTAGAATAGTTCAAAAAGCATTTCACATTACCTAACGTATACTATAAAAACAGTATTTACAAGACGAAAACTTTGCCCCACTTTTTTATGAAGAGTATGTGTCATGCTGCATTGTGAGAACAATATTTTCCAGGATTTTTCAAAGCTAGGGGCAATTTTTTTATATCCAGCAAAATAAAATTGTAAAATCGGATTGTTTAGAAAACCCAATTAACTCTTTGATGACAATTTACCAGCCAGTGTGTTTCCTTTCTTTGTTTCAATGAACTAATTGAATATTACTTTCCTATCATGTTACAACTCTTCAGGCAACCGACAGAGATGCCGACTCAAACATCACTTATAGTTTTGAAACTACACCTGCGAAATTTCCGTTCACCATTGATCCTATTACGTAAGTTAAGACATAACCACAACAAAGAAAACTTTGTTTCAGTATGATGTCAAAAAGTTCACTAGCCAAGTGCAGCAGCATCTGTGACTCTCTCCACCTATCTCCAGAATTGCTATCTCTACTTAATCAATGAGCAAACAAGCTTCCAATTAGTCCCCATTGACCACAACTTCTTTATCAACAAGATGCTGGAACTACTTGCTGCTAACTGCTCATTGACGGAGTCTAATGTTTGAGATTATGCACCACTGTTCAGCCTTCAGGATTAGTATAAAACAGAGAGGAGTGAGGAAGCAAGGTGTGAGATGATGACTCATGCTCTAATGATCAATGTCTAAAATCCCGTCGGGACAGCCATTCGACGGGATTTTCAGTTTTTGTGAGATGCAGAATTTCAGTAATTGGTTCTGAAACGGCGTGCGGCGGCGGCGGGGCGTGGGGCCATTACACTTTTGGATCGAAAACTACGGTCTTATACTTTAAGTAAGAAGCTATGTTCATTTTAAAACAGCCGTATTGAACATCATGAAAAGCCGTGTTGCCTATTTCGATATTGCAATATTTAGAGATCATGGCAAAGAAAGGTCTATTTAATAAATTTTTCCAATAAATGCAGAATGCGGGGTTAGAAAATTAAAATATGAAAAGCAAAGATCAATGAAAACAAACTTTGCAATGAAAATTCAATCAGTATTACTTTTATTCACTTGTTTTCTTGATGACTTCAAGGGACACAAAGAAAAGTTCCAATGTAGTAACCAAGTTAACGCCTTGCTCAAAACAATTTGAATTTCATCCTTCTCAAGAAGCACAGGCAAATTGGTTAATAGACATCTACACAACTACAAGATCATTTTACATTTTCGTAATTTTGTTGTGCTAACATGACAGAATCAGATATTATTCTATGTACTGATCTCAAATAGTATTCTCTCAGACTTTCATGATACTACTAGCTCCGATACCACTGACAGGTGTGTTTTTTTTTTTCTAGGTACTCATTTTAAGGCACTTTTATATATGAAATTTTTCAACCTGAGAAAACAATTTTTGGTTTCCTAAAAGGGATAACCTACTGAGTTATGCAGGCTTAACCTCGCAAAACTAGTGTAGGATCGTGCAAATTAGTTTTGGCGTATACTATAGTTCGCTGACTTCCTTAACGTTGGAGCTGGTACTCCTAATTTACTTAATGACTACATAGACCTATTGTTACTATCTGAAGCCAATACAGTGTTTCACTGAAATTGTTTGTGATGACTCACTCCAAGTGAAATTAATTTTAACGTGGACAACTGTGCCTTCTACTTATACAAAAATTGTATTGTTTGGAATTAAAAGAAGCAGGAAGTATTTTCTCTGTTTGTTTTACAATGTATTTTACGTATCATATGTTTACTGTTTATTTTGAAACCTTGGGGAATGGCAACTTTTGACGACAAAAGTACTTTCACCTCCTTTAAATATATCTAACCTTTATGGAGCACCGTGAATCGCGTAATATGTGTCTAACAAGTTCAAAGGAAGATTAAGAACGTACGGAAGCCGAAAAGAGGCTTAATTTCATAAGAAAGGCATACGTATTAGGGGAGTCAGTAAGATACGGTAAGGTTTAACGGCTCAATTTCTAACCAATTGGTTTAAGTCGGCCGGCCACGACCCTTTTCCAGTTGTGGCTCACTGGCTTGTTTTCCCTACTCCATTGCTTATACTGATCACCAAGCACAATGGCAGTAGGTTCCACTTTTAAAGTCTTCGGTATGACCCGGCCAAGGAGTAGAATTCCCGAACTATGGCCGCATACCTTCTGGATAAAGGTCGGATGCTCTAACCACTTGACTATGCAGTGGGTCAAGCCGTTTTTAATTATCCATTCGGGAAACGTTTCACAATTCAGTTTTGATAATCTTTGGAATTAAATACTTTGTGGGTCAAACTTTCTTTATATCACTGTGTTTATTTTGTAAATGTATTAAGATAAGGCTTTCAAAAAGACCTTTAAAAGAAATTAATTGTAGCCAATGAAAGATTTGATCGATGATATACAACCTTCCTCTTTGACGCAATGTCAATATTTCAGGGGTGAGATCTCAACGACTGGTCCCCTCGATGCTGACGCAGAAGACGAAAGACAATACAAAGCAACTGTTAGTGCTTCGGATGGAGAGGTAAATGTTCAGCTGCATTGAACTTTTTATACATAGTGTACGTAAAAGACTAACGTGTGAGGATCAGAGAATCATTTGAATCTTAGATGAGATGAAGACCCTTAACCAGAGTGAACGTGGTTGCACACCGACAAAATCCATCCTCCCCTTTCGTCTAGTGCTCAGAATTTAACAGGTGTGTACAAGGCGCCTCTCCCAATCATGCTCCTTATATATATCGACGGAAGTGAGTGCGATCACTGACCTTGAACACTTTTCCCAAAGGTTGAGAAGGGTGGGCTTTGCTTGCCCTCATTTGTTCAACACATCTGCCCGACGGCTGGACCGAGTAAAGTAAACGACTTTGAATCCGAAAGCCAATAGAAGTTGACTCATGTAAAGCTCCTCAGCATTACATATGATGAAGTAGCACATTTAAGTTCTGGGATAAATTCCAAATGGTTCCACATTCATTGATCCCGGTACTTCTTATGTGCAAGGCAGTACCCTCAACCACCAAGTTAACTCTACCTTAGTTTGCTTTTTTATAGGTCTGAATCAATGCCGCAGTACATTTTCACCGGGAGACCTTGCTGGCTAAGAGCTCTGCTTTCAATTAACACATTTAAATAAAAAATGGAATAAATATTTATCAACCTATTTTTGTATTCCTTAACATCCTATTATAGAGAAAATGTTTTACATTCTCTTGTCATTAATTTGCATGTAAATTATATGCGTATATCCAGACTTTCGAACCGTTTTCTCCACAGAACAAAACTCCTTTTGAAGATTTGATTATCACAATACTCGACGTAAACGACAATCCGCCCATTATAAGCACAAACACCCAATTTGTCTTTGATATTAATGAAAATGATAATGGTCCGAAGACATTTCTGGTAGGTTTTAATTTTTTTTTTTTTTTGAATATTTTTACTTGTATGTATTGTTCAAGTAAACGTAGAATAAAACACCCACGGACTTCCTATAGATGGACAGAGCATACCGTACGGTACATTGTCGCTACCGTACATGTGAGAAAAAGCGCACCAAGATGGCCGTCTGCTATGTGTTTGTGTGAAAGTTTGGACTTGCTCAAGTATATCCCCACATTTTGCAAGAAAGTTGAAATATTTTTGAAATATGGCAAGGTAAGGTCAAAATCCCTTCACTCATTGCAGGAATATGATATTTTTCACCATTCAAGTTTTACGTTTGCTTAAAATATTACAGAGTCTTCATCAAATCAGACGATTTATAGTTTCACGGCGGCCATCTTGGTGCGCATTTTTTGTCCCAGTCGGTGGCGGCCAGCTACGGATAGCACGTACACGTTACATGCTATGTCCATGTATTTAAGTCCGTGAAAACACCCAATTCATACGATAGGAAATACATTCTTTCTAGCTAGGCACCGTTAAACGGTAAGCTTGAACGTTATATATCACGAATATCACGATTAAGAAATGCATTCTTTCTCGCTTAAGAGCGACGAAATCTGACACCTGTACGTATTAGGTGGAAATACAACCTAAGTTCAAGGATGACAAAAGCTTAAGGTTATTTTTCTCACAAAGAAAAATGATTTACTTAAAATAAATCTGTCTGTCCACCATAGTACAAATTTATTCTTGTCTGCAGTGGGTGTTTTACTGCAACCAGTCGAAATACATTAATCAGTCCTGTAATGGCTACCTTAGTCTTTTGTGGTGTGGATGTACGCCTTATTTACTTACGAGGATTTGTTCGTTGTTTCGTTAAGCTCTTTTAAGTATCATTTTAAATGTTATAGCTAGGATGTAAGGTCGTTCCCCTAATGTACCGGAAACAAGGGAAAAATCGCATTTTCAAAATGCAACTGACAAAGAGAAAAAGGAACGTAAAGTTTCCTAAGAATGATAAGATTTCCTGTTGGAAGTTTATTGGTTTATTCGAGAGGAACGAAGCCAATGCGGGAGTTGCTGGTTCACCCCCAAGAAAATTTGAGTTATAAATGAGCTGGGATTCAATTTTTCAGCATGACACATATTGTTTAAAAATTCATTGGTCAAAATATTGTTGGTCATCAAAAAAGGGGGTGTGCGCCAGTTGTGCCCCCTCTGGAATCCGCGAATAGACAGAATATCTCTGTGCAATCTGACGTCCATCAGAAATTAAAATAGTGTTTTAAACCGAATTCCCTCCAGGTAAATGTTACTGACGATGACTATCTTGATGAAAACAAAGACTACAATCTAACATCTGATGGTGGCTCTAATGTCACGATTGACCAAATTGCCGTGAGTAATATCGTTTTAGTTACAAAACACTATCATTAGATTAGATTAATCCTAGACATCTTATGTAACTATGTGAAGCCGTGTATGGTTCAACGTATTAATAAGAAACAAAGAATCAATGTACAACACATGCGTTGTGAAGTCTATTAAGTCTTCAAGCATATAATGTTTATATAATGGATTTTGATAGCAAAAGAGTGGTTTCAGACGTACTGAATATTTGTCTCTTTAAATTGTTCGCCTTCATATGTTACTTTCTCAAACCATATTACAGGGTTACTTCAATTAATCCCAAGTACTCAAAGAGAGGCACTATTTATTTTGCGTTACATTCGTTTTGCGTGAAATCAGGTTCTCAAAGGATACATTATTAAACTTTTAAGTGTAAAGACACATTAACATGAATGATTTGTACAGTATCAGCTAGGTAATTGAGTTCATTTACTGTGCAAGTTCCAGTCTTCGGTCGTCTGTGCTTGCAGGCGGGGTATGCAGTGGGTAGATCATTTAACCCCCAGTCTACAGGGGGACTTGAAGCCTAGAAGCCTTCTCAACACCATGTATTGTAGTTATTAAATGGGGTGGTATGTAATTTCGAGTGACACGTTGTGGTAAATTTCAATATTTGTAACAGCTAAGTGCTGCTCAAGCTAAATACTACATAACATATTTGCGTCGATCTATAGTTGTTTTGATGTGTGGTCTGTATTCCTTAATTGGGAGTCTCTCCTAATTTTTTTGTTTTTACTTTTGTCATGGATTTCAACATGTTCACTGGTACGAGGAACAAGTTTTAGACACTTTACAAGTGAGAGGAATTCCACTCATTTCTTGTAAATATTTACCGGAATATTGCACATGTTCTGTAGTTCATGATTTCAGTCCGGCATATGGTATGCAACACAGACGATGAATCAAAATCAAAATATTGTGGAAATGCAACAGATTTCTCAAACGTTTTTGAGGAACCCTGAGTTTGCTCCGAGTATTTCGCTTCCACTGTCTCGGGTTTGATTTCGTTATGTAAAGATTGACATACCTCTAATTCCCCTTACGTTTGGAAATTTGTAGAGGCTCTTGGTGTTGGTATATAAATATTAAATATTAAAGTAGTTTTCTTATTCATCAAGACGTAACTTTTAGCTTCATTAAAGCTAATTACTCACTTGATCTCGGTCTTTGGTAAAGTTTCTTTGAATCTGGGTAATCAAATTTTGCTAAACGTATGTAGGGAAGCATTTGTCAATAAAAATGAACATAAAAAACAGCAGCAAACAAGTATTTCACAATACTGAATAAAATAGAAATTCAAGATTATATTATAGTCTATTCTGAGGCAAACTGGAACCTAAATGTTTTACTACAATTGGTAAAATTTTGAAGTGAACGGTGTTTATATACGAAAGTCTTTTAATTACGAAAGTCTTTAAATTAAGGGATGCACGGATTGTTCACTACTTTTATATCCTTTGCAGGGTGAAATTAAGGTTTTTGGTCCTTTTGACAGAGAAGTTATGGGAGATTTTCGCTTTACTTTAACTGCTATTAACACTGCTGAACCAGCCTTGAAAACATCTCAAGATGTAAGTTAATTGAAATTTAACTGTCCCATATAGACTCATTCAAGCATACGTCATTGATTGGCGTAGACCATGCGCGGGAACATATGCGTACATGTTCGGCTTTGTGCTTCCAGTGATCTCGCGATTGCACTCAGAATGCAGACGAATTAGAATCCTTATTTCATTGTGACGAAATGTACGCGCGCACCTCATCAGCTCTGTTGCCAAGCACCAGTGACGTCATTTGTTTGTAATCATGAATGAGTCTATTGGAGAGTTTTCTATAGGTGCGTTCGATTTAGCGGCTCGAGCCAGCTCAACTGGCTCAACCAGTATCTTGACTGGACGAAATGTGACGTAAAATTCGTCACGGGCTCAACTAGACCACCTCGGAGGGCTGGTCGTTTTGGCCGGCTCAAGTTGTGACGTTTTGATGACGTTAAGATAACTTTTCCGAAAGATCGATCGCTGCTTGAGCCAGTTGAGCCGGCTCGAGCCGCTAAATCGAACGCACCTTATATTGCCAATAATCACGTACGTAAATTTCTCTTTGTTACGTATCAATCATTTATGTAAAAAAAAAGACCTGCGGTGACGTAAATAGGTTGGAAACTGGGTGGTAAAACTCTATCTAGCTAACATACTAACTAACTAAATGAATAACTTACGGTGACGTAACATTAAATCCTTCAGAAACAATTGGAATGGGTTATTGTACGGATTTCGTCCTACAAACTACGTGTTACTTATAACGCCAAATGTTCAGCAATCAACATTGGCAGATTTTCCTTCATATATATGGCGATAATAATCAGTATCAATAAAGGAATGAGTAATAAATCTCATCATTGGCCTCCAGTCCGTTATTTGGTAGAGGTCAATTTGTACATGTACATTTTGGACCATTGATATTTTTCCATCAGGAGTGTAACTTTACACTTCAAAATCCAAAGAATGAACTTATTCACTGTGTAATAGAGTGAAAAGTGTGAACCCACTCCATAAGAGTGTTAATTCACTCCGGAAGTGTTAATCGCTTCCAAGAAGGATGAATGTCGACCCAAGAAGAGTGAAAATTAACCCTTCCATGCAATGTCTGCAATGATCACTCTTTTTTAAGAGTGATTAAGGTAGGCACTACATTAAAAGTGTAGCGTCGCTCTTTTGGAACTCTTCTTGGAATGAATTAACACTATATGGAGTGAATTCACACTTTTTACTCTATTAAAGAGTGACTAAGTTCACTCTTTTAAATTTAAAGTGTGAAATAGTGTAACCTCGCCTTTAGACTGAACTCTTAAGTTTTGTCTGTTTCCACAGGTGATCGTCCGTATTTTAGATTTAAATGACGAAATACCGACATTTACGTCAGAAACCGAACGCTACTGCAGTGAGTTTACCATTACTGAAGGAGATATCCCGATAAAGCCACTTTGTACATTTTCCGCAACTGACGACGATGAAATGGGATCTTTAAATGCACAGATCACTTATGAAATTGACGATTCAGGTAATTGATCCCTCAGTATAAATTCTTATTGAACCTAGCTCGGGTTTGATTCCCGTTGAAACCTTACACCGGTGATCGGTAATTCGTTTTGGTGGATTAGCACATGCGCACATCCTCCAATCCATCGGAATAAACAAAACAATCCTGCACTTACAACACGTATTTTAAAAATTGAATTTACACGAACAGTTGGTGAAATCATTGTCTCTTACTCCATCGATAACGTAGGAGCAATCTAAAGTGTGGTTCAGTGTCGTGAATTGTGTCTAAATTGCGCTTTTGTATAAAAGTTAGCATTTTTATCCGCTGTAAGTTAGGACGGAGACCCATATTTCCGTTCTAGTTGGCAAGACACTTAGATAGTGTTGTATGCACATACTAACGGAGACGAGGGAATGCCGCACACTATGTGCTGGGATCGCTTCGTGTCTCCCACGCTGTGCCCAGCAAATCCATGTGACGACGAATTACCAATCACACTTATTAAAGAAACCAATTAAGTCCGGTTGGTGTAAATGTGTAATTTGGAACAATTTGTCACAGTTCAAAGTTCGACACAGTTGAAAGCTGTGTTAACTCAGTTCAGCCATTTGGTTAAGTTTGGAATTTGGCCAAACCAACTGAAACCAGTTGAACCTAATTAATATGGCAACTAGGCTCAACTGGAATATGTACAAGGGCAAGTAACACACAGATTTGGTATAAAATGCCACTTAATGTATCGCATATAACGTCAGAGCTCATGTTTTAAAATTAAGAAAAACCTTTAAGAATTTTTTGCTACTTTACAGAACATTCCGAATATTTCGAAATGAACAGCATCACAGGAGAATTGACTTTGAAGGACGCATTTGACAGAGAAGCCGTCAGTAACATAACCATCACGGTGACTGTAAGTGACTGCATTACTTTTTATATTATATTCTAAATAGCATTTGGTAAAAGAATTGACTTTATATTTAAAAAGAGCACAATCGAACCATACAATGACAACAGCCAGTCCAGAAGGCACTCGTCAAACAGTGCGCATCAAAAATTCGCCAATTGTGCTCAAAATAGTCTCCACTGAAATCAAACAAGCGTTGAAAATTGAAGCAAGAACTAATAGCGTACTGCAGTGTTTTCTCTTTTTTTTATTTATCATTTCTTTTATTGCAAACATTTTTAGCTTAAGGACATTATTGGATATTTTCCATGCAATGTGGGTATTAGACAAGGCAAGTGGGTCCACACCAATTATCGAAAACTTCTCCCAAACAGCATATTTGAAGGAATTTACAGGAAGTAACTAACAACTGGGAAAAGGTCGTTACCGGCCCAACTTAAGCCATTTGATTGAAGACCCGACAAAACTTCTTCCTCTAACTCTCGTTTACTTCTCTTCTTTGAAATCTTCAATGTGGAAATGTTTGACAAGGTGCGATAACTAGGCAAGTCATTGCGACTTTAAGTGAAAACACTCGTTATTATGCAACACGAATTTGACGAGCTTCGACAGGTACATTTGATACCTCAGCAAACTGAAAAGGTTGTTACAGTACACACACTGATATTATTGCAAATTTCCCATTGAGTTGCACGTCCACATATATTGCTCTATTTGATGACAATAGGACAACTCAAATATAGTAAAAAAAATTTTGGTTTCCTTACCACAGATGTGAACACATTTTGACTCTGTGTAGTTTTATAATTCTCTGTGATGGTGCTACCATTACTTACTAAAAAGCCTTACATCATTTCATTTGAAAGTGTGTTGTTTCCAATAATATGATCGCATTGTTTACCTCTTAGGCTTCTGACAATGGACCTATGCAAAACAGTGATTCTATGGTGGTCGACATCACTATTGATGGAGTGAACGATAACAGACCATTCTTTAAATCTGATGGCAACTATTCCATCACTGTTTATGAGGAAACTACCCCTAACACTTTGGTAAGATAAATCGTCCAGTACTTATTAATTATTGAGTAATAATCACTTCTACCTGTTTTCTCAGATTTTGAATATTCTCACCGTAAGTACGATTGTTCGGTAATGTGGTAATTCCGCTGGTTTAAGAAAGTCATCTCTACTTTTTCAATCTGTCTTACCTGCGTACAGGTAGTAGATATGAACTTTTTTCTCACTACCGTAATCGAGACTTTTCGAAAAGGGAGACTGAACGGGGCTATTGCGGGGCTCTATCATCGGACGAGGTACAGCGTAGATAAAATTTTAAAAATTGCGACCCCTCAGACAGCCGAAATCAGCATTTGTCTCAGTTGTAAGTAGAATAAAACAGTGTAAGCAGTCGCTATTTTGAGCAGTTTTTTCTTCTAATAAAATATTTATGGTTCTTAAATAAAAATGTTCAAAATGCTCAATGATCAGAAAATTACCAGATGAAATGTAGAATAGTTCACCCACATAGGACTAGAACTGACATACTTTTCCAAAATCTTTTTCACAATCCGTTCATTCTGAACGATGAGGAGTGGGTGCTTTTCAACAGGGAATATATTAATGGCGAATATACTTTCGTAAGCGATATTTTTAGAAAATGTTTCCACATTTTCTTCCTGCCCTGGACATCTATGACAATATTGCTGGTGTAAATCTCGATACTAGAATCACTTTTGAAGGTGTATGTAAGCAGGTTAGTCATATATTGGATTGTGTTTCTCAGGAGTGGTGCACTGAATTTTCAGATGATAAAATTGTCAGTACTCAAGTCACCGAAAACCTGTCTCAAACAATCCAAGTGGGTGATACCTGCGAAGATGCTGGCGGTCCAACGGCAAAACGTGCCTCCCTTTCATTACGTATGGCTAGCGCAGCGACCCCTGAGGGCAAACAGTTTTGGGGGAACTGCCATCCTCAAATTCGTTTCAAGAGTAGGTGGTCCGGTGTGTATGGTGGTATTAAAGACAATCTTGATGCCGATCTTAATTTTAAGATTTTCCATAATATTGTTTTCACAAACGACCTTCTTCATAAGTATAGAAAGACTACTTCACCGTTATGTTCTCTGCGTAAGTCGCGAGAGGAAACGGTGGACCAATTTTTCATTAACTGTCCAATCACTCACAATTTTTGGTCTACAATTACAGCAAAAGTTGGTACCTCTATTTCTGTTTCGTATTGAAAGAAAGCCACTCTACTTGGTCTTGATTTATCAAAGAAAAATTGTGAACCTGTCTGAATTAATTTTCTACAAAATGTTTAGTACAAAAAAGGAATCTGGAATACTAAAATTGCTGTTCTGACAAACGATTCCATCCATTATAGTATTGATATTACAATGTATTTCCATAATGCCTGAAAAGGACGCTTAATCTTATTTACCTTTAATATTAGAAGATTAGGAAACACCACGAATCTTGGGATAAATTTAACCAAGGTGAAATTTCGATAATCCTCACACGTCATGAAAATTGTAGTTATGTGCATATATTTAACAAGTAATGTACGATCTAGTTAGCTTCCTGCAATTTCATTTTTACACCTTGTGGTCAGCTTTAACCTTTTTCCATTTTTGCCGGGACTCACACATAACTGTTGTCTGAAAGGGTTACAAAACGTAGTTATGATTAGGCCCATTTTTTTACCTTTTTGTTTGTGCGGTAGTCAAGATGTATTGAAATGTAGAATCTCGGTGGTGTTGTTTAATATGTTCAATGTTGTGTTCATTGTAAATATTTTAGCGAGTGGCCAGTTGGCTCGCCTTCCAATCAAAGAGAAAAAACTATTTTGTTGGAAGAAATGGAAATGAAAAGAGAGCTAGTCGTTGGAAAATAAGCTGGCCTGCACATTCTATGAACTAGTTTTACTTAATTACAATGTGAGATTATGATGGATATAATTTTTAAGGGCAACTTCAGAAACTGGCGAAAATCCATTTTGAACTTTAAGGGGTAGAGTCAGGAAATGCCTCCCATACCGGATAAATTTTATCTTACTTAACAGCATTCTACTTGTTGGGGAAGCCCTCTAAGAGTAAGAGGCTCAAATTTAACCCGAATAGCCCGAGTGCGAAATTGTTTGGGATTAATTTTTGTAAAAACCTCCCGACCCGCAGGCAAAGGGCCGTTCGGCGAAACCAAACTATAAACTGCCCATGTATGGCTTCATTCTAGACTGGATGAAAAGAACGGATACTACACATGATCCTAGCCAAAAGGACGAGAGGCGATTATTTAATTGGCTTTTTCCAAAGTCCTCCCGACCCTCTGGCAAAGGCCCGTTTGGCGAAACCAACTTTAAACTGCTTCCCGAAGAAGCTATACACTCTTAAAACACTGGGCAATATTTTCGTTGGGTAAAACGCTTTGGTTAAATGTTGGTCAAACTTTGCCCATATAATGGTAAAAACGTTTCTTCGATTCACGTTTATTCCACTGTCCAAACATTGGGCAAACTGTTAACAAGCTTACACTCAACGGTTGGGCATATATTTGGTCTATCTACTTGTTGGGTAATTAATTGCTAATTAGCATAATGTTTGCTCATTGGTTGGGCAATAAACTTTGCGCGTTCCGCATACGTAAATGTGATAAAAGCATTGGACACAATGAACATGTGAAAGTTAAGAACAGGCGTACGTACGTATTTCTCAGTGGTTCAAAGTCATTAGCAGCTCATCGAACGACAACTATCTCGCTGATTAATGTCTCAGATTACCTTGAGGAATGGAGCTTGGAGGGTTCTTGAGTGTGTTTGAGGCTAAATACGAGTACAAGGAGTTGTGTGGAGTATTTAATGTTTATATCGAAGATATAATCAACACGATTTAGGAAGAAACTGGTGCTGCTACTGAGCCATGGCCGAAACGTTCGCCTGCTCATCCAGGCTAGGCTAACATAGCCTAACACTATGTTTGGGTTCTGTAATGTGTCAATGTGAGTTTGATTAGCCTACAGACTAGGCTAGCCTACATCCTTTGGCTTACTATGGCACCATCACGGTTTCCTAATCGTTTGATTCTATCATTGGATACTTCTCTCCTTGCCATGTGCTCATATTTATTTCAACACAATCTTCAAGTCTTCATGATGCCTTATTGTCGGATAATCTGAGCCTGATTTATAAATGGCCACATTTACTAGGGCAATGCACTAGGGATTAGCCCAACAGTTGGTTAAAGAATATGCCCAACTGATGTTGAAAAAACACCCACGGTTATGGATAAGATGATTAACGTTTAACCAACGGTTGGTGAATGCATTTGCCCAACATCTTAATAAAAGACGTGCCCAACAAGTGGGTATGTTTTAAATGCTCATTTACCAAACAGTTGGGTAGTTTCCTGCCCAACAGTTAGGTTCAAACTTTACCAAATTTGGTTGGTTAAAGTTTTGCCCAACTGTTTAGGTTGTTGAATAGATGCCCAGTGTTGGTCAAAAAGTTGGGCAAATTTTGCCCATTTTTTTTAAGAGTGTACGTCCACTTAAGGACAACACTTGACCAACCTCATTTAATTGACTCACGTTAAAAACTTACCTACACAATTTTATGGCGTTTCCAGCGAACTGATTGTATATACACTCTTAAAAAAATTGGGCAAATTTTGCCCAACTTTTTGACCAACACTGGGCATCTATTCAACAACCTAAACAGTTGGGCAAAACTTTAACCAACCAAATTGGGTAAAGTTTGAACCCAACTGTTGGGCAAGAGATTACCCAACTGTTTGGTAAATTAGCATTTTAAAACATACCCACTTGTTGGACACTTCTTTTATTAAACTGTTGGGCAAATGCATTAACCAAATGTTGGTTATATGTTAATCATCTTTTCCTTAAACATTGGTGCTTTCTTTAAATGTTAGGTTGTAGGTTATGGCAGGGAGCTGCCACTGCAGCTCCCTGGTTATGGCAACCCATCGGTCCCGGTTAAAAAACCCTGGCTTAATAACCTATTTGGTTTGTCACTGTGTTTCGTATAGGTACGTCCAAAACTATCATTTTTAAAAGGCACTGTATTTTTAAAAGGCACTGTAAAATGATGTGTGTTAATGATGTGATGAAGTATTGTAGTTTCATCAATGCATAAATGTGAACACAAGGGCTGCATGAGAATTAGCTGGTCCGTAGCTCTCATACACTTTTTTCTAAAAGTCCCCACGACTCTCTGGCGAAGAGCCAAGGGGCGAAAACCAAACGATTACTGCCGGAGGAGTTCTGCTCCCTTAAGGAGCTTAACGTCCCAAATGGACAAGTACGCCCTCCAAAGGGCAAACACAGAGTGGTCCTGCTCTGGACTGGCTGAATAGAACAGAAGCCACAGCCTGGATGCAGTTTAACGTCATGCCCAGGACACTGTTATCATGGTTATGTTACAGGTTTCTTGTTATGCCGAAAGGTTTCAAATAATAATAAATAAACGCTCATTCGGACGTGAAAGAGAATATCCCAGATCCTGACCTCTCATTGGATAGCAGTTTTGCGCCAAATACGAATCATGGAATCTCATACAAATGTGTTCTAGTTCGTAGTACTGTTTAAAGAATTTTATGGAAATAGAGATCGATTTCATGGTCTAAAGTAATGTACGAGTTTAGCTGTTTGGCCAATATAAAAGATGCCAAAGAGAATTTTCAGATTACGGTACCATGGTCTGATTATGAGAAGAATTGTGAAACAAATCGGGTCAAGTGCACTGTTGTTTGGTGACAACACTGCAACCAACAATATACCCAACAAATTGGCAAAAAGTTACCCAACAAGTGGGTAAAGGGAAAATATGCTCAACTGTAGAATAAAATCTTATCGTCATTTTGACCAGTCAGTTGGGTATAACAGTATACGCTTGCATGGAAGGGGAAATTTAACCATTATTTGAGCAAAGATTGACCAACACTTAAGCAATTACTTTTACTCAACAAAAACTTTGCCCAGCGTTTAAACATTGCACCAATTAGCCCCAAAGTTGGGCAAAGTTTAACCAACACATTTCATAAACTTTTTTAACCAACGGATATTTTACCCAACGTTTTAAGAGTGTACATAACGGTATGCATCCGAAATAAAGAAGAACGCAAATTATTTAAGCCAACAAATGCACATATCAACCGTTTCTTCGCACTAGATCCCCTCAATACCAAGTAAGAACAGTGGCAACAAGACACCTAATTTGGTCCTATATGTTACAAACGTTTAACCACACCTTTATTCGATGGTCCAACGTTAGGAGTTTGACGATTTCAGCATGCACAACGTACCGACTGCTCTCAACCAATATACATTGTAAAGGCGGGCTAACGTGCGACTGCTCGAACAAAGCACGGGAATGTTCATTATTGCCATACACGCCTGATGGCAGCTATTCACAGTTTTTGTTATGGTGGCGAGGACAAGGGGACGGGAAAGCCCTGTAGATATTCACCGGGAGTTAATGTCATTTAAGGTTCCTGCATTTGGTGTCTGTGTTGTGAGAATAGGAAGATTGAGCCTAAAATAGCCATATTTACTATTCCCCTGGGTTTATGTTTTGCAAATTTTTGCGTATATTTTTTGCTGATTTGCCAAAAAGGCGGGGGATGGGTTCAGGAAAGCCCCTCACCCTTGGATCCGCCTTTGGAGATGAAGTGATCCCCAAGATATATGCTTCGTCAGTTATTAGTTCCTACTTAAGGGATAAGGTATGTCATTTGTCATACTTGTCCCAATTATTTCATCCAATCAATTTTGCAATGTGGATTTACAACATGATAGCAGCTTCAGTTCTGTTGTCAACTTGAAAACCTTTGATAATGGTTGATGAGTTTAAATTTCAACGTTAAAAAGTAAAATTTGCTACTTAAAGACCCAGTTCTCTCACCTCAAACAGTACCAATTCTCCTAACCGTCTTATTGAAGACCCTCCCACAATTGTCTGAAATTCGTCCTCATCCAGATACAATCTCAGTATATTGCTTCAAGGTGAGTATAGAAAAACTCAAATTTATATGATCAAAACATTCTCAGTAACGTTCATGCTGTGTAATGTAAGCTTTGACGCTCTGCATTGTTTGAATTTGCTGCTATCAAAGAGCTGAACCAATTGAGAATTTCGGTACCCCCATAGCAAAATTGTAGTTTGGGGTGAGAGATTTGGCCCATTCATGAAATGGTAATATGATTTGCTGACGAAAGATTTCTACTATATACCCTGAACTATTACGTTGTTTTCATATTTATTGGCCCTCTTACTTTAATAGAAGGTTTTTCTCTCTGAAGACAGCTTTATTTTAACATGACTTATCCTCCGCTAACATGTAAAAATACCTCTTATAAAAGCATAACATACATCTGCAATTTTCCATAGTGATTAATAAAAGATCTTTTTTCAACAGTTTGGGAGATAAACGCTTTTCGGGAAAAACAATTTCACCAGTTAGTGGTACACTTTGTCATGGGGGGCGCCATTTTCAAATATCTCCCACGATACATTTCGATCAAACTGCCAATTCTTCCTCGCCATTACACTGCATTGCGGTCTCACGTGGGTTATAGACTTCACCTGTTTCAGACGTAATCCCTCCGTTCGTTTAATGTCTCGGTAAAATCTTAATCAAACTTCGTCCCATAGACTCGTTCAATCAGTCAATTTGGCGGTTCAACGGAGATGAGGTTCAAAACATCCTTTAGATTTTAGGAAAGAGAAATCCCGGCATTCTTAATATTTCTCTTGATATAGGAATGACAAAGCTTCGTCGTCTTTAATTGTTCAACGGGCCGATTACAGTCGCAAGTTTTGTGCATTTTTTCCTCATAAAGGTGTGCAAGAAAACCGTTTTAGTATTTGTGTTTGTAAACATGTTGTTGACAGTCAATTGTTTCTCCCTTTGTGTCTTAACTATTTTCACACATTTGAATAAACACACATTTATTAAACAAGTCGACGGTTGTGAAGAGGTTGACACGAAGTGTTCATGAATATTCATACCGTTAATACAAGCAAATTTTCGCCCGGTCTGAGAAAACTTCCTTTTCCCTGGAAAGTAGTTATAGGCTCCCGAACTGTTCAAGTGCTTTTCTTCGCAGTGTTTTGTTTTTTTTTCATTACATTTTCTAGATTCTGATCATCACAGCGGTTGATGTCGATGTTCCTTCACCAGACCCTATATATTACAGACCAGTAGATGACAGTGATCAAGTGTGGGAGACATTTTATCTGAAAAGTGAAAATGGTACATTCTATTGATTAATTCAGTTTTTAATTTGTAGTCGACGTTGCAAAAGTAAAGAATGGAATTCCGAAAGATTATTTGCTCTAGTACTGGTTCAAACTCTTACTGTAATAGTAAAAGTTGTCTTGAATTAAAAATTTAAAATACCTACCTACAAGAAATCAAAGCAAATAGCTTGGCATTTTTAACAAAATTAAAAAATGAAAATATCTCTTCACTAGAGTATATCACCCTCTACAGAAAAAACAGCTTTAATATGAAAGTGGGCTCAGCCGAAATAGCAAACACGACGTTCATATTAAACGAGAACTTTTCATTAACACTTTTAACTTATAATTTGTTCAGCTTTAGGTAAACTTTCCATTTCTGGAAGTAGAAGCGTCAAGTTTTGGGTATATTGTTCCACTAATTTTGATCAATTTCTTCTCCTGGATGACAGGTAAATGTGAAATCTACTTGAAGAGTGCCCTAAGTTATTCAGAGACACCTTATGAACTTGAAATTGAAACATACGACGGAAGTGGCAGAGAAGGTCCACACAACAGCACAACAGTGACAGTTGAAGTGGAACCACGGATACCATGTAACATTAACATCAACGAAGAGTACAGTCAGTCAATAAGTGAAAGTGATTTATCAAACTTTGAAACAATCGTAGATGTCGATGCCTCCAGCTCTTGTAGTGAGTCAGAGGAGGGCATTATATATAACATTGAAGAACAAATATTACGTCCAGTTGAAGGGGGTGAGTAACCTTCTGTATGATTGTTTCATTGGACTGATGCGCCCTGCTCACCAAGCAATTTCCTTGTTGGCTAACGATCAAGTTAATCCTAAACCTAATCCTGAACCCTAGCAAAGAATACAATCGATTCAACATACAAACAAACAATAAAAGAAATTCCTTGTTAAGCAGTGGGCATCGGTTGATTTAATTTTTCAGGTTCTTTGGCATTTATTTACCTTATTCCCTTAAAGAATCTTTAAAACATGTAAGCATTTTACAGTGAGCAACAGTCTACGTTGAAGATAAAATTTATTTCAAAAAGTATGTGTTTGTGAGTCCAAGTGTGTATCTAAAAGCTTTTGAAATAAAACACATAACGTTGTTATTGTTTGTTAATAACTTTTAATTTGAGTATAGATCCTAATATGAAGGCACAAGTACTTGAGTTTGGCAAAGACCGACTCTTATTGGTCGACATGACAGAGTACAGCTACCGCCTGAAGTAGTTCTTTCATCTGCCGTTATACTGTTATAACAGGGATTATTGGTGTAACAACCTTTAGACTGAATTTATACGGCATTTCCGCATGGCCCTTAAATTAAGATCTCCTTAAGTTTCTAGAAGCACCATTTGTATCGATTTTAGTGCTCTGGTTGGGCTGGTCTTTTACAAATCCAGCCATGTAAACCGATTCTTATCGGTTATCTGACTGTGTTAAATGCACAGTAAGTAGTGCAAAAGAAATTGTCCTTCCATTGACATATGACATCACCAAAAACGCGCCCTCGATTTCAGGCAAGCCCGTATCATTGCAATTTACATGAAATAAATGCAGACATCTGTTTCGTTCAAATAAATGCTTTCTTTTCCGTATGAATATTTGTGACTACGGTGTTCTAAATTGATCTATCTGCCCGTTTTGCTGCCAAAAATGCGGTCACAAGGAGTAATTTCATACTTTCTGTACTTAAGGAGAAAAATTTTTTAAATATCCAGAATTCTCTCTGGAAATGAAAAGTAGCTTCCTTGTTATCCATTGCAGGAGAAACCGAAAGTTCGTTCCTTTCTATCAATGAAAGCAGTGGTGAAATATATGCCATGAATGCAACTAACGTACAAATTGGAATGTATGTTTTAACCGTAACTGCTCAAAATGAAACGGGTTCCGACATTGATCAAAATCAAGATTCCGTGCAAGTAAGTTAAGTCATTTCCTGTTTCCGACTGTTAAAGTTTGCTCTTTTTTTTTTTGTTGATTTAATTAAACTTTTAAACATTAGGCATCTGCTACGTACTAAGATATTTTCAACAGTTTAGCCCACTTATCGCAAGGGGTCCTCATTGAAGTTGGTATGACTTTTTTTTTTTGAATTTCACTCGAAAACTTGTTAAGCCCAAATATTTTTGCATCCCTCGCAACAAATATTCAGTGATATCCCCAAATCGTTTTGGCATGTCAGCACATCGTAACACTATATTAGCTTTTAACAGGAAAAAACTATAGTCAATAATAAACAAGAAAATAGAAATGCCATTTGACTTTGAAAATGCCAAATTTTGAAAACCCGTATTTTTGCAAATTCATAGGTTTTCGTCAATGTGACCGATGTTAACAACCGATGTCCGTATTTTGAAGAAAGCCAATATTTTGCTCGGTATACAGAGGGCGATCTCTACTTGTCTAGTTTCAACTCACCTGAGTGGCTAGTGGTCACGGCATTTGATGAGGATACTGTAAGTTCACCAATTTTGCATTTGTTTGAAAATTTGTAGAGTAATGGTAATGAGTTTCATTTTGCTCATGAGAAAATGCCGCTATCATATTGAAATTATTTTAAGACTAGAAAGACACGTGACCTTTTTTAAAGACTGATGCAGCTACAGAAATAATTTGGTTTACTATAGTTACTTTCTCTATTTTACGAGTGACCTTCAAGGTTCATGTGACTCAAATATTCTTTCATGCTTTGTAAAATTGTTGATGAAGTAATTTCTTGGTTTACTTTTATTAGGAAATATTTGCGTCTTATATGAAAGTCCATTGGAAAAGAAGTAAGAATACAGCTGGGAGACGTTGTATTTGTTCAATTTAAATTAAGGACAACTTCCCATGCCCTGAAAGTTTTAGATTTACAATATGTAATAGTTTAAAACAATGGTTTATCCATCTGTGGTACCAACTTTTGCAACATTTAGTGCTTAACGATTACGATGGCCGATCCCCTTTTGAATACAAAGATGGACACTACTTTACAGAGAGAGTTGCAGCAATTGTTCGTATTCTTTATTCTGGCAGGAATTTGAAGGTGAGGTGGTTTTCTCGGATGATACCACATTTGCCGAAAACACCACAGAGCTCTCTTCGAAACGATCCTTCCGCATCGCTGTCATCGATGATGTGCCATCTGATATGACGCTAAATGTTAGTTAAACAGGATATGAAAGTCCGTTTAACCATTTTCTGCATGTGCGTGTTGGTTGTAGTAGACTTATGACCAGGGACTAACCTGGAAGAAATTCCATTCGCGATTTATTCAAAATACATTTACCTTTGAATGTACACTGTAAAAAATGGCTCAAATCGCTAAAAATTTACAGAACAATAAACTTAGAGAAACATTTAGAATACAGACAAGTTCTGGTAATGAGTTTCCAGACCTTTTCTGTAATTCTTATTTATCCCTTTGTTTTATGCTCTGTAAATCTATTGAAATTTTTTACAGTGTAGTTGTGTGCATAGGCGTACGAGGCGGGGCTGTAGGGGGCACTCGTCCTCCCAATTAGACCAAAAACTTGGTCTGTTCGGGCAAAACATGATAAACAGTGACATTATTCGTGCAATATGCTCTTGCCCCCTCATAGAAAATTTCAACCGTACGCCTATGTTTGTGTGATTGCGCATTACATGATTATAGCTGATTTTAAATTTCTTAAAAAATTGTTCAAATGGTCATCATTACCGTATTAAAGAGTGCTAAATGGTGTTATACCACTTCGAATGAAAAAGTGTCTAAAACACAAAATGCAGATGGAACCAGTCAGGACCACGTGAGTATTTTCAAATTCTCACATATTGAATTTTATCCATGGAAGATTAGCGATCTTAAGGTTGCTGATTCGAGTCCCGCCTTGGCATTTCGTTGTGTTTTCAGAGATGTGCTTTACCTCAATAATTCGGTTTCTAGGTCATCCACCTGCTAGAACTATTTAAATGGGTGACTATAAAGTAGCGTTTCACCAGGCTCCATTTCTTCCTCTGGGAACTTATACGGGTTGGGTCTGAAACAACGACCAGAGTTTATGAGTCTTTAGTCAGAGTCTTTAAGTGACATGAGGAGGCTACTACTAGGTGAAGGAATCAAAGACATAATGAAGCTATATATGTCTTTAATGACTACCTAATTAAGATTTTACTTGTTTAATTAAACCTTAAAAAGAACTAAGACCAAAACCCTACTGTAAGAGTTATGCTGGATTTCAAGTTTGATTTAAGATGGAATTCTTCATAACAGATCAAATTAATTATTGGTCCAACTTTTTTTGAAACTACGAAAGGCTGAAAGATTTTCATGAAGTATGTCCTTCTTATCCTTCTGCAGATTACAGTAAGTGATGAAACAGCTGTTGAGGCTTGTGAGCTCAGGCTTACGACGGTATACATCACAGTTGAGGAATATTTATCGCCAGTATTTTTGAATGACACTTACTCCACCACTCTGGACGAGAATCCTAAAGTTGGGGATTCAGTCATACAGGTTAGTTGGAATTTACTGATACAAGTAAAATTAAAAAACTTTAAAGAGTATTCTTCTTTTTTGGTGTTCTTGTGAAAGTTTAAAAAATTTTAACATTGAATTCAATTTTTCCTGTATCCTCTACTCTGTTAAAAAAAAACCTGAACATTTTCAGAGCATAACATAAAGGGATGCTCAAAGATTACAAAAACTACTGGTATATATTTCCATAGCATTACAGATAATATAACACACAGATATATGATACAGGAATTAAATCAGAGGTCAGTTTTCCAATTCCTCCTAGGATGATTTTGGTAACTGTTAAAGCATTTTGGTTTATGCTAAATGCATGATCAAGAATATTTAGTTTTACACGGGATTCATGTGACTCGGATTCGAGTAGGACTCTAGTCATTATTTTTATGGCGTGTATACCTAAAGATGATAGAAAAGAATTAAGACATAAAACAGAAAGGAAAGGTCTCTCGCCACAATCACTTGCTACCGACAACAGCCATGCATGAGCTCGTTGAAAGACTCTATTGATGGCTTGTCTGACTCACAAAAATAAAAAGGTCATGTTTTCACGGTCAATCATTCGTTCTTAATGAACCAACCCGACAATCATTCCAGTGAAGAAACGTTGCTGATATTTTTTGTTTCTCACATTGTTCTAAATGCACTTAAGGTCGTTTTGGTCGTTTCCAGCTCACACATCCTGACCAACCTATTCTCCAATTCAGTAATTAGCTTTCAATAGTTTCTTTGACATATTGATTCGCCCATCATCCATCTTTGGCCATCTATTAGGCCCTTTGAGTAACCAGTCCTGACCGGATGTTAGTTGTCTCCTAAATTTATATCAAATGTCATGTTAACGAGCTGAAAACATATTTTAACTCCAAAATTTAATCATTGATATCTCTGAGTTTCGCCGCTGAGCAAAAACTAAGGCTTCCTCCATGGACCCCCAAAATTCCCTTGTCCGCCAAGTTGCTTTTGACTCTCATGGCACGTTAGGTCCAATAAGGGCTATCTACCCTTTTAGCAGCCCAAGTTAATGTTCTCTTTATTTGCCTATCTCTCCCTCTCTCTTCCTTTTGGAAAAAGTTTTGGACCAATGCACCCTGATAAACGTTTTCCAACTTTAACTTGAACAAAATCTAAAAAGTAACAGTTTGTAATGTATTTGGTCATATTTTCGGTATGACAACATTTTCAAAGGTAGGAAATGTATGGTGAAAGCATCAAATTGAACTAGGCCTACATGAAAATGACGTGAGGGGTTTACGAAATAGGAGACTTTTAGTGTTGAAAACATGTGAGTTACGTACTACAGTATTTCTCAAACAATATAGAAACATCGAGGAATGAAAATCTATTAACTTTGTGTTTTGGTCTCTTTAATAGCATTGCTTGCTTCTCCACCCAGTCTCCTTTTCCCAACCCTGAAATAGTGCATTTTTACCATTGCATGTACTTTGGTTAAACTTTTAGATCACGTTTTAAAATATGCCATTTTCAAGTTCCATTGAACGCTTTTACATGTAAAGTATAAATGATATGTCTGCTAATCCATGTGTTCAACGAGATCATAAATACTTTTTGAGAATGCTGGCTTCTGATTGGTCAGTTGCCATGTTCTATTCCAGTGAAGAGACATAGGTAGAGTAACTTTTTTTTATCATCGTGACTAAAACCACAGCTTATAAACACAGTTTGTTGACTACATATTTCTAAGTGACATACCGATAACAACAGTTTAATTGTATTCCTGGTCCAACTGCTTGTAAATGTGGCTAATGTTTTAAGCAATTAAGGCATGCGACTGCAATTTTCCCCGTAGGCCTAACTGTCCAAGTGAAAATGTAAATATTTTTGGTTGACTTCAATGCTTTGTATTTATTGAAACAACAAGGCATAGGACTAGACCTATTTAACCAGATTTCAGACCTTCCAAAGAATATTAAGTTAGGCTTATGCCTTATTATGTGTTTCAAAGTTCACACAGGCCTAATCGTGTAATTGATATGGTACACTGTTGATAGGAAAAATAATTATAAGTAGGACTGCATGGCTTTAAACCTCAGTTAGGCTTGAAACTTTTCTCTGGTAAGATGAAAAATGCATTTCTAAAATGAGTGATAAAGGAACGGTACTCATACAAACCTTTAAAGCTCATCTTGCATGCATATTCCTGAAATAAGGTATTGGCCAACTATTCTGTGCACCATTAGCTATTTAAGGAAACGTAGTACAAGAATTGCTAAGAGAATTCAGGTATTAAATTAATACTGTGGCTTACGTCGGCCCAAGAAACTTAGGCCTAGGCTACTGCATTGGCAAAATGTCAACCAAATTGTGATTCATTCTCTCTGCAGGGAAATCTTTGAAAATTGCAATAGCTCAACATTAGTAAAGGCAAATATTTCTGTTTGCATAAAGTTGCACTCAAAAAGATAAAGCTTATTTACTGACTCGCCCACATTTTTAAAACAACGTAACGCTTCTTTGAAAGGCTAGACCAGATGTTTAGGCTAGACCTAAAATAAGCTGTTTAGTCTGTTTTCAACAACGTAGCCTGTAGCAGGACTTGAGTGTGTTAAACGTCACGTGATATCGCCCAAACCACAGATCCTCAAGCTGGTATGGTTTACAATCACAGTGGAACTATTCACCATTGTATTTCCAAATCCAACGAAAAATCTGTTCCAAATATAATCTCATCTTCATTCCAAAATATAACCCATTCAAAAATAGACGGCACAAAGTATGAGCCACGACTTAAAACTAGGCTAGGCCAACATCACATAAGGTAGCGTGCAACGTATTGTGTATCATATGCCTACATATAAACACAGCACGAAAACTCTGCGCTACTCTATTCAATGTCGATGTCAATGTCAACGTCAACGTCAATGTAAAGTACGTCCGAGGTGCACTTCATGAAACTTTTTAGTTTGGGAGAATAATTGATGATCAACGGAAAATTTATAAAACAGGATCGCTTTTGCACTTTTCAACTTCTCGTTAAATGAAGTATTTATGAATGGGAATAAAGTCATGGTGTTCATGTCTCTACATCAGATTCGAACAGGCTATGACGTTACGCATATAGGTAGTGACCCTCGGCTTCCACTCGGTTTTCTCAGCCCATATGCGAGACGTCATAGCATGTTCAAATCTGACATTGAGACATGGGCACCATTGACTTTATTTCGTAATCAACATCTTATGTTGTACTACAATTTCCAACGGCACTGTATATTCCCTGATAAGAATCGATCATGTCTTGATGATCTTTAACAGGTGACCGCTCAAAATGAAGACGGAACAATGCAAGACATTAGTTATGCAATTAAAAGCCCTTCCAATACACCGTTCATGATAGATGTTGTAAGCGGTGAAATTGTGGTGGCCTTTGAAGGAATAGACTATGAAACAGTTAAAGAGTACAACCTGACAGTTTCTGCGACTGACAACCGCTGGAATGTTAAAAGGTAAATGCACACCAATTGGAAAGATAATAAAGCATACATTGTCACGTTTGCTAATAAGTGACAGTGTCTTGTAATATCTAGCTGATACCTGATCTGAAGAGTTTCTTCCCGAAAGTAAATTGAATTGTAATACGTAACTTACTTTGCACTTTTGCAATCAAGTAAATATGAAGTTGAGCCCTACACTTATCTTCAAACGTTGCGGTTTTTCTAGGTTAGAAATAATTTTCTCATTCATAAAGTATTTTCATTTTCGAGATCGGTAACGCAGGAAGCAATATGAGAAGGTGCGGGCTGAGCAGTTTTTGGACCATGCACTTTACCCTATCCCCTCGACCAAAGGGAACATTTTTAATGCTTAATCTATCGGTTTTTTCTAACAAGAAGAGCGAATATAATAAAAAAGCATGCCATAACTCATTGTTTCAAATTTCTTGTCAGCCATACTAAACTAGATAACAGTTCCAGTATGTCTGTCCTCAGCAAGGGAAATTTGGTAAAATTTTGACAACTCGTTTACTTAAGGGGTTGCAAGGTATCTTAAGACAGGTGTATATGAGAGCATTGAGTACGGTAGGCAAATGATTCCCTGCCTAAATAATGAGGTCTTGTTTGAAAGACTCTCTAAGTATAGCGCCACCTCAGTTGGAGCGTACAGAAAATTTTGAAAAATCGTGATCCCTCGGATAGCCGGAAATGGCATCCAGTTCTCAGTCTTGCAAGTAGCAGCTAAGCAACAGAGGGTAAATAGACTTTTCCAGGGGAAAGGGGCTAGCACTTAAATTATGGGTAGATGCGCACTGTTTAGCAAAGTGTTTCTTTATCGGCTGTTATCATTATATTGTATCAATTGTATTCTTTGTTCGGGTAAGGGATTAGGTTAGGGATTAGGGTTACGTTAGCCAGATAGGAAATTTCTTGTTAAACAGTGCACATCGCCCCAAAATTTTCCGATTTCTTCTTTGAAGTGGAAGACTATGTATTAGGGCCCTAATTTACGAGGCGCCCAAATTTTTTCCCCATCTAAAACAAATATTTGAAGATATGGAGATTGCATGGAAAAAGTTTGGGATTCTCGGTTCTTTTTAGGGAATTTGAAAAGATTTTGGTTACTGAAAGATCTACACTTCCTACATTGGCAAATCTGGGATGTTTGCACGACGACTGAACATCGTTATTGGCACATAATATAATCTGAAGTCTACGAACTGAGGCTCTCTGATGACTTTTTTTAAAGTTTCCGAATTTTTTTTTTATTTTTAGACAAAATTTTGCAAAATTAAGACCTTAAAGATGAGAAAATTTGGAATTTTATTAAAGAAAATTCATAAAATTGGAACCGTAGTTGCTGGGTATCACTTGATCACCTTCCTATCGAAAGACGAATAAAATTTTAAATATGTCTTTACGTTTACAAATGCCTAAATAACTGAGGACCAGTTAATCTCACAAAATCTTTGATATGAAAACAAATGCCCTCTACAGGCCCGGTAGACGAGGTTAGCCACTGATACATTTCTATTAACAGTTCCGTCAAGAAAGAAACGCATTGCCGATAACGCTTTCTCCGTAGCTGGCCCCTCACTTTGGAACACACTCCCGCGCAATATCAAGGAAGCTCAATCAGTCACTGCATTTAAAAGGCTCCTAAAGTCTCACTTTTTGTAACTGCACTGTACTTTACCGTTCTCTTTCTGTATTTGCGCTTAGATCATTTGGAGCTAGCACTATATAAATAACTGTATGTATGTTTGTATGTATGTACGTCATTACTATATTTAACGTTTTATTGCAGATCCTCTGTAACGCAGGTTTTGATAGAAATAGAGGATGTGAATGAGTTTAGCCCAGTATTGTTGGGTTTACCAGCTACAATAAAAGTACAAGAGAGCGTTGCAATTGGTAGTGAAGTGTTTATCTTAAAGGTAAGAGTTACAAAGCTACACTTATCTCACTCTACAAAGATATGTTTTAAGGGCTCTGCACAAAATTGGATCTTACTCAGTAGTGTCGTTTCAACTTGACGACGACATGTCAATGGAGAGATTCGACACTTTCTCTTTAATAGTCAAATTGCAATTTAGGTGAAAAGTTTTTTACGGCTAATGTTATCGTTAAGAAAATAGTGCAAACATTCAAAGAATAGTAAATTGTATGAAAAATGAGATATCCCAGGGGTGTTTGGTTTCAGGTATGAAGATGTAAACTATCTCTTGTGTCGATTGTTCAATTTGCGCAAATAAATTCTGAGGAGATTTTAATATTGTGAGCTGCAAACCAAATCTTCTAATATTACCCAGTCAGGTATTCCGATTTGTAAATTACTCAAACCTGGTAACATCATTATAACCTTTTTTCTTTAACAGGGAAATGATGGCGATATTGATGATAATGACAAACTCCTTTACATGTTGATGGGTGGTGGTGAAAACAAATTCGCTGTAAATGAAACCAGGTATAAAATCTTAGTCTTATCATGTGTGTACATGACCGTACAGCCATTACAGTTTGCTTTTTCGAATGTGGAGAAAAATTCTCCGCCACTCTAAATTTGCCAAATTATTTTTTAACTTAATCTGTATGGATATTTAGTTTCGCTAAAATAAAATCGGTAATAAATTTAATCGGTTTTAAATGTAATCCAAAGGTGAAAAGTTCTTTACAACAACAAAATAACTTCCATTAAGTGCGTTACGACTGCCTACCCACATTGTAAACTAGATTTTATCCCCAAAGGATAGACTTATTCATGTTTAAAAACATATGACGTCATGGCTGCTTGACAACGTAGTTGTCGACCTGCGCTTTCATTGTCGTCACTAATTCGCCTAGATTCTGCATGCAACCATGGGACCACTGCAAAAGACGTAACCGTAAATGGTCTAATATTATGGTATTTTTCAAGTAAAAAAAACCTCAAAAGTCATCGATAGTTTCGTGGAATGAGCAAATTTTATAGCTGTGGGGAACTAGTTGGGAACGTTAAAGAGACACGTGGAGATGAGTTAACCCTTACACCAATATTGAGGTTATGTACAATGGCAAAGAAACTGAGGAACAGTACCTCATTACTGATCGTATCATGATAGTTTCTGAAACCCTCGCGGAGAATGTTCTCCGTGACAAATGTTATATTAGCGTAGAGTATTTGCTGCAGAGATAACCTACGTCAGAAAAGTAGGTGTCAGTGGCGACGGTCATGGTCTTAATTCAAGGCTTTTTCAGTTAGCAAAATTCATTGAATTAAACTATGCAGAAAACTTTTCTCTTTCAGAGTGTGAAAATTTGCATATCAATAGCATGCAGCTTTTTCAAAGAGACTAATGTTCAAAGTAATACAATTTTGTAAGCCTAAGGAAAATTTGTGATGTTACCACGGCACATTTATTTGATATTGCATTTAATTTATTTATGATTGCATGACGCTGTAGGTTATATTAAAGACCCAGTTCTCTCACCCCAAACAGTAACTCTCTTACTTAAGCCCTTCCCACAATTGTCTAAAATTCATCCTTATCCAGTTACAATCTCAGTTTATTGCTTCAGGGTGAGTATAGAAAAGCCGCATGTGTATAACCAAAACACTCTCATTACAGTTCATGTTGTGTAATAAAAAGCTTTGGAAATCTGCATTGTTTGTATTAACGGTCAATCAAAAAGCTGAACCAATTGAGAATTTCGGCACCCCCTTACCAAATCTGTACTTTGGGGTGAGAGGATTGGCCCTTTAAGCAAAATTGTTTTCTAAACCCTTCACATGTGGTGTAGACTAATGCTAGATGTACAGGAAAAGATATTCAAACATTTTAGTAGTATCAAATTTCGAAGACAAATAGAACACTCAATAATAAAGAAAACAAAAGGAATCTGACACAAAATGTCCACATAACAATACTCTCTGTAGCTTTGATGAAAAGTAGAGGTATAGAGGCTTTTCACATGACGTCATAATACTCTCCGGTGGCCATGTTATGTAACTACGTAGTAAACCACTCTAGGCGCGCTTGCTCGTTGAATGTGTACACGCCATGCATACCAAAGTGCACACTCTGCAGTGCGTTCAGCACAAAGCCACGTGTATTTGGCATGATTGTCCTCCAGCATGGCGGTTCCGTGACGTAATTGCAAAGCCTCTATTGTTACAGATAACCAGTTTTTAAAGTGAGATATCTTGAGTTACAAAAAGGTATTGCAACGAGGTTTGAAGGACATAGTGTGAAATATTTTGTCTTTTTTCTAAAAGTCCCCTCGACTCTCTGGCGAAGAGCCAAGGGGCGAAAACCAAGCGATTACTCCCGGCGGAGTTCTGCTCCCTTAAGGAGCTAAACGTCCCAAATGGACAAGTACGCCCTCCAAAGGGCAAACATGCGTGGTCCTGTTCTAGACTGGCTGAACAGAACAGAAGCCACAACCTGGATGCAGTTTAACGTCATGCCCAGGACATAGTGTGAAATATTTTGTCTTTCTTAAGAGACCTAAGTGTAAGCCACTGGAATGTGTCTTTGCACCGCTCTTAGATGCCAGATGATTAAAGGACAGGGGTAGTATCTGCTATTCGTGAAAGCAAACCGGGAAAGATTTTGGAATTTAAATAAGGTGACATTTCCGTACCATTTGTGGTGTCCTTCGAACCAGTCACCAATGTAAAGGGGAGCTTCCGTATAAGGTGTAACAATGTTTGAACTGTCTCTTGTTACCAGAGCAGGATATTTTTTACACAGGTTCCCTGTCATCATGTTATCACTATAGTAAATATTCGAAATTAACTACTGTTTTGAAGGAAAATTAAACGGAAGTGTTAGGTTTAAATTATGAAATTTTGTAACCAAATCGATTTTTAGATATATTAAAGCCGTGCAGGAACCTTATTTCTTGCTGGTTTAATTTTTTCAGTGGGAGCGTGTACACAACTGGAAAGATTGACTTTGACATCGGGGAAACAGAATATTTCTTGGAAGTTTCCGTATCAGATGGCGATTTCGTAAGCAACTTCTTGCATTTCACCCTACTTTAACACTTTCTAAAGTACTTACATAATCAGTAGAACTTAGTAGGCATTTGTGTCAACTATGTATAACGTTTGAATCTACATCAATTTGTGCTATTGAGATTGCATGACCTGACATTTGCTCATACAATTCAAATTGGAAGAAAATATGCGTTTTTAAATGCGTGTGTACTGTAGGAAACCCTTCATTACCTATTCTAGTGCAACCTACGTTTGATAAAAGTACAGTACCGGTATCTTCGATTATGTTTTTGCAACGAACAACGAACTATCACGACTAGCTTGTAATTGAAGTGAAAATTCGCGTTGCTTTTGTCGCCTGATGTCAATTGTAAATAGACTTCGAACATTTTACCATATTTTATTAATGTGCTTGGCAGGAGTCTTCAAGTCAGCTTACTATTAATATACAAGATGTTAATGACAATGTTCCAGTTTTTGATCCGGTATCTTACAAAGAAAACATCAGAGAAAATCAGAGCCCATCCTATATTAATGTAAGTAAAACATGTTTGCAGCATTTTATATAAATACGAATTTAATCATTTTGCTTTTTGCATTTTTGGAAACTTTGAGAGTAAACAGCTAAGGGTTTTTGTAAAACTGTCATTTCATTTCATTTCATTTATTTGTTTCATAGTAACGACCAATAATAACAATATTTACATATATACAGTGTTGTAACAAATTACGTTTTGAAAGTTACGAAAGGAAGTACTCTAAAAAAAACCTTGGTAGGCTTATAGGACAGAGCACTCCCTGTGAGAAGTACAAAGAGGAAAATATGAACATTAACCTAAACGATATACAGTGAACATAAGAATGGTGAATATTATATGAAGTACTTCGTTAATCAATACTTTTCAATGCAGTGCTTGCAATACTTACTTTTGAAACTAGAAACTACAGAGTTGGACTTCATTAGGGAGGGTATTCCAGATTGAGGATGCTCTTACGTGTAAACTTTGCTTCAGATAATTTGAATTAAAACGTGGTAACCGGAGATATCCGGACTGCCTTGTACGATGGTCGTGTGTGTCATAGTTAAATGAGAATATTTGTTGAAAGTACGGTGGAGCAAGATTATGTACGATACGGTAAGCAAAGATTGCTTCTTTGAAGTGGATTAAATAGGTGAACTTCATCAAGTTAAGTAGAGAAAAAAGTTTACTGGTATGTTCAATTGAGTTTGCCGAGCAAATGTGCCGGATTGCCCTCTTTTGTAATGTAATGAGTTTGGTTAGGTGTGTCTTACTTGTTCCAGCCCAGACAGGCAGTATAGAAGGTGTGGCAAGAAGAGGGTGAGATATAGGGAACGAAGGATATTCCTGGGCAAATAGTGTTTAAGCTTAGACAAAATTCCAGTGCATTGGGCAATATTTACACTTATGGCGTCAATATGTGGTTTCCAAGTTAAACGATCGTCAATTAAAACCCCTAGGAATTTAGTACAATCAACTTTTTGTAATGATTCACCATTCATGAAAATTCTAATACCACTTATATTAGGTGTATTACTGTAATTTACTTTACTAAATAGCATAAAATTTGTTTTCTTTACATTTAAAGAGAGCTTGTTAGCTAAAAACCATCAACATGGGCGTCGATTTGGGGGAGGCGGGTGGACATGTCCCCAACTTTTTGAAAAGTCATTCATTGGCCGAAGATATTTACCCAGTAAATATTTGATGGGACTAGCCATGTCCCCCAACTTTAGAGTAAAGATCGACGCCTATGGTCATCAGTAAGGAAGAATTAAAAAGACATATTTCAAACAAATCTGTCCAATATCTTGCTAAGGGAATAGATATATTACTAAGCAGACGCGTAGCCAAGGGCGTGGTCTGTAGGTTGAAATTTCTTAACCCCCTTGATTCGGTCTAATAAAAAAAAGTTACAGCAAAAACTGACAAAACATCATGGTAAAAAACGGTATGACGTTGAAGGAAAAAAACTGCAATACATCCTAACAAACATGTCTTCTCCAAAGGGGCAACGGCACTTTCACCTTTCCACTTCCCATAAAACACTTTGAAAAGCCTTGTCATGGCACAATCCTGGCTGAGGGCCTGAGATATAACGACAGCTGATCTGCCGGACATTCGTTATTGACTTATGCTTCTACCGTGGCTTTAAATATATTGAACTATTTTATCAACCAGGTTGAGGCCTCAGATCGTGATGAGATGGATATCATATCTTACAACATCTCTGGAAAATACCCGGATGGTGCGTCGGTTAATGACACAGTAAGCACTGCTCTTTATTTTAATCTGTTAAGACAGTTACATTTCGGGGAAAAGGCAATGAAAGCTTTAATGGAGCAAGAGTGTATTTCCATTTATTTATTTTTAATTTTGTAAGAATCTCTAGAAGCGTACATATTTTTTCTCCTACAAAAGAGGTTTATGCTTGAGAATTGATTTAAAAGGCCTCATTGATTAACAGATTCTCGATGTGTATTGAAATCTGGATTTAGTCCATTTCTGTCGCTAACCCTCAGAGTGTTATCAATCGAATTGTTGATGTTTAATTTCAGTGGTGTCGTTTCCTTTTGTTGCAGGGAGTCGTAACATTCCCACAAATCTTTGACAGAGAGCAACAAGGCTTTTACTCCTTTTTCGTCATTGCAAGTGATGGAACATTTGAGACGTCTGCGGAGGTGGGTATAATTTTAACATTTTGCCACAGTATTTATGTTAACTGGTCCCATTAAGCCTTTCTTCCAACCTCACACTTACATCGTTCACCTCGCTGGGTACCCCGCGGAGCGGACGGTGGTTTTCTCAGATTCTTAGCTTCTAAAACCACCGTCCGCTAAAGCGAAAAGGACTTCGTTCAGTTTTAGACGCAAACTTCATTACCATAATATGATTTATTCATGTCCTCTCTAATGAATCATGTTATTGTTTTTGAGTGAGTATGCGTACCCCTGTGGTCGTAAACTGGAAGTCTAAGACTGAAACCTGAGATTGCCTATAATTATCGTGTTGCATAAACACTGTACAGTGGGTACTACCGTGACGTGGGTATTACAATGACGTACCAAATTTTAGAAGGATCAGTTTATCACAATACGTTTAAGATGCATTAAAAATAGCATACATCACAGAAGTATAATAGCAGCTTTCTTATTACATCTAATGTACTTCTAACGTCTCACAGTGAAATGCTGGTGACTATGTATGAAATGAGTCTACCGGAGAACTGAAGTACACAATAAAAGGTTAATATGGAAGGTTGCCGTGGTTACTTAGTTATAGGCAGTCAGTCAAAAAGCTGGGCTAGAAGTTAGAAGCGCTTATGCTAAGCACCAAACACAAAGGCAGTAGGTTCCGCAGCGGAAGGATTGGCTAGTAGTGATATCATACACTGATTAACTGCGGTAAAACAGTTCTAGTTGTTGCGGTGAATAAAACTAAGCATGGTTTCAAAAGGTACCGGCTAAGCCTAAGTTGGCTTACAGAAAATGCAAAAGATAATTCCGCATAGTTTTCAATTTGTTTTTTTTTTAATCAAACACACGTTAAAACAACTTTGTTCAAATTGACTAATGACTAGGTCACCGATGTACCGGAGAATTTTATTCAAACATTGTAACCAAACTATGGTCAAATCTGACCACTCCAATGTGACCAATAAGTGGTCGGATCTTACCATGATTTAGTAAAGTTGTAAATTTTGGCTTGTGGATAGTTGACCCAAATATTGGTCAATTTGACTATGAAACTAATACTTTAATCAAAGCGTTTTTTGACAGCAGCAAAGTCAATCATCATTTTTCAAAATTGTCTATAAATTAATCAATCTGACAGTCAGTTAGGTTGCGAATTATTCAAAATAAAAGTAAGTTCGCCTGAGAATCAATCAAACACGCAGTACAGACAGTCAGTTAGACAAAAAACAGACAGCCAGGTGTGAGTCTTTTCGTACCTTTTATTTTTAATTAATACGTTCATTTACCGATCTTCATTGCGTTTAACATGTTATCAGGACTATCAAAATTTGTCTTATTTCTTTTTTGGTAATTCTTAGGCCTAACTATTTCTTTGCTAATATTTTTTCTACTTCATTTATACGTTTGTGTGATTGTTATTTTATCATCTAGTTTTATTACTGTATTTGCTTATCATTTTTCGTTTTTCATGTTCTTAAATTGCGTCGTTATTCCATGTGTTTGCTTATTTTACGATCAATGTTTCTGATGTATGAGAGATGTTTCTTCAGCACACTTTTCTGCTCTTTGACGTGTAGTTCAGACGTTCTTAGTGCACGAATTCTCCCTTTACAAAAGGTTTTCCTCAAAAACTTTAACAACAACTTCTAATATACATCTACTAGGATTAATGTTCAATGCGCATGTATACTTTTCTGTATATTTTCAGATTGAAATAACAGTGATGGATGAAAATGACGAGACTCCACAATTCGTTAATCTTTGCGATGGAAATGTCCAGATAGAAGAGGATGAGCCAGATTTTTTTCTTGTATGCAACATTTCAGCTGAGGATGCCGACGCCCCAGGATCTTTCAACTCAATGATAACATATACATTGTTGGATGATGGTGGTGGTAAGATGATTACAACTCGTTGATTACGTATTCATTGTTCGATATTGGTGGTCGTATGATGGTTACAACTCAATGTTTAAGAAATCGTTGCATGAAACTGGTAGTGCTAAGATAAGGGAAAGCTGTGTGCTCATGTACACTTAAGCGGTAACATCTCTGAAAGAAATATTCTTGTGAAATGAATATTGGGACTGCTATCTCTTGCATATGGCATTCATGAGTAGGCTTTTGGTCACATATTCTATAAGAAGGTTTCTTGCAAAATTCTGACAGCTCTGAGAACCAATTTTGATACCACGCGATTCTAGTGGACCCTCAACTCACCACCAGCCCTGTAGGAATTTATAACTTAAAACCTTAGGTTTTGGGTAATTTTAAAAATCAGTGATGTCTTCAAAATCAGATGCAGGTTAATATAATTTAAGAAATTCACCATCTAAAACCATGCATTATAAAATGCATTATTCACTTCTAGCATGTTTTTCAACCAGCTATTTCTCGTATATTTGCTATTGTTGGCATTGAACTGTCTCTAAAAATCTTCTCTCTCAGGTCCTTTTTACATGAATTCTTCCAGTGGAGAGATTGTTTTGATAGACACACTCAATTATGAAGACAATACAAATTTTACTCTCATTTTCCAGGTAATGTATTCAGACAACAGCCTACCTAAACGTGTTTTGCAATTCTGTAGGGGCTTATTAATCGTTCAATAGCTCTCGTTTCTTACATGCTGTCTGGAATCGTGATTTGTATTCAAAAAAGGGTTAGGTTACACTATAGAATCGGTGAATATATACATTTAAGGATTCGCTCGTTGTCGGGATACGACATCAGTTTAAACATTTTAGGAAACTGCGCTATGCCGTTAGGTAAGTATCCATTATAGCCTACTATATGCATAGTTTCAATTACACAATGACTTTAGGTGCATTAGCTCTGGTGCTATACAGGTTTTGGCTAACTTTCTTTCGCTATTCTGACAACGATCAGCTATTCACACACCTTGAGCAATTTGCTAGCCATACCACCTTGAGTTGCTTTTACCTTAAAGGCAGATTTTCATCACCCCAAACAGTTCCAATTCTCCCAACCTACTTACTTCTAGCCTCTCCCACATTTATCTGAAACTCATCTTTATCCAGACACAATCCTTGTTTATTGCTTCATGGCTTGTCCCAGTGGCCATACAAGTCCAAATGTGTAATCAAGACACTCTTAGTGTCCATGCTGTGTAATTCAGCTATGCTGCATTGTTTGAATGTGATGCCAATCAAAGAGCTGGACCAATGGAGAGTTTTGATATATGTTTACTGAAACTGTAGTTTAGGGTGACGAATGACTGCCTTTAAAGAAGATGGAATGCGTATCCAACAAATCTTTGTTGAAACGTCTTCTGCAAACCCCGTAACATGCCCATATGAGTGTAAAGGTGAAACGTATTTTTGGTCTTATTGGTATAATCTTGGATCATCAGGTGTAAGGAAAAGGAGAAGACCGTACACTGTTAGAAATTTCTCTGTAAAATTTACATAATTTTTATGGCAAATTTTTTTCCAACCAAATAATGTTTTTTTTACAGCCAGACTGTAATCATGAAAAAACATTAAGTGTTTGTTTTTTCTTTACAGTTTTTGCATGTAAATTAGTTTACAAATGTCTACTGTAAAATCGAATTACAGAATTGTTCTGTTTTTTTTTTACCTTAATTTTATGTGAATTTACAGCCTACTGTTTTCATTCTCGGCGTTTTAATATTTATTATAATATCGCTTTTTTCCTTTCATATGTTATTACGTAACATACACTTCACCATTGCGTAGATCAAGTATTTGCTTATCAACGTAATGTGTCGTTACGAAGTTATTTTCAATCAAAACACAATGAGGATACTTTGTTATCACATTGTTGTCCAGTAGACTGCTATCTCTAGGAACTTTGTAATTGGAAAGTCACATTTTTGGTACAATATAATAATTGTTTTTAAAATAAATATGACAAAGAATGCAAATACATTGGTTGCAAACATTTCCAGACAAGGTAAACAATAAGTTTATCACTTCCTGATTAAAAAAGCCAAAAAAGATATTATTCAAAGCAACAGCAATCCTTTTGTTAGGAAAATGCCTACAAAATAAGCTCCACCCATTTATGCAAAATGAGATTTACGTCATAAAGTGGTAAATTTACAGACTCTTTCAAGTAAATTTGTGAAACGTTTTTAATTCGATCAAGTGCATGAGCGCCTGTGGCGATGAGTTGACATCAGTATACCAATTGTCAGTATAATAAATGTAAGTTAATTTTCAAATAGGGCCATAAATTTGCCAAAAATGTTTTCTTTTTTAACTGAAACTTCGCAGAACGATGCATGTTATATATTGAAAATTTTCTGGCTATTTCTTATTTGTTTGTTTGTTTGGGCTTATTTTTGTTTCTTTTTCAGCGTAAAAACAAAATGAATGTTTGTTAAATGACAGTATATTTATGTAAAATCAGAAAAATACAAAATACTGTTAAAATTTCTGTACATTTACAGAAAAAGTTTTACAAAGCAGTAAAATTTGGTTAAAAAAGCAGACAGAAATGGTTTTTCAAATAAACAGAAAATACATGTTAAACAACCTTTTTTTATTGTAGAAATACAAAGTGTCTGTAAAGATACAGAAAATCTCTATTAAAAGTAAAATACAAAAAGTTTAAGTTAAAAAAAGTCTGTAAATTTACAGAAATTTTTAACAGTGTACAATTTTAACAATTTCTTCGTTGCGCCTTCACATTGTCAACCTTTGATGAATGTAATATAAACATAGTTGACATGAAACTGCACAATCACAGCAAGGTAATAATGATTTCAACAAGAAACGAATGACTGTCAAAGATTTTAATCAACTCTGTTTTAAAACAGGCTGGTGATGGAATAAATGGATTTGAGAACACAGTGAACGGATCTCTGGAGGTTTCAGTAATTGATGTCAATGACAATCCTCCAATCTTTGAAGCACATCCATCTACCGTCTCACTTATTTTTGATCTAACTGCAGGATCTGAGGTGAGAGGCTTGAGATATATAATTGTGACTTTGACTGGTCCTCTACTTGGTTAATTGTGCAGTTGTAAATTAAGTGTTTTGGTAGCCTGATCCTTAAGCCTTTACATGATATTCGTCTCTTGAATAAAGTATGATATAAAATAGGATACCTATCACTTGGTACAATGACGTGCGCATGTTTCCCCCGAAGGGGTCATGTTGTATGCTGAGGGATTGCCGGCATAGGGAACGAGTGTAAGGAAGAGGGTGAAAAGCTTAGATGCAAAATGGTGCAAGATTTCGACTTTAACAGTAAAAGTCTTGAAAGATGAATTGATTTGGTTGATTGGGATAAAATCGAAGATTTCGTGTCTTTACATACAATTTAATGCCATGCACGCTACCTTTTGAAGTTAAATTTGTTTCTTAATTTGCATACTTATATGGGTCAAAATAAAGAAAATCAGCCACCGGCATAGGTGTACGGGTACGGGAACATTTCAGTTTTAGTTTTTCTTTAGCGACACAACGGAACTATGCCTTAAAGAGAAAATTTGAAAAATCGGCCCCTCGAATCACCGGAAATTGCACTTACACGTAGAATCTTAGCAGTGGCCATCGTTTTTTGTCGTTTGCAATGAAACGCTCACTTCAAAATAAGTACACAACTGCAAAGTGAGCAGAAAGTCATAGTACAAAATAGTTTGACTGGAAAAATGTTCTCTGGCCCGATAGACTATCTCAGCGGAGCGACACCATTGGTTGGCGCGGAGCCTACAGACAAATTTTAAATGTCGCGACCCCTCCGTTGACCGTTAACTGCGTTTTCATGCTTGTAAAAGAATGTACATAGTCTTTGTTTTTAGACTTCCTTTGCAATAACAATACAAAAATCAGCAACTTTCTAGTAATCAGGAAATGACAGCACTCTAAAAAATATTTAAACGATTTTGTTTAAAAAATAGGATACTCACGAAAATGAGTATTTCTACTCGAAATAAGTGAGTACTACAACTCAACTTGTGTAAAATTTTGCACAAATTCAGCAGTTTGTGTAAACTTTTGCACAAATTCAGTTGAAGTACTCACTTATTTCGAGTAGAAATACTCATCTTCGTGAGTATCCTAATTTTTAAACAAAATCGTTTAAATATTTTTTTTAGAGTGAACATAAAATGTACAGCGACCATTATATGAATGGTCTCGAATCTTAAACATGTGATATTGTTTCTCTCTTGTGACCCTTTTTTAAATTCAAGATCCGCTGAATAGATGAAGTTGTCTGTATGACTGCCCGAACTCTCGACTCAAAATGGTTTTACTCCTAACATATTTCGCATGATAAATTAACTAATGCTCACCGCACCTGACCTCCGCTACCGTCTTCATCTCGTATACGTCTGTTCCGAAGGGGGACGAGTTTAAGAGATGGTCCCCTACCCTTTGAAGTACCCTTTGAAATAAAATTGTAAAATTTGTAATTTGACGAATCTGCATATTTTAAGGATTGAAAAGATGGCATTACTGAGGGGTCATAGACGACAATCCCTCCCCTTTGAAATTTTTTGGAAAAATTGGGTGTCCTTACATGCAGTCTGGTGCCACATACGCTACTTTTGAAGTAAATTTTGTGTTACTAAAATAGATATTTTAGTATCTAAAAACTGCTTTCAGTGGGGCACAATGTCACAATGACCCCGCGTATGCCAGTGGCTGGGTACTTTGCATAGGAATATTTCAGCACGGAATATTTAAATACGTCTATTCCTAACCCGGCAAATACATGTTTCTATACAAAAAAAAAATCATCGAAAATATAAGCATTTGGTAAGTTAGAAGAAATTTGGAGAATTTTCAGTATTTATCACTTCCATGATGACGTCACGAAGCTTTTAAACTTGCTCGCTGTTACACTCACCAAAATGGTTGCTGTCTTGTCCTTGCTATATGGAGGTTTTCGGGTGGAAATTAGGGACTTGCTCAAGTACAAATAGTAGCCCTTTCAAGTTTTTGATTCCCGTTTAGAGGAATTGATCACAGTAAGTCTTTTCTGTCTCTAGTTAAGCTACGATCTACAACCCTGGTCAAAATTATAGGGACACTTCAGTTCCTGAACTTTTGCATATTTTCAGCATGTTTTCTCTGATACCCTTTATTCAAAGTTTAGAAAAAGAAGAGTGCGCTTTTTGCTAATGTGCACAATTTTTATCAACACTGTCAACAAATATTGAGATGGAACGCGACGGATGGGAATCAAAGATGATTTTGTCCAGGATTGTATCAATAAAAACTAAGAAATTGTTAGTAGCATCTCGTCCCATTAAGGACGAAATCTGGTGAAATTGTCTTGTGGAAGTAAGATGTTAACCCTTTCAGAACTCTTAAGTTAAATTGCGTGAACAATTGTAAGTTCCTAGCTACACCCGGTCGCATTTGATGTCTTGTCACTATGTTTGTAAGCAGATTTGTTTCTTGGCTAATGTCAAAATTGAGACATTCCTATTTTCGGACTTATAAAGCCCTACACGATATGATATCATTTACTCCGAACAAATAAGAAAGGTGTTTTAAGATATAGATACAGACAAACCTTTAATTTATGCCAATCCAATAAGAATGACCTCAGAAGGGAGACTAAATCATTAAATGATTTAATTACATCTTTGAACAAACTCTTGTTACGGTGGGCAACTGAAGACTACCCTGTGCTAAGAAATATTAAGAGCAATGTGCTCACATGTCGAAGATAGAAAGAGCTTCCCTCAGAGTAAAAGGTTGATTAATATTCTTATTATTTGCTACGTTGTTGAGACAACAATACGTTTTCCACTTCTCTCCACATTTCGATCAAATGATCTTCAAGGACTATATGAGTTCTTTTATTTGTTTTACATAGAAAATCGAAGCACAAGCCTGAGTTGAATTATTATTTCACGCAACATTGCATTCTGCCGTGATCGTTTACCACAATTGGTCTTGACAGAAGAATGCAAATAGGTTGTTCTCTTTAACATCCTGTACTCCTCCGTTAAAAGGGATAACGACCTTTGACGTAATCCTTCTTTATTAATGTGTTGTGTGGGTACGACCGTAAAATAACACACGAACCCAAAGAAGGTTCCAAGTAAACAGCCTGATTTCTGCACTTTATTTATTTTGTTTGCTTCAGTACCAGAATCTAACGATGTCCCAGGCTTAAATGTTTAAGTCCCAATATAGCCTCTTTATTTTGGCATGCAGTAATCCACATTTCAATCTCAGACAGTTTTGATGGTGATTCTTTTTTTTTTTTTTCATGCATCCAGGTCAGAAAATTGCTTGTCAACGATGGTGATAGTCCTCCATTCGATGCCTTCCGATGCTTGGAAACCGATAGTAATGATGCCTCATGGGATACATTTTATGTGACAACTGTGAAAGGTTTGGTGCAGTTATTTTATCACTCACACTGCTTTCTTTGTGTGGTCTATTTTTTTTTTAATTTTTATTTTTCTTACTTCGAAGGAATGATATAATTTAGAGGTGTGTTAGGAAATATTCAACAGATGGACTAAAGTCCCAAATGAAATCATGAGAAGCAACCACCAACTCTTTATTTTACCAAGAGCTACGGTCTCTTGAAAGCATGAAAATCTACGGCAGGTAGATTGTGAGGGAAGTGTAGGAGGAAAAATCTCTCTTGGTGATCAGCAAAGAGACCCGGTACTATAGAAAGCGAGATTACGGACTGAAAAGATGCGTTGGGTGATATCTACAGAAGTTCATGGGGGTCATAACATAACATTCCTTAAAAAGATTTGTGAAGCCTTCATTTCCCCTAAGCCATCAGCAGCCATTACTCTCAATTAAATTCAACAGGTCATATGACCATCAAGTGATACCACGGCAGCTGTGTCGAATCATTGTTAGTAGCAGCCAGAATGCCATGATATTAGTAAACAATAGATCAGCTGTTCAGCTTAAGAGACTAACTAACAACAATGCAAGGCGACTCAAAATGCCTACGGCAGGAAAAATTGGGAGCTTATTACAATAACTCTGGCTTGGTGGATTGGACACCTTTAATGACCATCTTCCAGTAAAACCTTTTTAGGCAGGTAGGCATTCCTGAGGTTTTTTAACGACGTTTATGAAAAAAATACTACTACATTCCAGTGCAGTGACTAAGGGTAATTACAAGGTCGCCTTGAAGGCCTGTGGTCAATTTTTATGAGGATGGCACGGGCGATCGCCCGGTCATTCCTCTGATACCCCAAGCGTCACAGAACTGTAATGTACAGCCCCCATTTCCCCGTCCCCGCGGTCCCTGTGTAACCTAGGGGATCATATTAGTCACGGTGGACTTAATTTTTATTTTAAATGCGAACGAAGTTACATAAAATCAAACAAGGGCAGTGTGTTTACTTTAAAAATCACAAAGAGCTTTTCCTAAACGATCCTTAAATACCATTGGGTCTGTGTTGGGAAGCTTTATATGAAGTGCCATACTACTTGAAAGATTTTTCGTATCTTTTTAAAACATACGGTTGTTAGAAACTGCATCTAACCCAAACTTACCTTAAAACGAAACAGCTAAAAGAACCAAACAAAAACTATTTCGGGACGTAATATTTTGAAAGGAAAAAGTTTTGAATCTTTTTATCCAGTAGTTACTTTTAGTTTCTTTTGTTCATAGCAAGTCTTTATAGGAAAATATGTTCTGTAAGTGTTTCAACCCGTAACCTATTTTAGTACAAATGCGAAATAGACTAAGTGAATCCGAAACGGTTTTAGACATACCTGACGGACTATTGGGTATTCTGTCTATTCGGTGCCTCTCATGCCATCTCAACCGTGAGTTGATGTGCACAAATTCAATTTTACATTCCCCTTAAAATATTTATACACTTAAAAAGTGTATCTTTTCTATTTTGCAGACGGTTGTAGTGTCATTCTGGGTACGTCCTTGAATACTTCGATTGATTATACTATCAGAGTAACGGCTGTGGATTTTAACGACGATAGTTTGACAGACTCTACGGAATTCTTGGTGATAGTGACCAATACATACCCATGCGAAATTTCTCTCGAAGTGGATGATGTTATCTATAATAAAACTGATGTCGCTAGTGGTGATACCGTGGCTGATGTGCAAGCTACAAGCAACTGTTCAGATTCTGAGGATGGAGTTGTTTTCACAATATTAAGGCAGCAGTTAACATCACCTTTGGGTAGGTGTAAAGTAAACATTTAAAGTCAACATTCCTGTCATGTTATCTACTCACACCGGAGTTTATTTATTTTAGACATTGTTTGATGGTAATTCAGAGCACAGTGGTGATTGGTTGGAAATATACTTATGGAGTTGAGACTTGCCATGCATTTAATGTGCTCGAATCAGCAACTGTACATTCATCAAGTATATGAAACATTTACTTTCGACAACACAGCTTGCCCTTTTGACAATACGTACTAGCCTTTGGTCCATAAAATTCAAGAGACGATTCAATTGTTCCAACATATGGATTTGCCTTCTAAACTGATTGTTCACCAAAACAGAGACATTAGGGAGATGTTTCAACTATGCAGACATCTTAATTATTGAGTTACGTCGTGGCTAATCAAAGCATTGGACCGTTATAGCACACTCTATGCGTCTTTAGCAATAAAACACTTATTTTGCTCCCAAGTTTTAAACACGTTTTAGCTCTAAACACTCTAAGCAATTAAATACCATTTTTTAGCAATTAAACGTGTTTCCAAACAGAAGCTTTATGGATTAGACCCGTGTGTTTAGTATCTAAAGAATTTTGGTATAGAATTCTTGTAAACAATGTGAAGTCAAACTGTTTCAATGAAGGTAGAAAGATTGCACTGACCGTTCAATATGATCCTTCCCGTAACGTATCCCACTATAAGCTAGCTGGCAACTAATTTCCGATTGTGGTTTGGAAGAGCTCGTCATTTATAGAACGGTCGTATAAATTTATGTCAGTATGTTGAGACATTTAAGTTCCAAATGTGGTTTGGAAAAGTTCGTACTTTGTAACACGCATAAATATTTCCTGGTATGTTGTGATACATTTAAAATTTGTTTCGAGCACGAACGTTCTTTTAACAAATTTTCCATTTATCCAATTTTTCCGTTTATCAGTTCATACGAACTTTTGTTGCTTCACTAACTGAACTACCAGTTACGACTCACTCCACAAGTAACGTTGAACAGCATTCTGAATTTAAGTGCACTTCACTTGCTTTTTTCAGATCATCATTAATTTCTATACTGAAATGTTGACTTCTGTCCCTTTGGGATACGTGTCGTTTCTTCTTTATAGTTTGGATGATGTCTATAGGTTGCTACCTTGGTAGCCTATTCGAGAGAACAAAAGATGTGGAAGATCCTTGCTATATTTCCTGCACCCCTAGTCGAGAAAACATGGACTTTGTTGACAAAGCCTTTTATTGAACCTTTATCTGATAACGTTACCGTGGGCCATTTGGATAAGCAGCTTTTAGACTTCTGTAAAATCCTGGTGTCACGAAATTGATTTTAAACTTGACCTTCCATCCCTTCTTACTAACCATCATGTTGTGTATGTTACATTAATGAGATTTCAAAATGTGGAAATGCATTAATTTTAAAGTTTCAAAGTTTTAAAGACGTGAAATACAAAACATTCATGTTTACTTGTTTTATCTATCATTAGCACAATTGGTACTGGACTTAAGTTGTCGAGTTGTGATGAAAATAAAACCCCCCTTTCGTTCTTTTCCATTTCGCGCACAGGAGATAAGAATGAATTATCCGAAGAGTTCAAGATTGCAGAAAACAATGGAACTATTTACTATGCAGGGAGTGACGAATATCCTAGTGTAGGAGAGCATTTGCTGCTGATAGAGGCAGTGAATGGCAGTGACGATGCAGTGAGAGCACAGACTCAGGTAGTATAGTTCGAAAGTATTGCTATCTTTCATCAGTCCAAGGGCGAACTGCATGGTCTGGTGGTTTGAGCGACTTGCAGCCAGCAGGGTTAGCCGGGTCATACCAAAGACTTTAAAAATGGTACCTACTGCCATTGTGCTTGGTGCTCAGTAAGGCACAACTGGAAAAGGCTGTGCCAGCCCGACTTAAGCAAGTTGGTTAGAAACTGAACAGTAAAATCTGATAACGTGTATTTACCTTTTCTTAGCAATAAACCAAGCAAGTCAGTCAATGGTATCATTAAGTGTTGAGAGATTCTCTTTATTCGCTTTTGTAAACGTATACCGTAAAAGTAAAAAGTATTCTCACAATTTTCTTTAAGTTCTGGAACGCAATTTAAAGTCATTTCCTTATACACACATGGCACTGATTCTCAGTGTGTTAGTATCCTTGATAAACTTATCAAAGTACGTTTACCTTGTAAAATTATGACCGCTTAACCATGCTATTAATCGTCTATGTTTGGGTCAAACCTCATTCTTTTGATCTTGAATATTTTGCTGGAATTTTCAAATTTAAACAGAGGTTTTTCGAAGATTTCAAATTATATATAGTTATTTTAGCTAGATTCCTTTCATTTTCAACTCTTGTCGTTTTATTCATTCCATCATGTGTAAGCATTGACGCTGTTTTTCGTTTTCTTTTTTTTTTGGGGGGGGGGGATTTCATGAGGGGTTGATTTCAGAGAACAAACAGTCGTACAGTCTAAGTATATAGTCATAAATATAATTAAACAGTTGCACAGTTATTTTGATCTTTTGCCTACTTTAAAAATTCCATTTAAAATGTTCATTCAACTTAAACTTCACAAAGTTTACACTAAGAAAGGTGTAAATTTTTCCTTAGAATCTGAATTTATTGAAATTATTGCTATATCCTTCTCATTGAAAAAATCCTGTGTCAACTGTGTCAATACATACCCATTACAGGCAACCTTGAGACGTCTACAAAATAGACTGGCAGTGAAGGACAAATCTCCCAATTTATTGCCAGACTCTGAGTATTTTTTGCCAACTCTGACGATAGTCAGTTTTGTGGAATCATGTTGGATGATGTTGTCATAAAGAAACAGAATAATAGGGCAAAATCAGTGATTTTTATGGATCGTCTCACCCATTCACTCTATTACTATTTTTTTATAGCTCAAAATTACCATTGAAGATGTTGACGTGTCTGATCCAGAGTTCCCCGATCCACCTCAAATTCCAGACAACCCAGATCCAAGTTCGACATCGGTATTTGTCGGTAGATTTGATGACGGAGATGAGTACGTGTTTAATTACGATGACACGTCTAAGCTAGTGATCACTGCAATTGATGGTGACACGGTGAGTAAATGTAGTCAGACTTTAGACTGTAGTTACCAGTAGCATAGATTTGATGAAGGGAATGAGTAAAAACGTGTTCAGTTACAATGATTCGCCTCAATCTCTTGTGACTGTAATTGATGGTGACACCGTGAGCATATGTAGTAAGATCACAGCTTGCATTTGAAGGGGACAAGTACCTGTTCAGTTACAATGATACTCAAACGCAAAACGTCATCTTAGTACAATGATACGACAAAGCCAGTGATCACTTCAATTGATAATGAGTTGGGATTATATTTTGAAATTGCATTGCTTCTATATCAATAAACTGCATAATCATAATGACGGGAGGTCATCCTCAAATGATTTCTACTTCTTGAAGACAGCATTTTCTATAATCAATCGATTGCACGATACTAGGGAAAGTCACCTGCCCTGTTAAAACTCTTCTGACAGACAGATTTTTCAGCACTATGAAAATTGACAAGTAACTTTGACGCTGATCACGAAACTTAGAGGTTTTTATCTTGTGGAATTTAGTCATGGTTTCCTCTTTACCAGAAAATCATCAATTAACCTACTAACTTTTTCCTTTTTTAAATGTGTTACAGTGTTTTTCTGGTAACGTCAAGGTGTTGGATCCACCCTCCACTCCATTCTACCTGGAAGAACAATCAAGGGATTTATGTATGGAATCATATGAAGCTTTCCTCAGGGTAAATGGCACAGTGGACGACATTCCTAACATCACAACATTCCAGGTCAGTTGTTCAATATAGCTATTTCAATAAATTCTGTCAGGCAGGTAGATAAGTATATTTTCCCCGGAAACCTCCTTTGTTGACTGTAACAAATATGTCCCCTTTTTGGTCAAGTAGTCCTGGCTTTGAATAATATATGTTTGTGACTGCTGCTGAAAAAGATCACGTGATATACATAAGAACACTCCCATCATTACGCTAGAAGGTCAACCATCATAAAAAAAAATTACGTCACTTTTATATTCATGTAGAAGTCAGATAGCTTAAAGTATGTGCCGTGGGTTCAAAATTTAGCCTGGTTCATAATCATTTTTGCAATTGTAATACCATTATTCAGTTCATCATTACATCGCTGTCATTTTTCATTTTGTATATGTAGTGAGAGGTGAACAAATAAGTTAGCTTTTAGATAAGCTTGGGGAGTTTTAGCCCAAATCAGAACTCGCAAGTAATAGGCTAGTAATAAGAATACATTTAAATAACGGACTATTTTATTTCAGGTTTACCTACCGTCAAGGGGGTATTGTGTTTCCAGATTTATTATTTTTAATAAAGAAGTGATAGTCGATACACTAAAATTTTTGTTCTTTAATTTTAGATTATTCTCTTTGACGGTGAAAATATTGAGATAGGAGTAGGAAATGTCACAGTACAAAGAGTCTTTCTCTCTCCTGTCTTCCAAGACTCTCCTGCGGCCACTGTTAGGGAGAATGCTTTTGTTGGTGACAATGTAACAGAGGTAAGACCACACACTGTGGTGAAAATTTCTCCTTTACTTCTACATGTTCAGATGAAAGTTGCACCAGGGAAACAATTCACGGTTACATACACTTCATTTAACACCACCGGTCATGATGGTAGAAATTTTTACGTCAATCATAAAATATATCGCCTTCAAACTTAACTAAAAGTAGCCCCACCTCCCATACAAATACATCAGTTAGTTTCCATTTTACATGGCTGGAATCGCTGTTGTGTACTTATCTGAGAATAAGCCGAAAGAAAATGGTGAAGATTGGTAAGTTATGCAAAGGAAATCTATGGGAAAGGTATAATTTTTCCCTCCATTTCGAGATCTTTTACGTTCGTATGCCCAGAGAGATCTATAAATATTAGAGTCAACTATTTCCCCCTCTGCAAGATGCAAATAAAAGCGAAACTGAAAGGTAGATGGAATGTAGTTAGTTGGTTAGTTAGTCAGTCAGTCAGTCAGTTAGTTAGATGGAGTTTTATGGTCCAGCCTCCAACCTATTGGTTCAAGTCGAGCCAGCTACGTTTTTTTCCCAGTAGTGGCTCACTGGCGTGTTTTCTCTACTCCATTCCATATGCTAGAATTTAAGTCCTAAAGATAGGCAAAAGAAATAAAGACTGTATGCAACATTTCGAAACATGAGATTAGTGCTTTCTTAGTTTGACCGGCTCTGACTTTGCTTATTATTAAAAAACAAAGTCAGCGCAAACTTTTCAAAGTGTTTTTTGTAAACAGCAAAATAGAAGCAAAGACGTGTTGAAACGGATTGCCGTCAAAGGACTTAACCAAAAAGTCATTCTAACAATTATTTTGATTTTTAAAACCTATATGGTAATGAAAAAGTGCAGTGTCAGACTATTCGCACGCACATGTTTCCATTATTACTGACCATACCTTCTGTTTCTGTTTCCACTAAGGTTTTGGCATTGAACAATGATGGTACATCTGATGGAATACAATATGAAATAGCATCACAGACCTTTTTTGAGTTGAAAGATGCAGAATCTGGAGTCATAACTGTTGCATCGGTCGGAATTGATTACGAAAGCACTGTTTATTACAATATCTCATTGTCTGCACATGATACAAGATGGAGTCCGTGGAGGTGGGTTAACTTTTTTGATTGTTTTAGCAAATATACACATGATGTTTATTTCATCCTATTTTTCTCGCTAGTAAAAGGTAAACTCTACGATATATATTTTTATCATTTATCTTTCTAGGACTACAACTACCATTATTGGTGTGGATGTGATAGATGTCAATGAATATCCACCAAGGCTTTTTACATTACCGAGTATCATAATACAGGAAAATGTTGCACTGGCTGGACAAAGAATTTATAAGATACAGGTTTGAACGTTCAAATTCCTGGGTTTTGAAATGTATACATTGTTGTTTCCAGCCTGACGGAGGTCGATACGAAATATATGTCACTCGAAATCTAGGATAATCTTGCTTTCTCCCCGGCTATGGTGTTAAGTTTTATTTCCTTTCAAAAACGTTCATTAGATGGGTATTACTGCCGTTTTAGAACTAACACTTCTAGTTGTTTTGGTAATAAATATTATTTCGCAAACGTTGTATTTCCGGGTTGGTTGGGCGTTTGTGTGCTTCATGCGTAAGATTAAGACCAGTGACCAAAAAGGAAATGAAGATTAGGGAAGTAGATTGTTGCATTAAAACAAATTAAAGTGGCGTTTTACTTTCAATTGCAATGGACTTTTTAAGATTCAATGAGTTGTGTGTTTTAGCATGACTTGATCCTAACCTTGATCACAGAGAGATTAAATCAATAATTGCACTGGAAAAGAAAATATTGCATCTATGTTAGAGATCAGTTTTGATATCCATATTGAATGGATACCAAAATCTTTTCTACAGACTTAGAAGGACTCGTAGCTTGAAATTATTGACCTTTTACATAATTGCGATGGTCTTTATCACTGACAAATTTTCGATTTGACCATTTGTGTTGTCCTTACATGTACAACACAGCTGGTGTTTTCCGGGAGTGTACCCGATGTTCCTGGGGTTAAATGTTCCCATGATACGACATGGCCCATTTAGAATTATATAAACGATTGGACATGTTTTCAAGGTTCCTGATTTCCAGGTTTCGATACCCCAGAAGTGTCGATGTCTACCAAATTCAATTATAAGCCAGCAGACATTGAACCCTGGAACAAATGACCCTGGGAACATTGCAGTTACCCCCGTAGTCCCGTTTCCATTAATTACCGGATCATTGATGTCCCCGTTCTGATTCACTTAAAGTATACTTTAACTTCCACTACTTTTTGCTGAATACTCGTCCTACACAGTAGTTTGTTCCAAAACTATTCACAAATACGTATGAAAATTACCAAATTTGACTGCATTAGTCTCACAAAGTACTGATGTAAGACGTTTTTCGTCAGGTTAGTTTATAAGTCTTTCAAGTTCGATGGACTTCAAAAAGTTTTGCAGAAATGCCACTAAATGGATTGAAACTACCACGTTGGACAGATGCAAGTCAACTCATTTTTCTCGAACCAGAATTTAACAACAAAGTTAATAATGCATAATAGTTAGGTTCTGACTGTAAGGCGAAATCAGTTAAACGATTCACGTTGTCTCTTTAAAGTAGGTTTTAAAATCAAATGAGGTTTTTACACAATACATTACTTCCCGTATGGTATTTAAATGTTGCTATTTACATTTCAGGCTTTTGACAGTGATGCATCATCCACCTTGGAATATAATGTTGTGAACTACACTGATATTTTCGATGTTGATAAAGAAAGGTAAACACTCCTTGCGCTTGATGTTTGCTATGGATGAGTATAGTCCAAGACACTGTTTATCCATCATGTGGGGACTCCATGAAGACTTTCTCACTTTTCTTCAAAAGCTTTCAAAGGTCTAAAGGATTTATGGCCCTTTTTTCATGACATGGTTGCTTTTCCTTAGTTGCAACTTTCTTAAATACATTATGTTTAGTATGGGAGATCCGGGGCTAGTGCAACACCTTTCACGTTTTTGTTCTCAATTTCACATTTTGCAAGATTTAGTTGATATTTTAACATATCTTAGATAAACACAGTGTTTGCCGGATAGCAAAAGAGTGTGTGTATATTTAAACACAGCAGGCTACAGAGGACTGTTTCAACTTTTACACATTGTAATCCACCCCCATGTCGGGACACCCCATGGATCACGTGTGGGGTACATTGCAACATAGTCTTGGTTGTAGACGAGTACATTAGAAGCGCACTTAAAGTTGCATATTTTAAACAGAATAAAAAAGGACTTCAGAGGGAATTGACGGTGATTTTGGTCTAAACAACCCAGAAAAATATATTCAAAGGAATTAAAATTTCTCTTGTTTGACTGTAAATAATGGTGTACGTTTTCGCTAACTTGCTTTGAGTGTTGCGATATTCTCCAGGTGTTGTGCTGCAATTTACCCCAATGCAGTTCCAGCACAAAACGTACGTATCTTGCTATTTTGATGAATAAACCAGTGATCACACTGTGATCAATTTCTGTTTTGAGTGTGAAGTGTTCTTTTTCCATATCATGATAATCTGAAACAAAATTTTAGTCACTGTGAAATAAAAAAACACTCTTTCGTTAACTTGTGTTGTTGGTTAACTGTAAACTGTAAAAGTATTATGAAGAGTGGAAGCGATTTTACTACAAATAGTTAGCACAGTGCTGATACTGCCTTTAAGCAGGGATTTGCGAGAGAAGGGAAACAACGTTGTATAGTCTCTTTCAGACAATAGTAGTTTCCGACGCTAATCTTGCTTTTATCCGCAAAATTCTTATCTCAATACTTTGATGAAGAAAGATTAGTGACGCATAATCAAAATTACAATGAAGAGACATATCCCTTACACTCTACTCAATAACATTTTGTTGCCAGCCGTCATGGAAAATTGTGACATTCATGTTATTTGAGGCTATTTTTTCACTTAAAGACAGCAAAAATTTCTCTGCAAGTTACTCTAATTTTCTGTTTCTTGATGATGGCAAAATTGTTGAAATCTGAGGTAAAGGTATAGATTTGAACAATGCTTCCATCCAATGACGAAAGGGAAGCAATTGAAGCACCTAGTTTAACCTTTTGTTTCCAGTCGTTTTATAGAATTTGTTATTACAAGCTTCTCCATTGGCGGAACCGAACCAAAGGATATACAGACAATGCCATTGTTTAGGGATTACTTGAGGGAGAATGGAAGAAATGATCATTAAAAGGACTAAGTCACAAGGGATTTAACAATAGAAACAAAGGTACCTGCCAATCATATAGTGACGCCTCAAAGAAAAATCTGTTTGAAGTACATATTGTCTGGAAAAACTTGTTTGTTGTATCTCCTTGTCTAGCAACTCCCTGCTTTAAGGAAAACACGAAGCCAGGATTGTTTTTTTGGGGGGCGCAGGATATATTGATAGCCATTATTCTGGAGGTTTAGAAATAGGCCTTTAAGGAAGAGGTGAATTGTCGAAGAATTAAAAAAGGACCTTTAGTCTGATATTTGGGGAGGGGTATGTGCACCGTAGCCACGAACTTGCTTTAAGGCAGTCCAGATATTTGCAAAGCTGCAACTTTCACCTATTGAAATTATTCATTTTCTTTCCTAGTTGAGAGATCAACATTATTAACAAAGCCCATTCATTTTCTTTTAAATTAACAGTGTTGTGAAATACATAAGTTTTGAATTCCAAAGAATCTGGTTGACCTAAAATATGTTTTGGTCCTAACTTTGAAATATGCATTGCAAATCAATTGGTGTCAAGCTTTCACATATATTTCATGTTTTCCTATTAATTTCAAATGTTCCTTTTTTCTGATATCCTAAATATTTTATTCTTCAAAGCACCATATTTTCGCCTTGCACGTTGTACACATTCATTTGTTCCAAGATAATATTGTCTTCTCCTTTCTGTCACCCTGCTATTCGGCTCACTTTACCTCCAAACTCCATTGAACCAGATTTCAAACTGTTTCTTCTGTTTAATTTGTGTTATAATTCCAGTGGGGATGTTACACTACTGTCTTCCATTGATGCAGAAACAGATCCATTGGGCTATTATGTGCATGTCAATGTTACAGATGGAACATATGTAAGTTCTGCTAACGAAATATTCCCTCTTCAGAGTGAAATTTCTTCGAGTCTCGTGGATAATTCAGGAAATCTTTGATTGAAAGGACGAACATTTTTTAATTATTAAACACGTTTCGTGGTTTTTTATCAAATATAGTATAGTGCCACTTCTAAAAATTGATGTGGACCCAGTCACGGAATGAATGGCATTTTTCTGGATGTACATTACAACTGATCAATTTTCTGTCCCTTGCTTCATTCATATGATATGTTACAGGCGATGAATACTATTGTTTAAATTTTTGATATTCTTCTTACGTAAGGTTTGAACAACTTGAACTATCGAATATTTTCTCACTAGCTTTGGTGTTAAATTTCCTGTTATACTGATGCATTTTGTTGAGTATATGTATATTAATTGAGTATTATGTATATTAATAATAAGACAGCAATATGTTTCATAAAAGTATTGTAGGCAATATCAACACTCATAATATAACATAAAATATATTTTTGTACAATATAATCCGGACATAGGAGAGATCTGTGTAAAATATAGCACATTTATATACCATAACACGTTAACTTTGTTTAAAGTTACGTTCCTCGTCTTCTCATATAGTAATCATGCTGAGTAAATATGTGTTCCTTTTTTATTGTTTTTCTTGGTTACAGGTAGACAGTGGTGTTCTTGTGGTCAAAATAACGGATGTCAATGAATTTCCTCCCAACATTACTGGTGAACCTGTGGTAGAAATGTATGAAGACGAAACGTTTGCGTCTACACAGGTACGATTGCTTAGGAAATAAATGTGTAATCGGAACCATTCAAGATGGAAACATTCCAACTATAAGTGTAGATGTTTTCGACACCTCGGAATTTTCAATCAAAACAGTCTGAGTTTTAATAGAGCACTGGTAAAGGCACGTTTAGTGCAGTGGTAAAGGCACTCGTCCGTAAAGCAAGCCGTCCGGGTTCAAATTCCCGCTTTGCTGAATTTTCCTTCTAGTCTTTTCTATATTTCTTCCGTTGTTCAAAAGGCAATGCCAGTAATTGGGTTGAATTTAACTCATGATCGAATCAATTACTAATTATTCGAACTACATCTACAGTCGATCTTACCACGTTCGACCTAATTAATTACCCCTTTTCGGGATTTATACACTTTGTCGTGGTAACAAGGAGGTGAAATTGAGTGCGGGGTGTTTGCACTTTGGGTCGAGACGGAAATCACGTCACTCACGTTTAGTGCAGTGGTAAAGGCACTTAAGTATTCAAGAACAACTGAAGATACGTTGAACAACTGTGTAAAATTTTACTTAACACAAATATTATATTTAAAGTTTTACTAATAGACCAAAATCTGTCCTGCTTTTTCGTGTTACTTCGTGACGCACTTCGGAGGGTCTGATTGAAAAAAAATACCAATCGATGGAAAAAGATGGAATAATAACCCATGCAATTACCACAAGCGATCCGTTTGGCCTATGAATCAAGAAAAAATAAGTAAAAGCATACCTTTAAATTCAAAATCTGGCGAAGGTGAATTAGACACACAACTTCCACGTTTTAAGTAAACTTTTCCTCGAACAGCACTAAAACTACAGCTGCAGCCTCTAATCATGTTCCAAAGGCACTTTCATTATCAGAAATGCGCTGTAATGTTAAATTTATGGAAAATTAAACAAATTTAAATGTTATTTTGGGTACGTGGGATTAAAATTGGTGAAAAGATGTGGAAAGAAAAAGGACACTTTTTCGCGAACGAGGAACTGTTTATGTCCCTGCTACGTCGGTTTCGCGCGTAACGTTAACTGCGAATGAGTAACTCGAGCTGGATACCGATCCAAATTGTATAATCTGGGTCACTCCGATCTCTGAAAAAAGAATAATACCCTTCAACCCATCTAGTATCATCTAGTATCGAGGAACGTCGAAATCTGGAAGATTAACAATACGAATACGGGCGAGAATGTCGCCAAGCTTTATTTCGTGTAATAGGTTCTAACAGGCACTGGCATCTGGGGGTGTGTTGGTTCTCAAGTTATATGAAATAGTTGTAGCAGTAATTTACATGCTATCTTAAAATCCTAAACCGCTACAAGCTTACTTAAAATTTGGTGGTCGAGCTGTTATTAGCGACTGGGAACGGTTTCCCTTCCGAAAAAATGTCGGAATTCGTGTACTAAATTTTTTGGTCCCAATATGAGCCTCTGAGCTCAGTACTAGTGCCAAACTGAAAACGGTACACTGACCACATTTTGTGAAAGCCATCAGCCCTTTCCCGATGAAATGTTTGTTGTAACACTCGACAAAGTAGCCATGCATTAAAATTTTGATCTTTCTGGCACAAAATCTCATAAGAAATTCCTGCCCCTGGAGACTGGGTGTCATGACATGGCCGATAGCATTTACACAGGGGCAGGTTTTTCAATAGAAAATCGCAATTCAGACCTGGCATCTTTGCTACTAGGCGTAGACCTTTCAGGTGGGGGTAGGGGGCTGCACTTCTCCCAGAGCAGGGGAAGTGCTTATTTCAGGGCACTGTCATTAACATATATTTATGGGCAAGGGGTGGCATGCAGCTAGTCAGCTCGGCCTGCAGCGGACCGTGTTGACATACGGCCGGGCAAAATAGGACTTGAACTTATATTCAGTTCACGGCAAACAGGATCCGCCTCTTCCCGTAGCCTACGCCTTTGTGGATTTTTTGAAATGACGGTACCCGATATGTTTTTTTTTTAAATATATCAACTTGAAAATTTTTTACCTTCTATTTCCGCATTTTTAATCTTAGTTTCAGTCGGTTGAGCATAACTTTACTAAAGCTGGACCGACTTCCTTGGTTCAAGATCATTTGGTGTCTAATTATGACTGAATTCGATTCCGTCAAAAGTCAGATACAAATTCAATCCTTGAAACTCGTTTGAACTTGGTGCGGGTGCGGCAAAGATATACGGGAGGTCACTGCAAGCGCTACTTTGGATTCGATGTCCCGCATGCGGTGTGTATGAGAACATTTGACTACGGTAGGCCAAAGCTTCCCTGCCTGGAACGGTCTTTCTCGAGAGACTATCTTCAATTGGCGCGGAGCGCATACAAAATTTTGAAAAATCGCAACCCCTCAGACCCGCAGACCCCGATGACATTTCAAAAGTTTCCCAAATTTTGTTGTCCTTTTAGACAAAATATTTCAAAATCAAGAACTTTAATTGTAGAAAAATTGGAATGTTATGAAAGACAGGTCACAAAAATAGCAACATAGCTGCCGGTGTCTCTTCATGATGTGGTGTCACAAAGGTAATTTAAATATCCGATTTTGTTCAAGTTATGTCCAGAGCTCAGAAAAGTTTAGTGAGAACTAGCGCACTTTATGTTGCATAATGCGGCGAGCAAAGCGGTCCGGAAATTTCGCTGTTTTTTGAGATTTGGAAAATTAAAAAAGAGGGGTTTCTGACTCACGGGAAGTGGGGGAGCGGAAGCATGCTTCCGCCCCTCATTTTTCACTGGGGGGAGGGGGAGCTTTCTCCCCTAGCCCCCGCTTCCTACTCCTATGCTTAAAAAAGTTTTTTTTTTTCTTTTTACTTTTCGAAAGGTATGCCTACCATTTCAAACCAATTGTGCCTCAAAGGGTTCCAATGAAATGTTTACCTATAAAATACATGCAAAATCAAGCGTTATGAATAAGTGTATGGCAGGTTCGAACCACTGGTTGTTGTGATTATATCTCTAGGGATCTTGGGCCCCTCTCCATCTGCAGAAAGAAGATAATGTATTGATACAGTACAGCTCTCACCCCGGTCTTTTCACATTTTGTAAACTTTACCCCACGATCGGTTCCCTTTTTTCCTGGCAGACAGAGATGCTGGCGATCAGTTCTACTACATGATGCTAAGTTTCTCGCAGGAAATTTGAGATTGGTTCTTTGATGATAGAACATATAGTTTGAACTAATACTTGGAGTGAACTGCCAAGGCTTCATGGAGTTTCGACGCTGGTTCAAAATCATGCAGGCATGCTCACTAGAAGAGATTATACTTTACAGCTTAAGGTATAGTCAAAGTTTTTTTGGCAGCCCAGCTGAAAATTGGAACCCTTTGAACCCAAAGGGTTTCAAGTGATACCTTTTGTAAATACCCTTTTCATTTAAAGGGCAGTCCCTTTGGTAGATGATGGAAATTGGTCAAAACTCAAAGGGAATTATAAAATTACCCTTTTTATAAACCAAACCCTTTTGAAAACCCGTTACCATTTGGAAACTGTTGAAACCTTTTGGTTAATTTGGACAAAAGATCTCAATGGGAATTAAGTTCTGCTTGGCCGTAAGGGGTGTCCATTGAGGCCTTTCCTCTAAAGTCGGTTAGATGGACGGAGCTTTACATAACGGCCCATATGGCCAGCTTCTAACCAATTGGTTTATGTCGAGCCGCCACATATCGAAAGGTTTTGATCATAAACCTCCCAAATGCGTTACAGTGTGCGGGCGCATTTTGCATTTTTAGGTTTTTCGCTTCATGTAGTATTCGGGGTTGTGTCTTAAGGTCTGGCTAAACTGGATTTGTGATGTTCATACTATTGCAAACTCTAGTGAAGGCTTTTTTGACTGGAAATCCCTCTTACTTTTGTCGTAAATCATTAATTTATGGGATTTGATGTCTACCGGCTAAAAAACGTTTTTCATCCCAATTTAACATAATTTAGAGGATTAACACTTCTTTCCACAAATATATTGACACAGCTAAACGCGTTTCTGGGAGCTGCATGTCACAGGTAACAGGAGGAGAAGAATTGCTTTTATTTGGATATATATTTTTTGTCGTAAAACGCTTGTAGTAAAGGCATAAAATGGCCCATTAATTTGGAGAAATTCCCCAAATTATGACGTCACAAAATTTTGAAATCGTCAAAAATCAAGTATTTTGGATGAAAATCGGCATTTCATGAGTTCCTCTCACCTTGAAAAATCATTCCAAAGCATAACCGATTTAGCTTACCTTAATTAGAACATCTAAAAAATTTTGATATAGAATGAGCAAATGATCGTTTTTGTATAAAACTTTTCCGTATGCGGACTAGCTTTTCCAGTTGTGACTAACTGGCTTGTTTTTCCTACTTAATTGCTTTACGCTGTGTTTTTACAGTCTTCAGTATAACCAGGACAATACTCGAACTCCTGACCTCCCAACTGCAAGTCCAGGCGCGGATTCGCACATTCAAAAAGGAGGGGGGCTGACCTAAATGAAAACAGGGGTGAGAGGGAACTGCACTGCTAATTTTCCATATGTTTTATTGTTGATGTGGCGAAAAAGAGAGGGCTGGGGCGTAAGCCCCCACCCCATGTACTCGCGCCTGAAGTCGGATGCTTTAACCACTTGACCAAATGCCGTACGTTATTTACTCTCTCATAACTCTGCTGCAAACCAGACTTGATTGAACAATATCATGTGAATCATCTATTGGTATCCTTACTGAACGCATCTCTTCTCTCTGTTTCTTGTCTTTCGTGTCAAGTGTGTTTATTTCCTTCCTCTTTTCTATTCCAAATTCTTATTCTTGTTTTGTCCTATAGGCCTATTTCATTTTCTTTCTTCGCTATCCTTTCGCTATCTTTGTCGTTCCAGTTCCTGATTTATTCAACCTTTCACAAGATGAGGGGAAAGTTGTCATAATCCCCCCCCCCCCCCCGTCAATTAATTGACATAAAAGTTTATCCCTATTGCCCGGCGCATATTGTACAAATTTTGTACTTGTCAGAAAATTCGTGGAACTAGTATCTACAATGAACGTTGGCCACAAAAAGCCAACAATTCACCCTCAAATTTCTCTTCGTAGGCCAACTCGTTCGCTTGTGGTAATTGACATGATGTTCAAAATGTTAAAATTGACCTTCGTGGGTAATTTTTATGCCGACCCTCAGATGTGCGTCACGAAAGTTAAAAACGAAAGCACTTTTTCGTTAACGGCCCGCTGCCTATAACGTTCCGCTTCACGATCCTACTTTAAATCAAGTTGGAACGACGTCGGTACGATTTTAAATGAATGCAAGTCACTAGCTAATGTAGAAATAGACTGATGAAATTGGAAACAATCTCTAAGTATTATATTTGACAGGCATGTTTCACACAAGCAAAAATGATTGTTTCGGTTTATTCCTGTTATGACTAAATCATATTGTCATTACAAATGATGAGCTTTTCTACCTCTACATTGACACGGTTTTAGGTGACAGCCTTTGATCCCGATGTTAGTCGGCTTCCTTTACTGTACTCTATCAACCCAAGTGACTCAATTGCTTCCATTGATGACAACGTAAGTAATACATCATTAATTAAACCAAGCATACTCAATTATGAAAAGCAAAAGTTTTTCAAATCTGTTAAAAACGTTGAGATGTGAAAGATATTTTTTAAATGCGTACCTGTCGAGACCCTTTTTTTCTTCATATTATTCACATAAGTAACAATATTTTTTAAAGTAATACAAAATCGTTTAATTACCTCAAGGTTGTATGTTATTATTGAAAACACTGTAAAATTTGACAAGATATACTCAACTATGGCCTTGACATATTTTCGAACAGTAACGATGAGAGTTAAAAATTACTTACGAACTTTATACATCAAATGTTTTAAAAACTTTGAAACTCTTGTGTAACTCAAAATAATTTGAACTTCCTAAGGATTACTCTTTGTTATTGAAAACCTATTTTAGTAATGATGATCAGATTTCCAGATAGTTTAAAAGTTTTCGCCAAATGGTATCATTTACTATCGTAAGGATTCATGTTGTTGACCGTTTCTTTGTTTCTGTCCTCAGTTCGATTGATGTAAATGTACAATTGCACAAAATATCATATTTCGTTCCTTTCCGTAGGGTAATATCACATTTCAAGGTAAACTGAACTATGCTGAACAGAGCAGTTACAGTTTTATTGTCATGGCTATGGAAGATGGAACGGAAGGATTGTTTTCTTCTACATTCGAGGTAACATAAGAGACCAGCCATTTTGATTGTATATTTTTACAGACCTTCACTCTAAAACTAAAAACAAAAGTATAAAATATTCACCGTTTTCCAATAATTGGTCATCCGGATGGTGGGCACCTATGAAAATTGTATCTAACCACATCATTCACCCTTAAATTGAAAAGATTTAAACATGTTTCCTCGACTTCAGTATTGTCACATACGTGACCAGTGTTGGCGAATACTTCAACCAACTGTTTTCATAGTGTGATGTTTATAATGTCGAAGACATGTATTTATTGCTTGTTAACCAACACATGCAGAAGCTGATTTCTACATATTAAACTTCTACATGATTAAACTGTAAAAATTTTATTTTCAGTTTCATCCTTTGGGGAAATGATTTTTTGATCCAATGGATATTTAAATTGTAAAAAGTTTCTAATATGCTGATAGGGCTAAACCATCGTTCAGATATAACAGATATCTGATTTTGGTAGGTTTCCTTTTCCTAAATTTAAGAGACCTTTCATGTCTATAATTTTGTTAGGTTACCGTGGAGGTCTTAGACATAAATGACCATGATCCTGAACTAGTTTTGGAAGACTGCTTTCCAAGAGGCTTAACAGAAGTTGTTGTCTTGGAAGGACCAGAGGGCAAACAGGAGATTTGTTCTCTTAGTGCGACTGACCAAGATGCTGAAACAGAGACTAGTTTTACATATTTCCTACTGAATAACTATGAAGGTGATACTTTTACTAGATAATCCATGATTATGTTTCAATAAGTTACATAGTTACATGTGGTTTAACACTTCAACTTATAATTTTGAACAGATTTATCTAGCTGCACCCACTCGTCACTGGTTGCGCTCCTTTTCCAGTTGTGGACTTTATTTATGCTGAGTATCTTCATTGTCTGATGATGAGAAACTTATTTGTCTTATGCTGGGCATCATTTTTAATTTTTTTTTTAAGTCTCGAACTGGAAATTAAAACATCCCGCATAAGGAACAGGTGCTTCACCACTTAAGCAATATGCAGAGAATGATAATATATACTTCAGAACACGACTGTGCACTTTCATGTGTGTGGGTGTGTGTGTGTGTGTGTGTGTGTGTGTGTTTTCATCGTAAGTTCTTGACTCATTTAAAACTAAAATAAATGCCATCTCTTAGCAAAAGTACTATGTTGTTGTTTTTATTTTCCAGACACGTTTGAACTTGATGCTTCAACGGGAAAACTTTCTGTTGTGGATGAGCTGGACCGAGAGGAGCAAGACAAATATAATCTAGAAGTACTTGTAAGTAAAATTAAATCCTGTGGCAAAGTAACCCTCCCTATGAGAGGAAAAGAAGGAAATGGAGAAAACGGGAAAGAGTGGTGAAGAGATAGGGAGAGACGGGGATGGTGGAAGCACCCGTAGAATCAAATGTAGCACAAATTTTGCCAACGACTGCATGAAGACAAATGGATCAAGGTTGGACAGGTTTTATTGGAATTTCGTCCAGCTTACCACCTTACTCAAACACGAGGTTTCTAAACCTGACTGGAATAAAAATTGGGGTTCTTACAAAATAATGGCTGCCTCCCTCTGTAAACACACTTCACTTTCATTTCCATTTATTATTCATGTTTTCTTTGTCGTGCACCTAAAATTGATTTTGCTACATCAGATTCAGCGTTAGGCTTTATATATGGAACCGTCGTTTCTATTATCAGAAAAATAGCTTCCCTTAAATGTCCACAAAGGAATTCAGATTAATGTATTGATAGGGTATGGACTTTGTTTTCTGTCAGCTTCAAGTTTTGTCCCACGTCTACGCATGACAAAATTGAAAGAAATTAAGAAGTTTAAAAAGACGTGGTCCAAAATTTTTCCAAATTTATAATGATCCCCCAATTTTTCCTTTGTTAATTCACTCTTTAAACTAGTAGAAATGACGACTTGAATCATTTATTCCCAGGTCAACGATGGTGGAAACCCCTCCAGAAACTCCAGCATCACAACAATAACCGTAACCGTCGGTGATGTAAATGATGAACCGCCAAAGTTTGATTCCTTACCTACCTTACCTTTCAGTGTTGTTGAGGGAAGTGAAGCAGGAACGTTTGTAAGTATATATCCATGGACAAAATACTTTTTAGCTGTATAAACAATTTTCATTGAATTCTTTTCCGACACCGCATTTGCGGTAGTTGTATTTAAATATATCCTTCCAGCATTCCTTTTGATAAGTATACACAACTCATTAGCTACGTCCCTTTCTGCTACTATGACAAGATTAACTCCTTCCCCTTGATTTCATTGTAGAACGTTGTTGGGAGCCAGGTCGAAAACGCGGAAATCGCGGAAAAAGTTCCCTCTTTAGGAATTGCAGGAAACTTCTCCACGAGAGAGCCAAAAGTGTTGCAGAAATTAATAATATGTAATAAAATCTGGGTTTAAGTCAAATGACAGAGACTGATTAAGGACCGGACCTGCTCATAATTTGAGAGTTACAAACTGCCATGCAATTTTCATCTCAAACTCCTAAAACGGGTCATATGGCTTTTGTTGCACTGAATAGGAAAAAGTAAAGGCTCGATGGTCAGGTCGAAAACGCAGAAATCGCGGAAAATTGTTTCACGCATGAAATTTATAAGGGTGATTCCATAAATAAGAGTATTAACCTGTGACATGACAATTTTGGAGCCAAATCCGTGAATTAAAATTTGAGATGTGAAAGCGATTTTTTTTTTTTTTTTTGGTAATCAAATTATTTATTAAAAATGGTTTTGGGTGAGTCATTTTTATGGTTTGCTGATTTTCGTACATTTTCTGAACTGCCACATTTAGCAAATCATTTGTTCCCCGTGCAAAGGGGACATAAATAATGCATTAATCGCATTTAAGTCATCTGGATATTTTACAAAACATTTATAAACCTCTTTAAAATTCTGGACAATGTGAAGCTGAAAAAAGTCAATAATTTGCCAGTTACAACCATCATATTAAGTTTTGTGAGTGAAATCGCTGCGTGGTCCAGAAATCTGTTCCCCGTCGGTGGAAATTAGCACGACTGGACATGAAGCTGGAACTGTGTTGAATTCGAAAATTTGAAGAAGTTGACAAGTGGCATACACTGCATACCAAAAGTCAATGGAGAAATAATTGCCAGGCCAAATCGGTAAAAACCCATGTTTAGGATATACCTTTTTCTGCAATGCAAAGTTTCACAACGTGAATTTTCCAGGGGACATAAATACGGTTTGTCAACATTTGCAAATGCCATTTTCCCATGTTTGCGAGAATTCAGGCTTCAACAGTTCAAACTTTTTTCATATTTAAGACCATGCACAAACTTTAATAATCCACCAGAGCTGAGGGAATCTAAAAATCTGTATGGACAATATCCCATAAGTATAGTGCCAATCAGGACCGTCGCTAGAGCCTCATGTTTGGGGGTGTCATGGTCCCAAGTTCCGACGGGCTGGATGTTATCCCAACTATAGCATGAAGCATGAATGCCAGGTGGAATGGGTCGAAGATGACGAGGCTGACGACTCTCAAAGTTTTCGGCGCAAAGTGGGGCGTCCCATCAGTTGGTAGTAGAGCGACGGTATGAGAAAATTCCAACTGGAATTTCAGATTTTCCAACCATCGTCGCTCTGACGAATTATCGGGGTGAGACACCCCCACATCCCTCCATTGCTTGCGACGACCTTGGTGCCAATGTTCCCCGAGTAAATGAGGACATGAAAATTTACACTGGGAACAAAGTTTTATCGGGCCCCTAAGGCAGAGTTAATGTAAAACTTTCGGGCAAAAAATAGTTTAAAAGAAGGGCTTTAGGTCACAACAGGATTTGATATGTAAGAGGGGTGCTTATTCTAAGCATTTTGGTGAAATTTGCATTGAAATCCGATAAGTGGTTCTCAAGATATGCGCACGTGAAGTTTTCAGATTTTCAACAAAAAGTGAACTTGAAGCAAGCACTTATGAGAATTACATCATATCCCCATGTAAGTGCACAGTCTTTTGCTTTTCTTTAAACTTTAGAGTTGGGTTTTTCCTCAACAATCACATATTATTAAAATGTGATTACATAGGTGACGTGCGTATTTTATAAGCTTTGCATTCCCACAGGGAGGTCCTATTAACGTCAAGGTCAACACAACAGTCTGATAAAACAAAAGGAAACAAATCATTCCTTGTCAATGTGAGGAAGTGATATAAGCTCTGCTGCCCTCAAACTCCTTTTGAAACTAAAAACTACTGACTTCATTTACTGGTATCTCGAGAAATACATGTCCGATTTGAATGGAATTTTCACTACAATGTGAAGATTTGATTCCTCTTTCACATTTGAAAATTTAAGTTTTGCATAGACATCCCCTTTAACAGTTGAAATGGATATTTCGTCAGTATTATATCTCAAAGACATTACTGAATTAAACCTACAAATAAGGGCAACCAGTTTTTGGAATGACAAGTTTAAATGTCACACTTTTTGCTCCTAAAATGTGCTAATTTTGATTCATTTTGCCCTCATAATTTCATCGTTTAAAAAAATGTTGAATATTTTTGTAATTAATTCATCAACTTTATGATATTAAAAACATAAGGATGACCAACATATACAGACAAAAATACTGACTACCATTTAATGCCCCGTATGCACCCTTGGTACCCAAATAAATGGAATCACCGATTAGCGAAAACTCCTTTATCATTTTCGTATCATTTCCTATTTAGTGCAACAACAGCCATGGGAATCGTTTAAGTATCTTGAGATGAAAACTGCATGACAGTTTGTAACTATCAAATTATGGGCAGGCCCCTTCATCAGTCTCTGTCATTCGACTTAAACGCAGTTATTGTTAAATATTATCAATTTCGAAACGCTTTTGGTTCTTTCGTGGAGAAGTCTCCTGTAATTCCTAAAGAGGTAACTTTTTCCGCGATTTCCGCGTTTTCGACCTGGCCATATGGCCAGATCGAAAACGCGGAAATCGCGGAAAAGTGTTTAACACATGGTAGACCTAAACGAAAACTCTTTTATCACTCGCTGCATTTCCTATTCAGTGCAACAAAAGCCATGAGACTCGTTTAAGTATCTTGAGATGAAAACTGCATGACAGTTTGTAACTATCAAATTATGAGCAGGCCCCTTCATCAGTCTCTGTCATTATTTTTCTTAAACGCAGTTATTGTTAAATATTATCAATTTCGAAACGCTTTTGGTTCTTTCGTGGAGAAGTCTCCTGTAATTCCTAAAGAGGTAACTTTTTCCGCGATTTCCGCGTTTTCGACCTGGCCATATGGCCAGATCGAAAACGCGGAAATCGCGGAAAAGTGTTTAACACATGGTAGACCTAAACGAAAACTCTTTTATCACTCGCTGCATTTCCTATTCAGTGCAACAAAAGCCATGAGACCCGTTTCAGTAACCTGAGATGAAAATTGCGTGGCAGTTTGTAACTCTCAAATTATGAGTAGCCGGCCCTTCATTAGTCTCTGTCATTTGACTTAAAACGCATTTATTGTTACATATTATCAATTTCCACAACACTTTCGGCTCTTTCGTGGAGAAGTTTCCTGTAATTCCTAAAGAGGGAACTTTTTCCGCGATTTCCGCGTTTTCGACCTGGCCATATGGCCAGGTCGAAAACGCGGAAATCGCGGAAAAGTGTTTAACACATGGTAGACCTAAACGAAAACTCTTTTATCACTCGCTGCATTTCCTATTCAGTGCAACAAAAGCCATGAGACCCGTTTCAGTAACCTGAGATGAAAATTGCGTGGCAGTTTGTAACTCTCAAATTATGAGTAGCGGCCCTTCATTAGTCTCTGTCATTTTGACTTAAAACGCATTTATTGTTACATATTATCAATTTCCACAACACTTTCGGCTCTTTCGTGGAGAAGTTTCCTGTAATTCCTAAAGAGGAACTTTTTCCGCGATTTCCGCGTTTTCGACCTGGCCATATGGCCAGGTCGAAAACGCGGAAATCGCGGAAAAGTGTTTAACACATGGTAGACCTAAACGAAAACTCTTTTATCACTCGTAGCATTTCCTATTCAGTGCAACCAAAGCCATGAGACCCGTTTTAGTATCTTGAAATGAAAATTGCGTGGCAGTTTTTAACTCTGAAACTATGAGTATCCCGGCCCTTCATCAGACTCTGTCATTTGACTTAAACGCAGTTATTGTTACATATTATCAATTTTCACAACACTTTTGGCACTTTCGTGGAGAAGTTTCCTGAAATTCCTTAAGAGGGAACTTTTTCCGCGATTTCCGCGTTTTCGACCTGGCCATATAGCCAGGTCGAAAACGCGGAAATCGCGGAAAAGTGTTTAACACATGGTAGACCTAAGCGAAAACTCTTTTATCACTCGCTGCATTTCCTATTCAGTGCAACAAAAGCCATGAGACCCGTTTCAGTAACCTGAGATGAAAATTGCGTGGCAGTTTGTAACTCTCAAATTATGAGTAGCCGGCCCTTCATTAGTCTCTGTCATTTTGACTTAAAACGCATTTATTGTTACATATTATCAATTTCCACAACACTTTCGGCTCTTTCGTGGAGAAGTTTCCTGTAATTCCTAAAGAGGGAACTTTTTCCGCGATTTCGCGTTTTCGACCTGGCCATATGGCCAGGTCGCTGCGGAAATCGCGGAAAAGTGTTTAACACATGGTAGACCTAAACGAAAACTCTTTTATCACTCGCTGCATTTCCTATTCAGTGCAACAAAAGCCATGAGACCCGTTTCAGTAACCTGAGATGAAAATTGCGTGGCAGTTTGTAACTCTCAAATTATGAGTAGCCGGCCCTTCATTAGTCTCTGTCATTTGACTTAAAACGCATTTATTGTTATTTACATATTATCAATTTCCACAACACTTTCGGCTCTTTCGTGGAGAAGTTTCCTGTAATTCCTAAAGAGGAACTTTTCCGCGATTCCGCGTTTTCGACCTGGCCATATGGCCAGGTCGAAAACGCGGAAATCGCGGAAAAGTGTTTAACACATGGTAGACCTAAACGAAAACTCTTTTATCACTCGTAGCATTTCCTATTCAGTGCAACAAAAGCCATGAGACCCGTTTTAGTATCTTGAATTGAAAATTGCGTGGCAGTTTGTAACTCTGAAACTATGAGTATCCCGGCCCTTCATCAGACTCTGTCATTTGACTTAAACGCAGTTATTGTTACATATTATCAATTTTCACAACACTTTTGGCACTTTCGTGGAGAAGTTTCCCTGAAATTCCTTAAGAGGTACTTTTTTCCGCGATTTCCGCGTTTTCGACCTGGCCATATGGCCAGGTCGAAAACGCGGAAATCGCAGGAATGTTTAACACATGGTAGACCTAAGCGAAAACTCTTTTATCACTCGCTGCATTTCCTATTCAGTGCAACAAAAGCCATGAGACCCGTTTCAGTAACCTGAGATGAAAATTGCGTGGCAGTTTGTAACTCTCAAATTATGAGTAGCCGGCCCTTCATTAGTCTCTGTCATTTGACTTAAAACGCATTTATTGTTACATATTATCAATTTCCACAACACTTTTGGCTCTTTCGTGGAGAAGTTTCCTGTAATTCCTAAAGAGGGAACTTTTTCCGCGATTTCCGCGTTTTCGACCTGGCCATATGGCCAGGTCGAAAACGCGGAAATCGCGGAAAAGTGTTTAACACATGGTAGACCTAAACGAAAACTCTTTTATCACTCGTAGCATTTCCTATTCAGTGCAACAAAAGCCATGAGACCCGTTTTAGTATCTTGAATTGAAAATTGCGTGGCAGTTTGTAACTCTCAAATTATGAGTAGCCGGCCCTTCATTAGTCTCTGTCATTTGACTTAAAACGCATTTATTGTTACATATTATCAATTTCCACAACACTTTCGGCTCTTTCGTGGAGAAGTTTCCTGTAATTCCTAAAGAGGTAACTTTTTCCGCGATTTCCGCGTTTTCGACCTGGCCATATGGCCAGGTCGAAAACGCGGAAATCGCGGAAAAGTGTTTAACACATCGTAGACCTAAACGAAAACTCTTTTATCACTCGTAGCATTTCCTATTCAGTGCAACCAAAGCCATGAGACCCGTTTTAGTATCTTGAATTGAAAATTGCGTGGCAGTTTGTAACTCTGAAATTATGAGTATCCCGGCCCTTCATCAGACTTTGTCATTTGACCTAATTGCATTTATTGTTATATATTATCAATTTTCACAACACTTTTGGCTCTCTCGTGGGGAAGTTTCCTGTAATTCCTTAAGAGGGACCTTTTTCCGCGTTTTCCGTGTTTTCGACCTGGCCATATGGCCAGGTCGAAAACGCGGAAACCGCGGACAGATATTTGGACAACCTTCGCGGTTTTTCGATTTCCGCGGTTTCCGCGATTTCCGCGATTTCCTCGATTTCCGCGTTTCCGCGTTTTCGACCTGGCCCAGTTTGGTGGGTTGGATTGCTTTGATTTTTGGAGACTACAGTTCTACCTTTTGATTTAATCTAATGACGCCTACAGCTTTATTCCCACTTGTGGGAAGATTGTTTTAACAAACTCCATACCACTGATTGCGGTTTTGCCATTTATAGATAAAACACCGCAGTTTGCGGGATTCCACTCCAATGATGAAACATTGTCTGGAAAGTCCCTTATCCAGCAAGTTATACTAAAAGTTTTGTATGAGAGAAAATTCGTTGAAGATGATTCCAAAATGACTAATTCCTCCTTTCATTTACAAAATACTGAGTTCTAGCGGCATAAATGGGATTCATCAAGCATGACGACTTGCCTAATTTACATAGATTATATAGAACGTACTTCGTTTAGAATATAAGGTATAATATATGGTATAATTTTTACCCACCTCCATGACAATTCAATGCAATACCTTCATTCAAAGCTAATGAAAGTCCACTTCGTTGAATCGGGATGAGCAAACACAACAAGAGCAAGAATTTTAAAAGTTCTATCATAACTTGGCGTCACTTTTGAACCTTCGAATCTCTACGTTTTCTTTCCATCAAAACCTTTCAGGTGGCTGAATTGACAGTTATGGATGATGACGCTTTTCCATACAATATCTCCAGATGTGAAAAGACAAATCCAACAGACCCTGTTTGGAACAACTTCACAATTATCAACGACAGAGTTGGTGAGTACATTTTCTCCTTTATCTTAATGTCTGTCAAATATTTTTCTTTACAACCCCCCGCCCACGTTTACCACAATGTTTCGTTAAAGCCACTCTCGACTGCTTGAGAGTTTAAAGTAAGTCAACCCACTTACATTGGGAAACTATTACTGCTGTACCAGAACAGTATCTAGAGATGCTTTTCACCAACATCAATATAACAAAAAGGAATAGCTAAAGGACAGGATTTGATGGGGAAGGAAAATTAAAGGGACAGTGAGGTATTGCTCTCTTTATTTAACCAACAACTACATAATATGTTTCACTTTTGAAGGACCCTGGGGTGGAATCGAAACTTATACGTTGAAATTGAGCAGACGGGTAATTAAATCTGCAGGGTAAGGTTGACCCAAACCAACATTTTGCCAGACAAATTTATTTTTAACTGACATCAAGTAAAACTGCTTTGGGACAAGTGTTTTAATCTATTATCCTAATTAATTTTGACCATTCGGGTGTTTATCTTGCATTAAATTTGCCGAAACACTCCACCTCAAAATTTAAAGAACAATAAATATCTGCCGACAGTGTATAGGTTAGAATCATTTTTTCATTTTTTTTCCCTTTTTTCAAAATCCAATTTTTTACTTTAGAGGCACTCATGACATGAGTTCATAGCAAGTGTTCATAGCCTCAGTAGAACATCCGTTAAGTTCCCAAAATGGCAAATTAAGATGTGGGATACAATCCATGTGTTGACTTCGTTTTTCCTGTAAACTTTCAGCGTGCTCAGTTTAGGTGAACATCTCTGACAGACAAACGTGCAGTAAAACTGTTGTTGCAGTCCACGCAAAAAGTCTTACATCTAGTTAAAGCCATTTTATCATCACCAAAATCTACATTTTAAGTATAGGTACAGGAACATTTTAAGATGATTAGTGTTCTTATTGGCATCACAATTTATCATTTCAAAACATGTAGAGTATCTAATATTCCACAAATTGCATTGAGAGTCCTTGAATTACCACATGCAAGCATTTTGTGCTCTCCAAAATATGTGGCCTAATGCAACACAACCGGTGTGTGACTGCACAATGAGGTATTTGATGCAGATATAGCACCAGGAAAGTAGCCAAGTGAGGGCTCTAGGGGTTGACCAACCCTCCCCCCCCCCCGCCTGAACCTATATTGGACAAAATAATTTCAAAAACACCGCCGTCCTAAGACAAATATGCTTACACGGTTTCCCTTCAGTTTTAAGAGCGGTTTTTGCTTTTAAATTCGTGTAATCAGAAATGTAAACTCTTTTGCGTTCTGAAAATGAAAAAAATTGGAAATGTGCCATAGGTGACACAAGATCAATAAGTGGAAACGGCACCCAATATTTCATAAATTTTGTTTTATAAAATTCCAAATTTTCTCCAATGAAAGCCCTTAATATTGAAACAGACTGCCTTGTCTAAAAATGCAACAACTAAGTTTCGAAAACTTTTCCATTGGACTCGGGGAGCCTAAGCGCAATTCGCAGGTCTTCAAAATCATTGCGAACAACATGATCTTCAGGCGCAGTGCAAACTCAGATTGCTACTAGGTAGTGCAGATTCTTCCATTATTTCCAAATTTTCAGAAAACCCAGACATATCTAAAATTTTCTACACTACGAGCGCTACATTTTCAGCCGAAATAAGAACAATTTCGGCGCACCTCGGGTGCCGCAAAAACATTGCGTCAACGCAGTTACGTTCACACTTTTTAGAAAGTCGAAAGCTTTAGGTGGCCCCTTAAAGAAATTTAGCTACGCCACTTTCTGGGATGACGAAAATTAAATACTGCAGCAATTCAGAAATTTCTTAGATATTTTTTGCAAGTTTCTTGTGTTCATTCATTTCAACTTATTTTTTTTAAACCACGCCAAACATTTCATATTGAGTGACAATCTATGTTTCTATTTACCAGGTTTCTGTGACATTATCACACTTGCTGTTTTATTTGGCCCATCTTCGTACACGCTGGGAGTTACTGCCATTGATCAAGATCGAGAGGACCTATCTGGATCTATAACTTTAAGGGTCTTAGTCATAACTGACGATGATTGTCAACTGACCATTACTCTTGATAGTCCCTTGGATTTTGATGAGGATCAGCTGGTAGCAGGTTCCCAAGTGACAAGAGCTAATATTAGCAGTCTTTGTAGCGACAGCTTAGACGAAGTTGCCTTTGAAATTAGCGAACAAACACTGCAACATCCTAACGGTAAGCTTGTATTTTGAAATAGAAATGGGACCGTAAGTTAGACTTATTTTTACCAACGGATCAATAACCTGTAAGATGAATAAAATATAATAAATATTGCCTGACGAGTCGGTTCCAAAAACGCATTCTGCAGTCAATCAAGCCATACATTTGAATTTTACAAAACTTGATAATTTAAAAAGCAACAAATATCCGAAGAGTGTCGGCCTACAGGAAGTCCCTAAAGACCATAACTTGGATTTTGTGTTACACCATCGTGGTCCTTTTTATTCGATCTATAGCTTCAAATGCAAATTAAATGATTTTTAAAGATCAGATACAAAATGTATGTTATATCAAAACCATGGTACACCATCCCCGGGGTGTGATAAATTATTGCTCAATCTTGGCATGGCCAGCATTCAGATACTGAACGAAAGAAATTTGGTACAAATAAAAATGTTCTGTATTTTTTCTTTTTTTTTTAATTTTGTTTCAACCATTTCGTTTCTTAATCTATTACTTTAGGAATCGAAGAAGATGTCAGTGTGTTTGATATAGATGATATTGGTGTCATTTCTGTCATGTCCTCGGCTAACGTTTCTCTTGGCCAGTACACTCTTATTGTGTCAGCTGAAAACACATCCATGCCGATGAGTAGGGATACAGATGAGGTACAATGGGTTTTTCTGTGCCATTAATGTATTGGTTGGAAACACATATTTCCCAAATTATCCTCAGTTTTATTCATTCAAACAACAAAGTTAGATACACTATTAAAATGGATCATAACCGCTGTATATTTACAATATTCAAAATAGCAACTTTGTCACAAAATCATCAAAAGAAGGTGCTGCGGTTTAGTCAATGTACAGTATCTATCCTATACCCTCTGATGTTTTATCACACAAGTGTAAGTTTTGCGATGTTTAACCCGCAGAGCAATTGCCGAGGCAGGGAACTCGAAGGGCAGTTCATGAACTGGTTATTCTCTAAATATGTTGCTCACTTTTGCGTAAAACTGCATCAATTTCAATAATGTTAACTGCTTAAATCGGATGAGTCTCCCCGATAATTGTTGATTACTGGATTAAACATTGTCAAGTGACTAGTTACCACTTAATTTGGTAATCAACCTCCGGGGGATCCAAATTGGTGACACATATCTTGAAAATTCTACCAACTTTAGCAATTTGACATGCATTTTAGTGATGGTGAGGTTTTTGCCCTGTTTTAAGCGTGTTGTCATGATTCCAGCGAGCTCACGATAAATCTAAGTTTTCTTGCATTGAGAAAGCAAGGTATAATGTGAGCCTAAAACAAGTGGAAGTGTGAACGGCGGTAGGAAAGAGAGAGGTTAGTTTAAGTAGAAAAATGAGTTTAGAGGCCAAAAGAGTTGCTCCTTCATTTGAAAACCCAAAATTTATATAAATAGGTTATCGAAGTCTTTGTTTGGAGTTGACACATTACTTACTTATATTGGTCGGGTAAGTCCTTAGTTAATAATGGCTTGTTAAGAATTGTGATTTTTAATCAATCAGTTTGCTTAACTTCCCAGCTTCTAATTACCATCAATGATATTAACAACAATTGCCCGGGCTTTTTGTCGAATGAGGATGCCGGAATATATGCCCAGAATGATCAATTCATCTATGAGGTTGAATCAACAGATCGGCTTGTAATTATAGCAGATGATCCGGATCTGGTAAGCTCGTATAGCTCCATTTTCAACTATATAAAGAGGTGTTCCATTAAGCAATCATGTCATATCATTATAACTGTTAAATAAATTACTGTTATAACTATAACATTTTCACCATTTAGTTCGTATATAAATTTAGTTTAGTTTTCTTACAAAAATTGCAACGATCTTACGTTCTTAACCTACAAGTTTATAATATGAGAAAAATGGGTTTTTGCAGGAGTTTATTGGGACTTTTACTGTGAATTCTACTGACATCAACGTGGAAGAAACAAAAACATCAGGAGGCACTCTCGAATTAGAATTTTCAATAGATTCGGCACTTTCTGGAAACGTTACTATTCAGGTAATTCGAATTATCGTCAATGGTAATTATGCAATATAAGTACGTTCTATAAAGCCCAGGTTAAGCCCAGATCACACTACAGCAATATTTGGGTCGGATTAATATCCGATTTTTGTGAGTTTAAGTTAAAATCTCTTCCATCCATTGTCGGAAAGAACCAAAAAATTGCCATCTTGTGTAAAATTATGATCGGTACGAGAGGATCACGGAAATGAAAATGAACTATATATTCCGTGACATCACATTGACAAATAGCTTTTATCGGACTGCGCGTATCCGATAAAAAACTGCCTGTGTATGTGACGCCACGGAATAATTAGTGTAACTTAGATATCCGTAGTGCCACGATGCAAATCACATATTTACACAAGTTGGAAAATTTTTGTTTCTTTTTGCAAAAGTTGGAGGAGATTTGAAGTATAACTCACAAAAATCGGAACAGAATCCGATCCGATATCGCTGTACTGTAAAGGCCAGGTCACACTAAAGCGATATCGGATCGGATTTCGCTCCGATTTTTGTGAGTTTTAATTAATATCTCCTCCATCTTTGGTCGAGAAGAAACAAAAATTTGCCAGCTTGTGTAGCTAAATAAATTGTATCACAGGACTACGAAATTCTAAGTTATAACAATTATTCCTTGACGTCACCTCATCAGAACGATTTTATCGGATACGCGTAGTCGTAGCTATTCGTTAATGTGACATCGCGAAATAAATAGTTGAAATTTCATTTCGGTGGTCCTCTCATACCGTTCACATATTTACAAAATATTGCAATTATTTGTTCTTTCCGACAATGGATGGAAGAGATTTTAACTAAAACTCACAAAAACCGGATATTTATCCGACCCAAATATCACTGTAGTGTGACCTGGGCTTAACCTGGGCTTTATAGAACGTACTTACTCACGTCACCTGACAATGAAAACAAAAAGAGGTTACTTGTGTGATGCTGCTGACCGTCATTAATCATACGCAGTAAGAGGAACGCGTGTGTCTTGCAAGTTACACTAGCAAATACAGGGAGCTTATTTGTCAAATGCGGGATAATAGACCTTGAGCATTGACGACATACTGACGTCATCCGTGGGGGCAAAACAATGGAATATCTGGCCGCACGCATAGAAATTTACGTGTAGCAGACTATGCTCGTATTCGACTGGTTGATAAATCAGCTGTCTGCATTTTTCTGTATCGGTTTGTTTTGCCCCACAGGAGGGCGTGCATTTTGTTCTGTGACATCATGTGCCGGAGGTCTATTCCACTGCGTACGCTCTCTTCTACACAGATTATGCATGTGACGGCAGCGCCCTTCACTGGATGGGAATGATTAGAGGCAGTCGTTGTGTTACCGAAACGCGCGCACAACAGCATTTTAGTAACAATTGTTGTAAAATGGACGCCTGGATAGAAAAACAGAGAGATCCGCAACAAAGTGACTTAGGTGCATAAGCCCTATGTCCTTATGCACCTACGCCTCTGCACAATTTAAAAATGATACACTCTTATTCGTTTTCACCTGTGTCATGTGACATTATATGCGTGTGGTTTGATGCATTTTGCGAACGAAAAGGGTTTTTCTCTATTTTTTGGAGTTCTTTAATTTTTTTCAGCTTGAGCATACACAATAACTCCCCCTTCCCGTATCATTTCATTTATGTACAATACCTTCTAATATTATATCTAATCAAACTGCAACCCTAAAATTTCATTCCCGCGGCACGTGACCCTTGCGCGTTGTCCAATTTGTTATTGTGGGACGCTCCTTCCGGCTAAAGCTTAGGATTTCTATGATATCTTCTATTATTACGTTAACAGTGAACTCTGAAACATACGTAGTCTGGCATTTTATGTATGACTAGAAACACTAAAGGTTGTAGCGATCTAAGGATGACAAAATCACCTCTCTAGAATTGAAAGGAACTATTGTTTACTCGATTAAGATCTTCTATGCCCATAAAGAATACCACCCGACACCCCTTTTTGGACCAAAAACAGGGGAACTTAAAATATCTACCAGACTTGGTAGGATTAGCTCCATTTAAATGCACAAATTGGCTCTTAAATAACTGCAAATTGATTTTCAGGAGTAATTAGTGAACAATAACAATTAAAATGCACTTTGGATAGTTACATCTAGTTAATCAGTATTACAGCAGGTGAGTACAGTCGTACAGTGGCTAGGTCAATTAAGTTTGTGCACTCAAGGGTAAATCCTACTATTGGCAGAACATTTGGCAGTTAGTTTGCTATCAAGTGTCAGATTATTACACCTCCACCGAGTTTAAGGACTAATCTTCAATGGGCTAGACTAGTAGTTCGTCGAGTAGTACCTTACAATACCATCACTTTAATGTTAGAGCTAAATCATGTTTTTTAACCTTTCTGTGCTTCCGTGGGTATTTCCACTTTTCTTTAGGTAACGGTTGTGGACGAAACCATTTCGTGCCTATCGGATGTTATCACTATATACATATATGAGATTCCCGTTCAAGAACTATCACCAATCTTTCTGGACCCTGATTCCTACAGTGGCGAAGTTTGGGAGAATGCCACAGCAGACACTTATGTTACCCAGGTAATTCCTATCGAATCGGCAAGATCATTAAGAACGTAGAAGATGATTACAAATTGCCGAGCTTTATCTTATATGTTGTGTTTTAAGCGGGAAGAATTATTTCATTTATGTTATTGAGAAGTTAAATTAATTCATGGTGTGTTAATTTTATACAAATTTCAGTAATTAATTACCTACAGGTAACTTCACACAAAGTGGACTTACTTGAGTATCCTACCAGAACAGTGACAACACAAATAAGTGTTTGTATTTGTGTTGTTGGAAGTTGTAATGATATACATACTTACCTCAAAGTGAGTGTTTTTTTTTATTATTATTATTCTTTGGCCTCACGGGCTTAAGGTCCAAATCAAAGATAAACGTCACAAAGTGAGCAAACATTTCATTTATCTTCTTTAAAAGGTGACAGCCGAGGATTACAACGGAAACACCAGCGGGATTACGTATAAGTTTGAAGAAGAAGACAATCAGTTTAGAATTGACGCAAAAACAGGTGTAATCACAACTGGTGTTCAGGACCTTGACTATGAAACTAAAAACAATTATCTTAAAAGTGTTATAGCATCTGATGAAAAGTGGAATCCTCCAAGGTGGGTTTAATCCTTCTGTTAACATTTCATTTTTTCTTTTAAATTGTTCTTGCAGTCGGGAGGTCGGGAGTTCAAGTCCTGGCCAGGTCATACCGAAGACTTTAAAAACGGAACCTACAGCCATTGTGTTTGATGCTCAGCATAAGCAATTGAGTAGGGAAAGTAAGCTAGTGAGCTACAAATGGGAAAAAAGGCCGTGACCAGCTTGACTTGAACCAATCGGTTGGAAACTGGACTGTAAAAATCCATCTAACCTAGCCTAACCTAACCTCCTTTAAGCTGTGGAAGATCGAAAATCAACTCATGATCTTGCAATCATTACAATCAACGAGTTGGACATGCATAAAAGTTGTCAAGCAAAAACGTGAAACTTCAAGTTGCATAATCTTGAGTTTAGCTATACTAATCGTTTCGTGTGCAATTCCTTTACGATTTCTTTCCAAATTTTTCAGTTCATGATTTGTTTACATTGACTTATTGATTTAATTTTGTCGGTACCATCGTACTTCCAGACAGGTGCAAAATGATTTGACTCCTAAAATATGCCCAAATAAGAAAACCAAAACATATTCCATGATGTCTCAAACATGGGACGAATCTTAGGCAGACACATTGGCAGTAGGAGCTAACAGGGGTGCAAATGTCGAGGTTTAAGTCCATTCGTTCTCTTATGAGCAAATTCTTTTGCGCCTTTGCATTCATTGATAAAACGTTGATAAATGTGCCCTGAATACGTCCTGTTTGCAAGATGCGTTTGGACTGTGCGTTTCAATGAATTAGTTTTCTGATTTTACCAAACTTCATTACATATTTTTACTTAATTGATTTTTTCCTTTGTAGAATATCTGAGATTTTTGTAGTTATTGACGTTCTCGATATTGATGAATACCAGCTGCAGTTGGCCCAAATACCTCCACTGAATGTAGCTGAAAACTCGAAAAAGGGTTCTCTTGTCTACAAAGCTTCGGTTCGTATTCCCATTGTACCACACAAAGCACCATAACTAATTTCCAGTCTTTACATAACCGTCTAGTAAATGCTTGTTAACAATGTGTCGCCACAAGATCAATGACAAAAATATATAGAAAGCTTGCAAAAGGGAACCAACTGCATACTTAATAAGGGTGCTTACACTCACGTCACTGGTTGACATTGGTTGACAAAGAGCATGCGCAATCACACATGCGTACATGTTATTGGTTCAGCGTGTTAACGTTTGTGTGACTACGCGCAGAATGTAGACCAATTTCAATTTACTTTTCATTGTGACGGCATCGCAAGCACACTGAATCAGCTCTTTTGACGCCCAGCCGTGGCACCATTTGCTTGTGAACACTGAATGAGTCTATACCATAGATCTGCTAGATTGCATTAAAATGAAATTAAATTACAAAGCTGTAACAGTAGGATCAGGTAAGAGAATACAGAAGACACAAAATGTTGGTAGCTGTTTTTCACCTGACTCACAACGTTCAGCAATTTCACGAAATTTGCTTGGAACACTCTTCCTTTCATACGAAAGTTTTAACATTTCATTAACAGCTCAAACTTCCTTGAACAGTTGTCTATGAAAGAGTAACGTCATATGAAAGAATTATTTCATGTTAGAAACGATGAGAGAGGCTTTGAGTTAGGTGAATAAACATTGAAACAGGACCAGTGCTAAGATGCTCAACATAATATACAATGTTAATTTATTAATCAGGTAGTTAACATGTCGTTAGAAAATAATTTTAGCTGATTACTACCACAGAGGTAGCATTCACCGGAACGTTTTCACTTACATTCAAAGTCTTTCATGTAATATGAGCACTTTAATATACATGTACAACATAAACGTCTGTGGGACTTTACACCATAAACTCATTGGGACTATTCTTTTTCCCAAAAGCTTGAAAATGTCAATTTTTTATGTTTCTTTCAAGTGACTTCTCATGTTTAAATTTCTAAAAACATTTCAGGCAACAGATGCAGATGGCAGCAGCAATTTATTATTTTCTTTAGAAGATGCAACGAATAAATTTTATATTGATCCAAAGAGGTAAGAAACTTTTAGAGCTCTTGAAATTAGTCAGTCTGGAACGTAGATATCAAGTTCAAGTTCATCAAATTAATATGGCCCATTAATTAAAACAACTATTCTAAAGCGCCTTGCCAAAGGCAAAAATGGAAAAACAACATACTTTAATTGATCTATCAGATACCAACTGAGGCACAGCAATATGGCTGGGTTTTAATAAGGACCGGAATTGTTCCAAGGGGCGAGCTGACGTAACTGAAGGGGGTGATCATTCCATAACTAAGGACCTTGGACCACCAGCGTGCGCTCATCAAACATGGACCTATAGCTAGGGATCATCAGATTGAAATACTGCTGTATATAAAGATATTTTCAGATATTACACGCACGTTCGCGATTCCATTTACCTTCAGTACGTCAAAATATTATTGGTGCACTATAAGAGCTCGATATGCAATATGCGATATGTAAACAAGCTATTACTACACGAGACATAGACCTTGTGCACTGACGAAATATTGACGTCATCCTTGGGGGAAACAATGAAACACGTGGCCGCACGCATAAAAATTCACCCTGCACGTATATCAGACTGTGCGCGTATTCGACCTGTTCACAAATCAGCTGTCTGCATTTGTCTGTGTTGGTTTGTTTTGACTCCAATGGAGGGCGTACTTTTTGGTCTGTGAAATCATATGCCTAACGTCTGTTGGATGTTTTACCTAGTTTTGTACCATTTGGAGGACACTGTAGCATAAGTTCAGAGCAAGCCCATAGTTAAATCACTATCAATATTTCAAAGGGATTATAGAAACAAATGCAAATAATAGAGTAATTGAACAATGTAATTTAAGAGAAATTCACGTAAAACTTAAGGCATCATTGGAACATTCTTTCATATTAGCTGTATCAAGTGTTAAAAACATTTTTCAATTGTTAGACGCATCTTCTGACCGCAGGTAAGGTCGGCGAATGTTCAAAAGAACCGTCAAATATTTTCGTGCAAGGACACACTTAGCGCAACCGCTCCAAAACTGGATACATTTGACGAACCCCTGCGTCACAACTTGGACAAAAAAGAACCATGTTTGATCTACCACTTCCCATGTGTGAGAGGGCGTTTCTTACAAAATGAATAGTGTAAATGGCATAATGAGGAGTTAATCTTCCTTCTTCTTGTTCTTGAAATTGTCTTTTAGCCGATACTTTTTTTTATGAAAACCTTTGTTGTTCCATCTCCCTACAATCTGGTATAATCTCTTATGCAATAACAGTTATTATTGTGTAATTTCTTTTCAGTGGTGAGATCTTCACTACATCAACATTAAATGCAGAGGATTCCGATCACTACATTATCACAGTCACTGTTACAGATGAAACCTCGGTTCGTTTGTCTATAAAGCAAATCTATCTTTACAATATCGTAAGGACCTTCTGAAAGAGTGGTACAGTGGGAGGGCAATGAACTGTAAAGCAAGCAGTTACTAAAAAAGAAAAAAAAACTAGTATAGGCTGTTTTGCTTTTACTGGAAATGTCAGCTGAAATTTGAGCAATGCGCCTGTTAAAAGGGTCATGCTAGAATTCAGTTTTTCTAAGAATTCAATAGCATTTAGCGTTCGGAAGATACAAATTTATAAATAAGTTCAAACTTTTTTTCTTTTGATTTGGTGCATTTTGTAAATCTTTGATGTCACCGCGGCTAATTAATTTGACTTTACGTTCAATTTATTTATAATTTTGATGCCGCTGCAGGAAATAATAACCAACAGTGGTGGTTGTACTCTATACCGAGGGTGAAGGGTAATGCTTGATCAACATGCAAATGTATTTAACCATTCCAGCAGGTTTCAAACATATGTAAAATTTAAAGGACAAAAGAACTTTATCTCATTAAGGAAAACAAAAGGAATCAGAGACAGTGTGCCCACGTTACATAACTTTTGTGGTTTTGTTGAAAAGCAGCGGTATTTTTTTAAAATATCCAATCTTTCAAATGAGACATCCTGAGTTAGGAAAAGGAACTGCGACAAGGTTTCAAAGACACACTGTGGACTTCTTTGTAACAAAACCTCGGTGAAAAACCACCAGAAGGCCGCCCTTCATTAAAGGCTGAGGGAATGATGACTTCCCCCAAAGTTCTAACGCATATGCCTTTCTTCTGTAAGCTTTCTCTTGGCTTCCATACGTTCTAAATTTTATTTACCTATTACCTAAAACGTAGCTCAATGCCCAGTGAAGGTTAGAAACATTTTAAAGGAGGTAAAAATTATTCTCTCGTCAAAACTTGCTGTTCCTCAAAGTTTGAACTATGAAGTTGAAAGCTTTTATCATAAAATGTATTAAACGAATCAAACAGAATAAAAAGTGTTCGTTTTTTTTCTTCAATTGCAATCAATACTATTTTTTGTAGAAACAGAGCACACAATTGCCCACGTTAGAAATGGTCTCGTCTGCCTCACTCATCAAAACCAGTTTTCGATAAAGCAGGCCTTTGAATTCAGACAGTAAACAATTATGTAGTCGCGAAGTACTTGTGCATCAACCTTAAGAAAGTAGATGAACCGTAGTATACGCCACCACTAAAATGCACGATCCTACACTTTTTTGCAAAATTCTTGTCTGCATGAGTCCACAGGTTTTCCCTTTCTAGAAACTAAAAAAGGTATCAATTTGAAATGAAAGAATTTAATGACAAATTAATGGTGTGAGGTACGTTTGTTTAAATGTTGTTATTTGGGCCCATTCCTTGATCATCATTTGGTGGCCTTGAAAGGCACAATTAAGGTAAATAATACAAAGTTTGGAATTTCTGTTATGGTTGGTGTGGATGTTAATTCTATTTAAATATTTATCATAACAATTTTACCATTTGTACTGTTCCTACAGTCACTATCTGAAAGCCAGATTGTACATGTTTTCATTTCTGATGTGAACGATTGGCCACCTCAATTTGATGCCAAGGAATATTCAGCAGAGGTCCCTGAAAACTTTGAAGGAATTCGATGGTTTATGGTGAGAAAATTATTAATCGTTCATGAATAAATCCTCACATCACTTGCCTTAAACTCCTAAGTCCGTGCTTTTGCACTACTACCCATATCAAAATTCAAAGAAACCCCATTTGATAAGTGGTTAGACATATCCTGACTCCGTATAGATACCATAAGAACCTTTCTGATGGACACACATTAAAGGGATATTTGGCAGTGTCCATACCCAATTAGACAATAATACATTTATAACAACACAAATAGAACATTTGTAAGTTGCATGTTTTATTGTGTTGTACCAATGTCCCTACCTTTGGCAAAACCAATAGAAACTTCACCGTTTCAATTCAATTTGAACAAGTCCCTATTCCCAAATCCATGTCTTTTTCACTATTTTGATCAAATAAATGTTTTTTGTAGGATTCATGTCGGCAATACACAGAGAGAGTGCCACCTTTGGCAATAACCCGTGGCTTCTTGCTACATGTGACGCAAGTAGTCAGTCCGTTCATTCAAGCTACTTGTGGCACCTGCGACATGGAGTCTCATTGTCTGAAAGAATGTCATTTTCGAAATAATTCCCGACTCCTTGTCCCATGTGTGAGAAGGAGTTGGTCCATTTCACGGAAAAGAGTGATAGGATATCATATTGGGCTATAATTTTGCCAAAATATGCGAAAAGTTATGCAAAAGGAGCTGTACAGATATAAGTAGAAAATGCATTTTAAAAATATAACTTATAACGTTCTTTATTTTGCTGAGAGTTTGGATGAGGTAAACAATGTTTCATTGCAAAATTTTCATCATCATTTTAACATGACACTTGTATTATATTTTGATCACTACTTTGATTCTACCAGCAAAGTATTAAATTTCCCTCATATTTATCGTGCTAGGTTAATGCTACCGATGGGGATCTCACATCAGACAACAACATTATCTCATACAGTCTACAAGATGCAGATGACAATAGGTTCAGTATAGACGATAGGGTAGGTAACAGATTTCTCTCTTTCTAATTATACAATTCGAATACTATTCAAATTTTTGACCTTAGTTTTCAACACGACTCTTTGATATATCATACAATATATTTGGTTTATGGTATTGTAAAAGACTCCAGACGTTACGGGATAGTGCATAATGTATACAAGTTCTTAAATGAAGGTAATCATAAAACACTGAGCACTTTCATCAAGTGTCCTCTGGTGGCAAAATTTAAAAAAGGGAAGGGTATCTTTCCCTCAAGACTGGCAATTTTTCATCAATTGATGAAATCATAACATCAGTATATATATATATATATATATATATATATATATATATATATATATATATATATATATATATATATATATATATATTAGTGAGTTCCACGTATGCTCCATACCGACGAGAAAACCAAGAAATGATAAAAACGACGGTATTCAGAGCAAAATATACGAACTATTGTGCTCTGAATACCGTCGTTTTCATTATTTTGGGGTTTTCATATATATATACGCAGCATTTCGACCTTGGCTGGCCATTGAAATAACGTTGTTTATATGTTTAGACGTTAGGGCGAATTCTTTTTCTTATGTATATTATTGTTATTTTTTCACCCAGCAGATATAACAATTTCCCCCTAAGGCGGGAATTAGCGTTATATATATATATATATATATATATATATATATATATATATATATATATATATATATATATATATATATATATATATATATATATATATATATATATATATATATATAATTTTATATATGATATGATAGTACCAAGCTCACACGTGTCCGCAAATCACTCGGTTAAAGGATTAGGAGTCGTCGTACGATATTCCACTTGGTACAGCCTGCTCTAAGAATAACAAGCTACAAGGATTGGGTTTAACTGATTCCAGGCTCATATAAGGCTTTTGTGAATGGGAAGTGCGCTCCAGATTTGACACCCATGATTGTCGTTAACAACGTGTATCTATAAACACAGGCAAAAAGCACAACTTCAAAACGAAACGAATATTTTTTTTTTTTTCGTTTTCAATACATTACATTAAACGAATTGAAAATTTATAATAATTTTCTTTTCGTTTTAACAGGGAAACGTAACTATCGATACAGAGGGAAACGTATTTAACAGAGAACTTCAAGCTCTCTATCAATTTAGAGTCATTGCACGAGACAACGGAAATCCTTCTTTATCAACTTCTGCCAAGGTAATCATTTTCTTATTTGAATGTCATTAATAGAACTGCAGCATCTTTCCCTAATAAGAAAACGTGCCTCGGATTCCGCAGCTTGCTTAGATCAGGTAACTCATCTGTTTAGGTCACACCTTTATCGGATCAGACTATGAACTGATTTTTGTGGGTTCTAAAAAAAACTTTTCTATTTCCCTGACAGGAAAAAATCCCAAATTCGGTAACCTTCATAAATATATTATTTGTATCAGAGGACAACGAAAATGAAAAAAGATTTTTTTTAATTATTTTGTGACGTCAAACAGATTTTATTGGACTACTCGTATTCGGTATACGCTGTCTGTCGTTGTGACGTCACCAACTAATTAGTTTACATCTCATGTTTGTAGTCCACTGATACAAGTCATAAATTTTTATCAGTTAAAATAATTTTGGCCATTTCTGACCAGCCATGGTAAGGATTTTCTCTAAATCTCAAAAGTCGGACTGCGATCCGTTCCGCAATTGCTATATTGCGACCCACGCTTAGTTGTTATCATTTCTGTAAAACTTTGATAAATATTGTGCTCTTTGTTTTGTTTTATGTCTTTAAGACGTATCTGACCGTTTTGGTTTGCAAACTCATCTTCCCTGTTCAGGTATCGGTTAACGTGAGTGATGTAAACGAAGAGCCATTGTTCCCACAGCCATTGTTGACTGAATTTGAGTTTTTGGAAGGCGAAACCGGACTAATTGGAACATTTCAAGCTACTGACAATGACGAGGGTCCTAATGGAGAAATAGAGTATAGTTTGGAAACAGAAGATGAAAAATCAGAAGGTGATTTAGTTATTGTTACTAAAAAAACGGTTTTTACTAATCTATTATTAATTTTCAGAATTGTCTAGAATTCCGATCTGAAATGAACCATAAATAAACTAGTAGATTCTAAGCTCTTTTCATATATAAATATCTATGAACAGTTTAAAAGAAGCTAAGGCTCAATGCCTAAGTGTCTGTATCTCTATAGTTCACCGCGTTTAGTAACAAAATATTTTTACTTTCAAAACGCAGTACTTTCTTCTTAACATAAGCTTTTGCTAAAACAAATATTTGGAAATATAGAGCTTGTATTTGAGAAAGTTTGGAACGTTAAGAAGGAAAAGTTGTGACATCGCATGGAGTTGATCGATGTCACTTGATTGCCTAGTGTCTTTTATGGCGAACTTCGAATTTTCCCTTTTTAGAATTGAGGCCATGTACCCCCTCCCCCTGTAGTTACCTCACTAATCAGGTGTCAAAATTATGAACAAAAGGTTGCTGGTTCCATCACTGTCTGGTTCATGGAGTTGTATCGTTGGACAAGATGTTTAATCTCTTTTGACCTTCCCTACCAACAGTTACATCTGTACCTTTGAAGTTTATCTATTGTCTTGCGACCTGTATACCTGTTCTAGTTTTAAAGAGTGTCAGCTTTTTATTGATGACGTGTAATATACGTGCATCAAAAGCTTGAATATTCATGACGAAGGAACACCTAAACTATCCATATATTTTTACGCTACTAGTAAAATATCTAAAGTACGAAGCTCTTTTTAGGACATAGTAAAAAAAAATTATTACGTACGTACGTGATAATTATTTCGTATGTTCGTGATAATTATTTCGTATGAACGTGATAATCAGTACGTACACATCGTAATAATATATTCAGCTGTATTGACGAAGGCGACGAACAGACACCTCACAATGGAAAGTAAGACTAGTCATGCGGAGATAATTTCATGTAAATTAGGGAAATCTCATTCGGAAAAGCTCACATATCTTAGCTTTGAAAAGGAGTAGGGCTCTCCAAAAACTGTTCACATACGAGATATGTTCGGGACAAATCCGTAGTAAGAGGTTTGGTTCATTTGAATTCTCAGAAAAGCTCTTGTGAGATGTTGGATGATATTGTCCTACCTAGGAAAGATTAATCCCATAACTATTAAGTGAAGCTTTTAAGAGGAGATTGAAAGGTTTAAACTAAAATGTTATTTTTTGTTACCTTGAAAGTTACAAGCCATATATCATGTTGTGCTATTGCTAGACGCGTTTCGCTCAGAAAGATTTCTTTCAGAGGCGGATTTTAGTTAGACGAAGGCAATATTATATAATATGAGTGTCATGCTCAAGAAGGGACGATAATTACCAAAGACAGGCTAAATGCGATTCAAGATGGGAAAGCAAATTTTATTAATGATTGAGAAAATGTAACTATCAGAATGCTGGTGTATAGCAGATGCTGTTATCATCCACCCGAGCGCACCTGATCATATGCTCTGAGCACTGTCAGTGACAACAATGCGTTGCTTCACATTCCTTTTGTTTTGTTTTTTGTTTTTTTGTTTTTTTTATTTTGTCATTTCACAAATGACAGTTGTATAGATAACAAGTGCTTAACCTATGTCATTTATGAAACAAATGCATTCCTTTCGTTTTGATTGAACAGAAGAAACGAGAAAAGTGGGCCATCTTGTCTGCATACATGTATAACAGGAGCGATCGTCGGAAAACTGAAAAGAGCAAAAATAGATCTCAAAATTTGCAAGATATTTCACTAACTTGCGTCTGGGGATATTCTAAATTTTTCCAAAGGGCGAATACTACTCTCCTTACACTCCTCCCTAGGACCGCGGTCAGAAACAACCTTCAGTCACTCCTAATTCTAGTCGGAAAATCTAACTACGCCTTTTAAACGAACAAAAGATAAAATAAGTGATAAAATCGTTTGAATCCCCTGTTTCTTCAAACAAAACTGTTAAGGGATCACTGTCAAGCAAGCATGGGAAGGGTCATTTTCTGGCATGTAGAAGTTAAGAAGAACAAACATTATTAGGCGCTCCTCGCCAACTCACGGTGACACCCCGTTTAGAAGTTCGGCCCAAGTCGACCCCCCCCCCCCCACCGGTACATAGTTACTGCAAACGCGCCTGGTCGTGATACCTTAGAGTAACATTAATGATGCATGCGTTACTTAATGAATAAGTCTCATTTGGCGGACTATTATTAGTGATTAGAACGTTGAGATTTCAAATTTGGTCCGCAAATAACGGACGAGGGGAAGACAGATCCGTTATTTTGCAAAATTTGGATACCAGACGGTTTGAGAGAACGTTATAGTTCCACAAATGTGGTTTATTCATATTCTACCACCAAAAAAAAGCTTTCTTTATAGGCTATCAGTTTATAGGCTATCGGTTTTTGCAAGACTGAACATACGTCGGGAATAGCAGATCAGTATTTAAACAACCTGACTGCGGGAGACTCACACAAACAGCAAGAATGTTAGCACATTGTATGTCCTTTTGTTAGCGAGGCTGTTAAGTAGGCAACTTGGTATCCCCTACCTTCGCTTTGCGGCTCTTTGAGTACGTCAATTGTTACGTAAGTAATAATTATTACGTACGTATGAAATAATTATTACGTACGCACGTAATAATACTACGTGCGTTCGTAATAATTATTACTTACGTCCGTTAAAATTTTTTAAACCCATGTCCTAAATAGAGCTTCCTGCTAAAGACCAGTTAGGGAGATAACTGTTTTCGGGTGAAAATGAGAATTCACCCGATCGGGAGAAAATTTGCAGCATGAATATTCATGAGAACTTAGTGTGTACCTCTTCACAGGCGTCGCTTTGTTCTATAAATGTGGATATGTTCATATACAAGGTAATTATTCACCACCACAAACAGATATCTTAGGAAACTTTCAACAACGTGTTAATGAGCTCAATTGCTAGCACGAGTAAGTTACACAACTTTCTGCAGAAAAAAACTGAAAAATATTGCGGCTGTGTCGAGTCTATAATTTAAGCTTAGGACACAGAACGTGACAAAATTGCTCGATATCTCAAAATTTGCGCGGTGAACTACCAAACATGATCCGGCTTTTTTGTTCCCCTAGCAACAGATTTTCTAAATATTCCAAAATTTCTCTTTCCTAAGACCGATTAAATTTTCCAGGTGTTTTGAACGTTTCTTTCCGTTTAAATTGCGCGGTAGGATCGCAAAGCATCAAGGGAGAAATTTGAAAATGGCGCCACCCATGGCCGTATTTCCCCCCGATCGGGTGAAAAACCATTTTCCCCCGAAAGAGGTTATCTCCCGAACTGAAGACTAAGACTGCAGTCTTTCATCAACTAGCAAAGCATTGTACTACCAGAAAGGTGCTCATTGAGTTTCTATCGATCACTTAATGGACGTTTCTATGCGTACAACCACATCAAAATCCTTATCATTAGTATGATCTTCAAGTTAGTCCAATAATTACGGAAAAGTGTAATTTTTCATTTTGTGTCGTTTGCATAATTTGAAAAATGTCTTGTCACTTATTCTTAAAAACCGAATTGAGCCGTTACGTTCTCGCTCATAAAACAGTTATATTTATGTATGATATGAGGACCGTGTAAGTTTTGCCATTTTTCACTGGTATGTGAAGAAAAATAAAAAGCTTCTGAAAATATTGTTGAATTTCATGGACCAACTCAATGAGTCGCCTTAAGAAAAGGTCCTAATATTTATATGTTTCCTTGGTAAAAATGATGACAATATTTTTCAGAAAGTATTATGTATTAGTTTATTGGATTTTAACACATTTTATATAATTAAAGCTACTCCATTTCTCTAATGATCATTTTCTTTAAGGCCTTTTCAGCATAAATTATAATGGTGAACTTCGTGTCGTGAAGCCACTAGATCGAGAGAACAAGCCAAGCCATTCTTTGAATATATATGTAAGGATAATGTTATTATTCGTTTTGGAAACACCAACATTTTTTGTGCATTGATGTTGTGCTTAAGTCATGCATGATTTTTTTGCAGTACAATTATCAGTAGTGTAAGAAGTAAGTGGTGAAAGATACATTTGTAACGAAGCTAAAAAGTATTTTAGGTGATTTCAAGTCACACATTCTTCAAACCTGATTAACGTAGGGTAAGTAGATTGGTGATTAAGCCAAACCAACGATTAAACTAAGTTTCCTCCACGGTCTTATATATATATATATATATATATATATATATATATATATATATATATATATATATATATATATATATATATATATATATATATATATATATATATATATATATATATATATATATATATATATATAAATATATATATATCATAAATATATATAAATCAAATTGGTAAAGCTGGAAAATATATATATATATAATATATAAGGAAAAATGGAAAACAGAGTGTGCATATAGATCCAACGAATGATTTATTGTTTCAATAAATCATTCGTTGGATCTATATGAACACTCTGTTTTCCATTTTTCCTTATTTATTACGTCCAACACACGGAATTAATTAATGCTATATAATATATATATATATATATATATAAATCAAATTGGTAAAGCTGGAAAATATATATATATAATATATATACATAATATATATATATAATATAATATATATATATATAGTGATAAAAAGTATGTACCCTTCATCAGGCGGCAAAATAATAACTGATCAAAAAAACGATATTCAAAAGAAACAACAAACGCGTGCCGATACAACTCAATCGGCACGCGTACAAAGGCCAAGCACCTACGTCAACGCGTTGAAAGAAAGAACGTACTCCCTTTAACCAAAAAAAGCCTGAGATCGATATTAAAAATGCCTTATTTCATATGGAAAAATACACATGGAGTTTGATGCACTGTTAGTAGAAATGTATTATCGTGTGTTATGTTAAGTTAAAATAGACGCGGTAAACATGCTCAAGTCAAATTATTCAAGTTAAGTACTTTCTCTTTCGTAGGCAACAGATTCTGGCTCCCCTCCATTGAATACAACAATCCACGTGACTATTACTGTTCTGGATAAAAATGACAATGCACCGGTCTTTTGGCCTCCTTTTGAAACAATTGCTGATGCATCCTTACGTGTAGGGTCAGAGGTATGTACAAATTTCCATATGCCACATCCGTGACAGCTTCAATCATAAATAAGGTTTGCGGACATGACTCTTTATATTTCATGCAACCATAGTTTCACACTTGAAGTTTTTTCAAGTTCGCTTGAAAAATCAATATCAGATATTACAGCTTTCAATCATAATTACAATAGTTATGGTAGACCTTTTACGGCCTTTTGGCTTATCATGTGTAGTATCTCTTCTTTTCAGCCAGTCTAGAATGGAGCCATGCATGACAGACCAGTAATGTAAATGGTCTGAAGGCCTTGGGTTGGTCAAGTGTTGTTCTTAAGTGGACGTATAGCTTCTTCGGGAAGCAGTTCCAAGTTTGGTTTCGCCAAAAGGCCCTTTGCCAGAAGGTCGGGAGGACTTTGGAAAAAGTAATCTATACCGCCTCATTTGTAAAAATTGAAAATTGGGCTCGAAATCCTCGTTTTAGCCCTATGAACCTTAAAAACTGGCATGATATTTTATCAAGTTGTATCTGGCTTGGTATAGTAATATGAAATCTAATTATACATATAAAGATATCTATACCGGGTTTTATGGTCATATCAAGCCTTATAACAGCCAGATATTTCCAGAAATAAGCCATATCAATTTTCAGTAAAGGAAGGTCAGATGGTACGCGAATGACCTATATCTGGTCGTGTGACTCGTTTTCCCTGATCACAGGTTGTCAAAGACCCTTGAACAAAGGAAGGAAGAAAAAGATATAGAAATCGATAGGTATTTAATCACGAATATCAAGACAGACCTTTTTTTTTGAAAAAGACGAACACTGATGAACGAATATACTCAGAGGAAATAAGCAATTACATTGCCTTAAAATTGGCAATGCTTCAAGAAAACTTCCTTACTTTACTCACAGGTATTCCTGGAGACGTTTGAAACACTCCTTTCAATAAAGCAATGACGCATTACAAACTTTGTCTAGTGATTCAACTAAAAAGCCGTAAAAGTATCGGGTAAAAACAAATTCTAAGTTCGGTCACATGTTCCTTTCAAGTGTTAAAAACATAATTGCATTCCTGGGTAAATGATTTTTTCACTTATTTAAATAACAGATCGGCGTTTGTCTAGCATTCGGATCATCCTTGCTTCTCATAAGGGAGTTCTGTTCGATTTCCAGACCTATTAATATCAAATACTTTGAAAGATGGAAGTTGTACTTAACGCTCCACATAGAACGATGAAGTAGAGAAAACATCCCAGCTACCCACAACTCGAAAAGGGTCTTACATTAAACCAGAAAGTAAAAAGTTCGAACCAAAGAAGCCAACCTGTAGATTAAACTCCATCTTCATTTTTGTGTTCCTTCTTGGGGTAATTGACATCCTAGCTTTTGTTTTATACTAGTTTTATAAGGCCATGAAGGGTTTGAGTGTTCTTCTGCTATGATGTTTATGCACGATATCACTAATGTTTCTCGATTGTTTTGCCTTTCCCAGATTTTTCAATTATCGGCGACAGATGAAGACGAGTACCCAAATGACGTTATTGTCTTTACACCTGGAAATTCAAGCTCAGATGTGTGGAAAATATTTACGCTCCAAGCAAATGACGGTAAATCTCATGTCCATTCACGAATTCTTGTCATTGGTGCAACCTAAAGAGAATTTTTCCGCGCTGGAAAAATTACAGTGATAAAGCTTCGTTAAAACAGTAATTTTAAGTGCCGCCTGCATATAATTTAATTTTACGGTAATGGATGGTACAACAGGTTTGATTCAAACTTTTGGCATGCTTCACTTGGAATTACCACGTATGACAGAGACGTTCAAGTTTTCAACGTTCTTGAAGGAGCCTACTGTGCCGTGCAAAGTTTCGACCAAGTCTTGGATCCATTTATTAGTGTTCTACCTCGATGAGTTCTCAAATTAGAACACATTTTCGTGCACTTCGCATGCTTAACACCATATCTCAATGTTGTCCTCGTAAAATTTAATTGCCGTCTTTTAATTCCATGAGAATAGCAGGAAATTTAAAGAAGAATGGCTTAGCAGTGCGCAGATAGGTTTCTGTGAGGAATGTCTAAGCCTCATCCTTATCCAGACACAGTCCTTCTCTATTAATGCTTTGTGATAGCCCTAATAGTACTCAAACACTCTGGGTGTGTGATGTGTAATGTGAGCTACTTTGCAAAACTAATTCGACGTCGAGTGGAAAGCTATAGCAATAAATTTTAGTATACTCACAGTACAATTGTAATTTGGAGTGACAATGACTGCCTCTAAAGTCAGTGTACCTATCCTAGAGGTTGAACAACACATGCTTCCCGCGACGAACACTTTAACGGAGTCAAATGTCTGAAAATATATAATTCAGTCAATGAAAAACTTTAAAGTCTAGAGAGCCAAAAATGCAGGAGGGTTAGCCATACTTGCCTCATTCTCCTCATGTGATGTCTGTTTTCTTTTTTTTTTTTCTTTTTTTAATTTCCACTCACTTGAGACGTTGCCTAGATCGATGTTTGCAGCCCTTGTGTTCGTAGCCCAGGCGTATTGCAGTGTTTCATGTATTGATTGTTACAATAGAACTACATACATGTCTTGTTTTATTCCTTCCAGTTGGAGCTACGATCCTATTGATATCAGAGTTTGATGTTGAGTTCACTCAAACTTATAACTTCGATGTGAAAGCAAGTAACCCCGATGGTGAACAGATGGAAACACTGCAGGAGTATACCGTCGTGGTTAATGACGGTACTCTTTGTTTTGTCACCGTAGAGTTACCTTCCGGTGACACAGTGAAGACAATTCAGGGTGATTTTCAGCAAGATGAGGTATTCTTACAATTAAATGCCACCAGTAGCGAAGGCTGTGACGAAGATGATGAGTTTATATTTGTCTTGAATAGCCAGATGTACAGTAGCTTTGAAGGTATTGAAGTGCGATTGTTCTACATATGTAATGTAATAATTGTAACGGTGTCAGTGTAAAAAGAACTATTACTAGATGTCAGAACCTTAAATATTTAAGTCTGCCTGTAATACTATAGTATTACGGTTGACGGAACAACCGTTTCATACCTAAGGTAAAACAAAAAACTGTCAAAATGTCAGATGATCAAGATCAATACATACGACGTTTCTGTACTTAACTATAATTGGTGTAAGATTCAACTACATCATCATTGCGACTGACCTATTGTCTGGGTTTTTTCCTCGCAAGTTGCAGTCATAAGTCTACCAAATTTGCAACTTAAGTAAAAGAAAATACTGCATTATCATTTGGAGCTACGTCTTGATTGGATGAAAATTCAAAGGGAAAATTCCAGACTTCTTCACATTGTATTCTCCCTGTATGAAGTTATTAATTAAATTAAATGATTAAAATAAGTAATTCATTTAAACAGCTAAGATCTCCGATGTTAGTAGTAAGAAATTTTTTGTTGGAACCTATCACGGATAAATTTATTTTGTTAACATATAGATGAGGAGTTTGTTGATGTAACTACTTTCGAATTGAGTGCAGAGGGTGAACTAAGCCCCAACGTAGCTTCTGTTGATACTGGAGAATATCTATTAGTGGTGGCAGCATTCAACAAAAGTAATCCAGATGAACAGCTGAGCATTCCGGAATCGCTGGTTTGTGCTGTGTCACTTTATGTTTTGTGAAGATTAAAAAGCATCTTTAGATCTAGTAAAAGAAAAAGTTTGGTTTTAGTTTTTTAATCATATGTTTCATTAGTACTTGTAATAAAATTTAGCAAAAATGGAAAACGTAATCTTATTAATTAAAACAATAGTACAGAACATATTTGTGTTTGATATATATTAAAATGAGTCCATATGTATTAAAAATGAGTCCAGAATAAATTTAAGTTTGATATAGTAAAGAGGGGTCTTGTATTAAGCATTCTAGTGAAGTATTCATTCATTTCTCATGTTCTTTTCTCAAGTTGCCGGCAGTTGAAGTTAACACATTTTCCATAAAAACTGAACTTTAAGCAGACAGTTGTGATGTCATAAATTCACATTGCTGGCAAATATTTGTTATTCTTTATTTTTCATCCTATTGCATTGACCTTTCATTAATTAGAGATGTCTTAGCCCTTAAAAGCTTTATAATAAGCCTAATAGCTGAAAATTTAACCTAATTGTTCGGAATTAGTGACCAATCGACCGATTGGTCACTAGTTCCGCGCTTTTAGATTTAAATTACAACAGTTTAGATCTTACGATTTAAGAGACTACGCTAGATAAAGTTTTCTTTTAATTCCATTGCTAATTTAAATTAATAAAAATTCCACTTTTGGCACCAGTACATCTGAGTTTACTTGCATGAAATGGGTGGTAAATTATAAAGAAAAACTAAACATTGGCCAACACCTTATTGAATGTGAATCAATGACATCACACCAACTTGCTTCAACCTCATCCAACTGACAAGCTTCTTCCAAGAGGATTCCATAATGCTTCTCACGTCAATTACATAAATGTTTCCATATTCAATCTTTTTAAACATTGCCTCTTTCTCTTAAGCAATTTATTACACACTTCTTTTAATCAAACCATTTCACCTTTATTTGTGTCCTTTTCCTATCTTAAATTTTAACGTACAATAGCTTACAATTTTGGTCGTCGGTGATGAAAACTCCGCCCCCTATTTTGATGAGGAACAATCAAGAAATATCAGACTTCCAAAAGTAATGGATGAGCTTTTGTTTATATTAGAGGCACGTGACCCTGATGACGACAGTTCTGGAAATAATCAGCTGGTATTTGAGGAAATTTCCGAGACGAATTTAGGTGGTGAAACTAGTAAGTGGTGATTTTACGACCATATACATTTAAAATCGCTCTCAAATTTACAGAACAAAAAAAAGATTCATAAAGATTATAGGAAAATACTGGCCAATGTTTGGCAGTATTTTTCCTGTGATCTTTATTGTCACTCTATTTTTTGTTCTGTTACTTTACAGCGATTTTTGACAGTTTACTTTTGAAACTAGGGGAACAGAGGACATCATCCTTCCACACTTTCACTAAAGAAGGAGCAGATATGTTTAGCACCCCTCCTTTTTCAATATATACGGTGTGTTAATATCGTAATTTTCAAATGCCGAGAAACACTCAGAAAAGCGCTCGTGTCAGTTTCAGGGAGGGAGAAACACAAAATACTAACAATGTAGCGTTATTCAAGAGTTCAAGTATGTTAATGAATATTTGTTAATGAATTTATTTGCAAATTGGGATTTTGGCAGGTGGCAATATTCTACTGTAAATTTAGCAATGAGAATGGGTCAATAATGTACAGTTCTTTATAGTCACATAAGGAGGAGACCATGTTAAGGGCTCTTCAAAACCAAGTACCAGTCTGAAATAGCTTAGAATTGTAAACAACTTTGTAGATTTGAAAAAGTATTTTATTTCTCAAGTTCTGATTATATACAAGTCAGGCTAGATCATTAGGCAACAAGAAAAACCTAGGCACCAACATGACCAGGTCATATAATACGAGCTCTGTAACCTGTCTTCATCTTTTGATGAAATGTGGTGAATGTGCTGGATAGTTTTGGTTAAACAAGGAAGTTGCTATTTTTAAAGTTAGCATCTCCCTCAGAAAGGTTGAATGAATGTAGGCTCACAATATAAAACATATTATTGACGGACACCTCTAAGTTTTACAGAAGAAAGGATGTGTTTACAAGTCCTCATTTTCGTGAAGAGGGTAAATGACGTATTCATGATTTGAGACATCCAGTGAAGAAAGCATACACTTTAAAACCGTTTCCTTCTTGTTTATTCACTTGAATTGCCCAGTTTCAGTTAAATGTTACAAGAAAATAAAAACGTTACTTTAGAAATCTCTAATGAATCTCTGAAATGTCTGAACATACGGAAAAGGTAAATTTTTAACCGCCCATGGTAAATGTATAGGTTTTTCAAGCGAAAGCGTTATAATATGCCCGAAATTGGACCAAGCTACACCACGGGGTGGACCAATAGCCAAACAGACTTGCCACTTGATCGATTGGCTTACCAAAAGATAACGGCGGAAAGATTTTGGCCTTGTATTTCATTACAATTCAAAATTTGAGAGTTAAGTTAAAGAAATTGGAAAATGTTGGTATTACTACTTCAAAATCGAAAAACAAATTTAGTTTCTAACAAAGAATTTGGATTCTTCATTGTCCTTGCAATGAGCAGAAAGAACCATGTTGACGGGCGTTGTTATGATGCCACTGATTAAGGTTCCACGACGAAGTTGGAAAATTTGCCTGACGAGGGTGGTCCTGCCTTCCCCTCCGGTCAGGGGCCATGCTTTCTTTACCATGGCTCCACTCCTGGATATTTCACTTAATTACACATCGTTTGCAAAGTATATAAAAATTATTCATTTTTAATTTGACTTATTTAGATTATTTCAGAGTGAATGCTGATGGCAAGGTCTTCGCTGATTCAAATCTTCTCTCCAATGACCTCGTCGATTTAACTGTACAAGTAACAGATTCCGGCGTCCCCCCTCTCAGTAACGTAACTACTGTACAGATTAAACTTACCATGGATGCAGCTCCTATTTTGAACAGGCAATGTGAACCAGAGGTTTTCATCATGGAGGTAATTTAAAATTAGTTTCCCTCGACCCTTAAGTCTCCAAAGATTGTTATAAGAAAAGAGCTTCTTTTAAAAGTTAAAAAAGTTTTATGCTGCATGCTATCGTAACTCGAGATCGAAAGGCAGTCGTCCAATACTCGTTTCAAAGCAACACCTTAAAAAATTTAAACTGCCTGCCTTCATGAATGCATTTTGCTGAATACGCTTTTTGTGCAATTTTATAGAGATTTAAAGGCTAAAGTAAGTGTCAGGTTACATTTTCATATTAGTTTGCCTAGCCAATGACAGACCTGACAATAACAATTAATTTTTTTTTTAAAGAATTCCGCTCAGGAAACTCTAGTCTGTGAAGTGGAATCAACAGGAGAAGAAGACGTTTTATTCTCTCTTACCTCAGGGAATGCAAAGTTTGTAATAGATGAATATGGTTCAATTACAACCAACGATACGTTTGATTATGAAGAGAGACAGGATTATCAGGTAGGCAGAGTTCATTTCAAGATTGGCTGTCAAATAAAAGGCCGGGTTATAGACCATATGCATTGACGTCACATTGACGTCATCCTTGGGATCAAACAATGGAACAATTGGCCGCATGCATAAGAGATGGCCGTCCTCGTGCAGCAGACAATACGCGTATTCGTCTGGTTGATAAATCAGCTCCCTGCATTTGTCTGTGTTGGCTTGTTTTGCCCGCAAAGGAGGGTGTACGTTCTGCTTTGTGATATCATATGCATAGGGTCCATCGAAATCTTTCTGACCGGCGGTATTTGTTTGTAAAAACTTCATGAGCCTATAGTAGCAGTGGGAAAAATAAAAATGAATCCTTTTGTTCGTTTATACTGATCTTACCCTGTGCTATCTTCGAAAAACGTTTGAAAGTTTGAACTTGCTCGAATATGTCGGATCAACAGGGAGACAAAGGAAGACTTTCAAATTTATTCAGTCATAATGAAGTTTTTGCGTATATGTAGGTGCGCATGTGTAAATGATACAACTAGTTTTAGGGGAAATACCTAAGTGAAGTAAAAATGTTGTTCATCGACTACATGGTCAAGTAGTTAAAGCATCAGAGTTGTAGTCGGGAGGTCAGGAGTTCGAGTCTTGGCAAGGTCATATCGAAGACTTTATAAACGGCACCTGCTGCCATTGTACCTCAGCATAAACAAAGGAGTAGAGAAAACAAGCCAGTGAGCTTTGTTGTGAGCCACAACTGGAAAAAAGGCCTTGGCCGGCTCGACTTGAACTAATTGTTTAGAAACTGGGTCGTGAAACTCTTACTCGAAACTCTAACCTAACTGAACCTAATCATTGTTTACCTGTGTCTGTTTTTTCACACGTTACTGTGGTCACAGAGGGTGATGCCTGAAACCCAAAGTGAAAACAAAAGCTTCTCAAAATATTTGGAATGTTTTGGGCTTTTTATGTTTATAAAGTATCCATCAAAACCTGAAAGTTCTCAATTTTATAAAAATACTCATTTTTCCACAGTTATTCCACTGTAACAACTGACCACTGCCTAAATATCACATTGACGAATATATCTCCTGTCATATATTTATGAGACACACTCATAATTGCAGTCTTAAAGTGTACCTCACAAGTACCTCAAGCTAAATAAATCACAAACGGTGGAAATGCAGACTGTAATTTTAGTAGTACAAGAATGACATCAAAAATTATTGCGCAATGGACCATTTGCAATTGGGTGAATAAACTTCAACATTTTATATTTCAGCTCGGATGTCCTGTGAAGATGAAATTTAAGTGTTTGAATTCATTTCTGTGCTCTTTAACATTTTTCTTTTTTCAAATTTTAGACATGAGGTCCGCTTTAACTTAAAAGTTCCTCACAAGTGCTTCTGACGTCTATCCTCAGTATGCTCTATGGAGATTCATTGGTTGCTTTTAATATATTTTATTTACTACATACCGTTTTCAACTTGATCTGTTTTCAGATAATCGTGAATGCAGAAGGGTTGGATTCGAAACTGACGAGTACGACTCAATTTGTAGTGAAAATTACCGACATCAACGAATATCCTCCAGAGCTTTCGGTATGTATGATATTAAACAATGTGAAACAGTGTGAATCACTTTTAATTAGCTGTAAACATGGGACCAACCGTCTTTAATAAAACAAAAAAAATTCAAGAGGGTAAACCTTTGGTTTTGTCGAACGGCTGTTTGCTTGAGAATCGTAAGGACTATGGGAAAAGATATTTTAAATGAAGTAAGACGCTTGATTGAAGTGTATGTAACATTATCTTCCACTGATTTTTTTCATTAGAGCAACTACACTTTTACACTTTTGGAAGACAGTGGCAGCATAAACTGTAACTTCGATTTTGGGGTCGTCGTGGCAAATGACAGGGATGGCTCTGAGAACAATAGCTTCACAACATATTCACTTGAAGGTTTGTTACTAATAAAAAATGTCTCCATTGTGTGAAAAGTCAGGAACAATATGAAAAAATAAAACAAATTCCATTAAGTTTTTTATCGTTATATGTATTTACTTGGTTCATAGGTCTCGGGGACATTAGCTCAGGTGTATGGAACCAATGATTGCCTGGATATTGCCCGAAAATGGGTTTATAACCTCAATTCAGGGAACTGTTATCATCCCGTTCCCATGACTCACTCGTCTGTAACACAGTCCACTAAATAAAGTGAAAATGCAGAGGACTGAATCAATGGGCCCAAGACTATAGGGGAAATATTCAGACATACAAGCCTTTCGACCCCAGCGGGACAAAGAGCCATGTTCTATCACCATTTGGAAAAATAATCATTTGGTACGGCTAAACACTGGCCCCTGTAGGAAGTAGCAGGGTGTATGCTCCGATTAAACTTAAATTTTAAATCACACTTAATTTGGCCCAAAAAAGATTAGAGTGTTGTAATTATTTTCTGCCTCATATTTCTGGTTAACTACAAAAAGAAGGTTCTCGCAATTTCATTTTCCATTTTTCTAAATCCCAAAACACAATACCCTTTTAGGCAGTAAGGGTAGTAATGGTTTTATTGTAATGGTGTCACCCTATACTCGAATCCGGGCAGCAGGTGATGGTCTGATTTCAGTCGGCCGTAACTGGGGTCCGTCACCTTTAAATCTTTCGATTTCCTTGCTTACCTCTATCATGGATCGTTGTACACTAATTTGTATCTTAAAATCTCCAATTTCACTAAATATGAGGGTTTTAAATTCATGTGAACAATAAATAAAGACGATTAAAGGCTGATGGACCCCACTAATGGCGGCCTAAAGTCAATAAAAACAAGCGCTAATCGGATTCGTCTATAGTTAATCGATTGGGGTATGATTACGGAAGAACAGAAATACATAAAGTAACTATAGCCGTTGAAAAAGTTCTTAACATGCAGGCTAGTCCCTTAAGGCTCACATAGGATTTGACGATGCATGGTTATTTTGTCTCTGCATTGCAAGAGGACCGAGGGTACTTTTCCTACCGGAAAACAGGTTTTTCAGTGCTATCTCCGCTTAATCGCTCACATTTGTACGTTTATATACGGTGCTGTTTTTCTGACCATGTCAAACTAAATCATATGAAGTTTAAAGCATCCTCGCTTGTGATTCTTGATGTATCCAGTTTGTAACTTTAGTTGATTAAATGAAGGATATTCTTTGTCGATGCTCCTTTACTGTGCCCATGACCCTCTTTGACAAGTTCGTGAATGAGATTCTTCATGGCTATCTCTCCAAGAGCTATATGTTCTTTCCAAATTGTAATTAGCGAGTTTGGTTATTCGTTTTGGTGGCTACGCACATGCGCACACCCTCGAAATCGTCGGGGTAAACAAACCAATCCCGCACCTACAACACATGTTCCGAATTCCGAAATTTGAGTTTACCTGAAAATTTGGTGACATCATTCTGTGCAGTTCTGTGCAGTGGGGTTTTGAAATTGCCTTTTGGTATAAAAATATGCATTCTAATCTGTTGTAAAGCAGGGGTGAGCCCCTATTTTCATTCGGGTTGGTTAATCATATTTATGCCCAGTGGTGTATGTACGTACTGCGCAAAAACAAGGCAACGCTGTTCACCAGGTACTGAGCTCGGTTTGTGTATCCCACGCTGAGCTCCACAGTTCCATACACCAACGAATTACAAACTAGCTCATTGATGCGAGTGTGAAGGTTCATGTTTTCCAAACGATGTACATCGAGAAGGAACGTTTATAAAAGTTCATGTTCTTTGGTTGGGATACAGTGGAATGTAATTAAGGAATAACTTGAAAAAGTCAGACTATTGTTAGTGAATAAACCGTAGAGACTCACGATTTGGGAAAATAACGGACGAGGGGAAGCCGAGTCAGTTATTCCTTTCAACTTTGGAATCGAGACGGTTTATTCACCAACAATAATTCGACAAATGTGGTTTATTCCTTTTCTACCGCCGCAGAAATGTTCTTTTGAGGTTTACTACCCATTGTATTGTGCCTGATTTGTAGGCCTTGTAGGCCTAGTGCGCCGTGTGGTGTTCACATCGTCGCATCGCGTCTTAGTCACGCAAATAAAGGACGCTCATATTGTGTTTATGGTATGCTTGCAAAACGAACGTAAGTTGTGCTTTCCTTGCGCGTGAAAGCATGGGAGGCAAGTCGTATATTATGTGAAACGCGTTGACGCGAATGCATTCTCAAAAAAATAAAACTTGCAGTCAGAGCCAATCAGAAGTGCGCCCACACCTGCGTGTGAAAAAATGCACGGTCCATCGAAATTATAAGCTTTAGCTAAAGCTTAGGATTTGTGTGGCACGGTCAAGTGTTTCGTCATAATGTGTGCAAGGCCAGCATATAGCTCAGTGTGCAAGGCTAGTAAAATGCACGCAATCGCCTGTGGTTTTTGCATATCATTATAACAGCCGGTGCATATGTTGGAGAATAACCTGTCAGTGTTTAACCAATCAGAATGCAGGATTCTAGATAACCAGCATAGAGCAGGATAAAGAGTCAGTATAGGTGTTATTAAGTTATTCGATTAAGTTATTGGATCTTTCTTTTTTGTGGTTGTTCAGACCACAACCGAAATCAGCTGCATGCGTTTTAAGGGCGGGATGCGGAAATTTTTTCCTTCTGTGAATTGGAGAAATTTTCCTAGCATAAAACGTTTCGAAAATGGTTCTAATTTGTCACTGAATAAACGTTTGTCCTCCTCCCCTAACAGCAACACGCAGCATATTTCAGCAGTTTGGTGTGAACGGGCTGCCTTCTTTTTTTTAAATTCCGTAGATTATTGTTTATTGCAGTGTTTGTATCCATGTGAAATCTGTACTGAGACACTTCACCTACATTTATTAAAAAAAGTAACTACAGATATAAGGTAAACAAGATGATAAATTATGAAGCAATTTTCTCTTATTTTGGTTTAAAATAGCACAACTAAAGATCTCATACCTCCACGGTTTTTCTTACACTTATTATAGGTGACGATCGATTTAAAATATACACCACGGGGGTCATATCCAAGACTGAGTGCATCGATCTGGAAACATCCCCCGGAGATACGGAGATTGTTCTGATTCTTCGTGCCGAAAACTCTAGAGCTGACCCAGTGCTATATGACACAGCTGATGTCAATATAACTATCCGAGATGTAAATGATAACCCACCTGTGCTGTCCCTGAATGGAGATCAAGAAATAATAAGGAATGATTTCATAGAACAGGAACTACTTTTCGACTTTAACTACACTGATAATGACATTGTAAGTATTATCATCAGAATGCTTTAGAGGCTTTTCATATGATGCCATAATACTCACTAGTTGCCATATTGGAGAACATGCAATCGAAATCCTAAGCGTAGGATTCCTATGGTACATACATGAACTACCAAAAAGATGTCACTGGGAACGCTCTCATAGAAATCCTAAACTTAAAATGGACGCAACGTGCCGCGGGAACGTAGTTTCATGGGATGTATTAAATTTTTAAGCATCCGGATCGATTGCAATCGTACTCAGCGCTGTTTTTACCTGGTGACATTGGATATGTTGTGGAAAATAAACGTGGGTCAAGCAGATTACTACAAACACGCACCGTGACCAGTTTGTCCAAGTTTTCTTTGGCACACCCTAAGTAATATTTTTTGTGACAACTGCATAGGCTATACGTAAATCCGTGAATACGTAAGTTACAGGTAAATCGCAATAACCTTTCGACCAAATTTTTATTTTTGTTTGTAGAAATGTTGGTTGGTATGACCGGCTACTGTTTTTAAATGATTATGTGAACATTATCTACATTTTAAAACATGTACTGGGATTAAAGAGGAACTGCAGAATGTTAGAAACGCCAACTTAACCCTAACACTAATCCCTAAGCCTAATCCCTAACCCTAATCTTACCCAAACCCGAACTCTAATCCATAAACCAAACCCAGGCACTGACCCCTATTAGTTTCGTGTAGTTACCTAATTCTGCGACACCTTCGTAGGGTGAAATTGTGTGTCTTCTGAGTGCGTGTTGTACATTGTTACATTGGAAGTTTCGCAATATTCTGCTTGACCCGCGTTCATATTTGCAGCAACATTTGACCACACGTTTAAAAAAAACAGCGCTCCATACGATTGCGTTAAAAAAGACACCGTCGGTTACGTACCCAGCATGAAGGGTACACAAGACTAAAACTGCAACCACACACTTACATTCCCGTGGAACGTGACTCTTGTGAGTCATCCAATTTGTTATTGTGGGACGCGCCTTCCAGCTAAAGCTTTTGATTTCTCTGCACGCTCCCTCGTTGAATGTGTACGCAGTCTGATTCAGTCGGCCATAACTGGGGTCCATCACCTTTAAATCTTTCGATTTCCTTGCTTACGACTATCATGGATGTTTGTACACTAATTTGTATCTTAAATTCTCCAAGTTCATTAAAATGAGGGGTTTGAAATTCATGCAAACCATAAATGAAAACGGTTTTAGGCTGATGGACCCCACTAATGGCGGCCTACAATCACTAAAAAACACGCACTAATCGGATTCGTCTATACCACAGTGCAAACTGTGCAGTGCGTTTAGCACAAAGCCATGTACTTGGCATGAGTGTCCTCCGGTATGGGGGACCCTTGACGTAATTATAGATGAATCCGAGCAGCTGGTGAAGCCAACCATTTGTGGGGTCCATTGGCTTTTAATTGCCCTAATTTTATTGTCTACATGTAATATTCAGTGAAATTCTGAAGGAATCGAGTTGGAATTTAGAGAAAAACTAGCCATGATGCAGGTATGAAAAGAATTTAAAAGATTAAGGCTGATGGACTCCAGTAATGCCCAACTAAATCAGACCATCACCTGACTGTTCGGATTAGTCAATAGAGTGCTATTACATGACGTCATAATTAATCAGAAGCTATGCACGCCCACGGCCTGCCAAAAACAACAGTCATCACGTCGATTGTCAGCTGACTTCAGCTAGCTATACGTACTACAGTCAAAGTGGCAAAAGGGGCTGGGCTTGTGACGTCAGAAAAAGCTCTCTATAGACAAATACGATTAGAGATTGTTTTTAGTGACTGTAGGCAGCCATTAGTGGGGTCCATCAGCCTTTAATCGTCTTCATTTATTGTCTACGTGAATTTCAAATCCCCATATTCAGTGAAGTTGAGAAAATTAAGATACACTTCAGTGTGCAACAACCATCCATGGAACAGGTAAGGAAGGAAACTTAAAAATTAAGTGTGATGGACCCCAGTTATGGCCGACCTAAAAAGACCACCACAATCTGTCCGGATTCGTCTTTAGCTTGACAATGAACAATCATGGTTAAGACTTACATTTTTAACATTTACAGTGAAGTTTTGCCAAAAATAAATAAAACCTTGCAATTTGTATTCATAAAGATATTTTACTGTGACTCTTCAAAGTCTTGGCCGACAGGATTTGTACTTTATAAAGGGTTAAACTTAATCAGTCATTGAACAGTCAATGGAATCAAGGGTTTGCAAGTTGTAGGATCTTCTTTTAAATATACCCATTGTCTTTTTAAAAAAAGTAAAAGTCATTGTAAAGAAAATTGGTTCTCTAGAAACGAAGTGGTATTAATTGTTGCGTGTAAATATTACACTAACAGGTGACATTTCTTTTTTCCTTTACCAGAGTGAGAGAAATAGGGAAAGTTTTTACACTTTCGAACTAAGTGAACAAGGGGCACAGGAATACTTTGAATTTGACGAGGAAGGAGGAACGATCAGCACCTCAACAACAGCACCACCTATAGGAACGGATTTTTCGGTAATTAATGAGAACCAAACATGTTTGGTGTGGTTTATCGAAGTTTTGTCGCTTTAACTTCCTCCGTTTTGGTTTATAGTCTACAGGCGTCCAAAGCCCCTTTCCCAGTTGTGGGTTACTGGTTTGCTTTCTGTGCTACCTCCGCTTACGCAGGGTATTTCACAGAGTGACAGTAGATTTTATTTTTCAAGTCGTAGGTATGACTCCATCTGGGGATACAACTCGGGCCTTTTGGTGAAAGGCAGGTGCTCTACCATTACACCAAACCCATGAGAATGTTTTTATCATTCCTACATATATGGCTTGGTCTTATCCTATGTGAAACTTAAATCTTCATTGACGTGAATCCCGGGGATACGGGCCTATGCCCAAACACTTGACAATAAATAGGAGTGGCCCATGTAATCATTCTCCATGATACAGAGAGAAAACAGTATAATTTTAAATGTTACACGTTTGTGTACCATGCTAACAGTATCTATGTTGTTATGCCCTCGTCGTTTGCATATTTCAAAGCACTGTTTAGAGCTTGGTCTTCCCCCATGTTTAGCAAACGAGTAACTTTTTCGAGCGCTCCGCGCGCTTCCTAGTCTCATTGACTCGTTTTTTACCGTATCCATAGCGTCTCAAACATATTCACACTGGTCATAGAACCGATTAGACTTAGTTGTTCCTTGAGAACATGGGTGTGCGGAGTTTTGCTATCGAGAAGCAAGACCTTAATCCAACTGAGGAGGACTACTTTTACCTTTTCCGTTTTTTGAAGTTATGTTAAACAAAAATTAAAGCTTTGTCTTGCGAGGAGCGGAGGTTCTCCATGTAAGATGTCTCCACACAGAGTCTGTCATGTAAAGAAACCTTTTTTTAGACAAAATTTCGGCTTGTGATCCAATTCGCTTCTATTCGCATTTTGTTTCGGACTATTTCTATAGGGAAAGAATGGTGTGTCTTTCATCTTCTTAATTTCTAACATTTTAGTACAATTTCTGGAATTTCGCGAATTTTGAGCGGTGATTAATTCAATCTTTGCTTCTGCTTTTTATCCATTTAAAAATCCATCTTAAAAACGTTTAGATTGTTCAACGGTAGCTCATTTGAACAGCTCTAACGAAATAAATTTGTCCGGCTTCGCCACCAATTGATACTATTTAGACTACATGGTCGCAGTGGCACTTGCTCGGGGAATGGGTGCACTTGCCCATCAATTTCCGATTTCTAGCTAACGCCGAGTCCCAAACACCTTTTAGCTACAATTCTGTGTGGGTAGGCTGAGGGGTGTCTTCGACTAAGTTTATATCATAATAGTTTTATCATGTTCTACCATAAATGGTTCTCAAACTTCACCTGCTGTCGCGCTTTGAGGGCTTCAGACCCAACCTCAACATAACCTCTGAAATTAACCTCTGAAAAAATCTTCCTGGAATGAATCCATTAAAAGCCAGGAGATTTGCCCTTGGACCCATCAAGTGTCCTATAACGAAGAATTGTTCTTGAATCCCACCCGTCTAGGGCTTCTCATACACACTTTTGGGATTTGACGTAATTCACACTAGCCATCCTCTAAAGTTGAAAAGAAATCTACTCTTCTGTAAATTTTTAACGAGATCTGTCATTCTGTGAATCACTGGGATCCTCATTTTCTCAAGTTTTGGAGACCGATCATCGAAGAAAAGATATTGTATATTGCCAGGAAACGTTGAAACGGTAATTATCATTACTGTAACTGCTCAATTTATTTGTGGGCATTTTGGAAAGCCTTAAACTGGACACTGAGGAGTTTTTATCTTGAAATCGCCTTGACGATTAACACCGCCTAAACCCCCTAAAGGTTTAGAACTGACTCTGCGGTCCCTCATTACTCGCTCTCAAAACAAATTCGATAGCTAAAGGATTTCCAGTTCCCTATGAAAATAATAATAATCATAAGTCTTATATAGCTCAGAATCCAGGGAAAAGCAGAGGTAAATGCGCTTTACAGATGCCGAAAAAGTAGAGAAGTTAGAAACATTGAGAGAAAGGAAGGTTTTGAGGGACCCTTTAAACTGGTCAAGAGAATGTAAAGACCTGAGCTTCAGCGGGAGCAAATTCCAAAGGCAGGGCGCGGCAGGAATCATTTCAGAAAATGCACTCAAAGGAGGTGCATCATTGGTGAAAAAATCGTCCTCATCTCATCTTTTACTTACGACAAGTAGCCTACATAACGTGATTTTGTCACACCGTCACCATGAAGTATAACAAAGCACAACGAGGTAAAGGCAAATATATTTATCTTCCAATTCAGTGAGCAATCTACCTCTCAATACATACACAGCAAATTTACCTAGTCACGTGAGCGAAATCATTTCATGTGACTATCCTGTTTCTTTCAGATTGAAGTAATTATCAGCAATACAGCTGAACCGATGCTTTCTTCTTCAATGACTGTCTTTTACAGTTACACAACAGGAAGTTATTTCCCTAAAGAGCTACAAGTCCAAAGGTATGCTACCGGTGACATTGCACAGATTAAAGACTTGAGGTTATATAATAGATGAGTAACCCATGTATGTGTATATATTCTGACAAAAGTTGTATCCGTATGTTTCAAACCGATGACCGTCAGGTCGATCATTGTAACTAATCAGGTAGTTAAATAACATTCAGTATTGCTACCTCGTGTTAATCTAAGGCAGGGATGAAAGCGCAAATGGATGTTACTCAACAGCAGAAAACTTTTATTGAGGGAGTATCTTCCCTGGCTTTATAGTAGGCTAGTAAAATTATTATGGACTGGTAACTGCGTCGTTTGTTGATGATTTTTCGGTAAACTCTGTGCCTTTATTGGACTTGTGCACTATACATTTCGAGGAAACATGTTCAACCATTTTCATTATGCATGCATGAATTCTTCCCCATACTCCAGGATGTATATATGCACTGTTTGTTGGCCAAATTGATCGAACACAGGCTAACGCAGTTTTACTACACATGATTAAACATTCCTTCTTACTTTTTGAAACATTTCACATCACTGCCTGATTACATCTTGTCGCCTCAGGGAGGAAATGGAGCACTCTTCACATACATTTAATATTCAGTTTTCATGCGTTATTTCTTGACTCACATGAATGGATATTTTAAAATAAACAATAAGTTACGTAACATATAGGTTTACCTAACAAGTCAGACAAGTATGTGTTAATTGCATTTCAAGCAGGGTGAACACAATGAAAGCATAGATCATTTGAGGGCACAGATCATGAAACAAACTCAGGTACCAGTTACACCCAACGCCGCCTTTGATCATTTTCAAGAGGCGAAGTCACAGCGTGAATAAAGGTCGTAAAGCAGCACATTTGCATATCAAAAAGCCTACATATCAAAAATCGAGTTACTAAGATATCGCAAGGACTACTCTTCCAGGCCCACTTCAACTTTAATTTCTCACTTTATCGTAATGTTAAGATCAAAATCTGGATGTATAAATTTTAAGCAATTGCACATTTTGCAATACCTCGAAAAAATAGTATTCATGGTTTAGGGAACTCTTGGGTGGCACTGAATCTCACTTGGTATAAAGTCTCGACTGGTCTGTTCTGCACCCCTTCCATACCAAACGCTTCACTACTCTGCTGTCCGGTGTTTCTCCCTAAAGACGAATCCAAACAGGTAGTGAAGTCGGCCATTGTGGGTTCCATCAGACTTGAATCGTCTTAATTTTATTATCTATGCAATTCTAAACCCTCATATTTGGTGAAATTGAGGAAATCAAGAGATATTTTAATGTTCGACTATTCATGATACAGGTAAGCAAAGGATGCGAAAGATCAAAGGTGATGGACCCCAGTTATGTCAGACTAAACCAGACCATCACTTGACTGTTCGGATTCGTCTATCTGTCGATTACAGATATTAATATTTTCACTTTTTCTAACGCAGTGTAAACGTGGTAGAAAATAATGTTGGTACCGTAGAAACTGACGTTCCGGGACCATCTGGCTCACTTCCGGCTTCACAATATTCAGTGTTTTATATGAATGGAAGTAAGTAGTAAGATATGTAAGTACAATTATGCTTATAGGAAAAGGGGCAAGCAGAAAGAATCTATAGAAAGTATTGTAGTATAAGGTTTATTGTAATAACTGGTTTTCTGTGTAAATTTTCATCATAGTTTAATTATTTCATGTTAACTTCAGGGTAGAGCAACTATTTACCAGTGGCGGCGCCAGAATGTCAAAATTGAAGGGGGAACTAAGAGCCAAACATAATATTGAGGACCAAAAATTTTCGGACGCAGTGCGAAACCTAGTCCAAAGCAACCGTTCCTGGGGTGGGGCTCCAAAGGGGCCAAACCCCCGGAAGGAGTGAGATTTTAGCATATCTCTGGGTGGAAAAAATATGTCTCCGGAGAGGTATACTACTTATTTTTTTTATTAACACAACTCCTAACTTGGTGTAAGGGAAGAGTGCACGTGGGGCAAGGACAAAATACGTTGAGGCAAACTTTCCCTCTTGCCCCCACCACGTAGCGCCGCCACTGCTCTTTACCTTAACAAGTTAGTTAGTAAGTTAGTTAGAGTTTTACGGCCCAGTTTCCAACTTATTGGTTCAAGTTGAGCCGACCAGTTGTGGTTCACTGGCTTGTTTTCCCTACTACATTGCTCATGCGGAGCATCACGCACAACGGCAGTAGCTTCCATTTTATTGTCTTTGGTATGAATCGACCTGGGAATCGAACCCCGGCCTTCCCCGTGAATTTTTATTTTTTAACTTTTTAGGTAGTTTTGTACTTTGTCTAACTCGGTGACACTAAATAACACATTCGTGTTGGTGTGTCGTTAAGTAACAATAAATTAAGTTTTTACCAAGAAAAATGTTCTTAGTCTGCTCTAACGTGAGGCTAGTCCTGAGCGTGTTATATCGTATGGAATTGTTGCATTTAACTCTTAATTTACCACCCGTTTATCTTTTTCGGGTGGGTCTTAATCAAAAGGTAATTCGTTGTCACCTGATCGCAAAGGACCAATGAGAGTTGAGAGTTTCAACTAAGTGTGACAATGTATGATAATATATGTGTTTAATCTAACATTAATATCATTATCTTTTTGTGATACTTTCATTAAGGTTGCGCAGAGAATATCAAAGCAGAATACAAGTCTGAAACGTTCTTGAAGCTATCAACAACGGCTTTAGACTTTGAAGTTCCTGGTAGCAGGATTTTTAATATAACAATAGCCTTTGCATCTGAAGACGACAACTGTGCCGATGTCCGGAGGAAAAAGAGACAAGTAAATGGTATGTGGATGTGGTGCATCGGATTGAAAAAAGGAAACTTAATAGCATTAAGATTTAAGTAAGGCTTTACAGCCAAGTTTCCAAACAACTGGTTCTTAGTCGGGCCAGCCACAGCAATTTTGTTAGTAGGGCTCACTGACTCGTTGTCCCTACTCGGTCAATTACGCTGAGCACCAAACAAAATGGCAGCAGGCTCCATTTTTCTTCGTCATGAAATCTTCGGGTATGACCCGGCCATGAGTCGAATTCCAGCCCCCCCCCCCCCCCGATGCTTTAAACCCCATGACCATCATGCAGTAGGTGGAATAAATTGAATAAAGGATTGAAAAGCCATTCTAGGCCTATATGTACCCAGCACCCAGTATTTAGTGCTTGCTTTCATTATTTCTACAATTTGCCAGGTCAAAATCTCAAAACGACAGAATGAACCCCTTGAACGTAGCAAATGTTTAAGAATCATGTGATATTTTTGTCAGATGTGGCCGTCGTACAGTTAACAAAGTCATTTGTTGAACTTATCCCTGTGTATTATCATATGGTCAAAGCTCTGCCTGCTAAAACATTACTCTTCAACATTGTAGCACTAGACTGAACACCTAAACTAATCGCTCAGGTGTTGGGTCAGTGTATAGATCACGACTTCTTCTTCAATTTTTTCCACAGTTTTAGCAAACGGTGATTCAAGCCTTGTGACAATTAACCTAGTAAATATTAACGACGAGCCTCCTTCATTTACTGGTTTTTCTCTTGGAAACGATTCTCCAAATTACTACCAAGCCATTCATGTATCAAGAGTTGTAGGTGCAACAGTTTATGATCTATCTCAAGACGCTGGGAAGGTGAGAAACGGCTAGTTTATTTTTTCAGGATACTTGATTAGAAAAGGCGAACAAGTTGTCTTCAAACTCTATTTATTTTTTTTAAATGCTAGTATTCTGCCTTTTAAAGAGTTGATTTCCATATCCGGCGCTTGTTTATTGTCTTAGTAAGCTTCATCAAATTTAAAACCTCACCACTTCAGGCCTTATAATATTTTTTAATCACTTTATGTTACTTTGCACAGATGGCAAACAAATACACGGTGGAATGGGCAGCATATTACATACATAACCCCCCTGCATGCTCTGCATGTTTTGATTAGGATCTGTACTGAATATTGTAAGAGTGAACTTGGTCACTCTAATAGAGTCAAAAGTGTGAATTTTCTGCATTACAGTGTTATTTCCTCCAAGTGAAAAAAAGAGAATTTTCACACGTCTTGGAGTGAATCCCCACATTTTACTCTATTAGAGGTGGAAAAAATTCACTATTTTGTTTTAGAGTGTTAATGTCTTTGAATGGGATTTTTATTGTCTCTTACTATCAAGTTGTTTAATTGGGCAATGAGGGAATTCAATTGGATATTTTGAATGATATCAATAGACATAAGGTGCACTGATGACACGTCGACGTCATATTGGATGAATAATAATGAAACACGTTGTTGCGTCACTGATATTTATATAGAACATATAACAATGGGCCGCACGCAGGAGAATTCGCGCCAGTTTAGAAGATTTACTGGTATATCTTATTGTTTGACCAATCAGCTGATTGCATTTTGTGGTGTTGGTTTGTTATCACTCCAAAGGAGGGCGTACTTCTGACATTGTGACATCATATGCATAAGATCTATTCAACCTAACCTATTCGTATTTTTGCCACTTTTTTGTCTTATAGGTGAATGATTTAGATGAAATGCCAAAGACACTTACTTATGCCGAGACTGAGGAAAGCGACCTGGTTGATGTAACAAGTGATGGACCGGTGGTCTTAAAGAAATTGTTAAGTAAAAGTGATGCGGATGGTTCTACGAAGGATGTTACCGTACAGGTGCTTGACTCTGAGCAAGGAGGTAGTGATGAAGCTACCTTAAGGGTATGACCACATTTCCTTCATGATGGAATGATAACAACCATGTAACAATGTAAATACTGCCGAGGGTGATGAAATTCCAAGTTTTATTCGCACTGTTTTGTATTGTCACTAACCATTTTTAACTTGTGAGGGGGTTTTAAGATATCTAAAAAGTCGCATGCCTGAAATCCGTAACACTGATAATAGGAGTTTCACTTTTTGATTCATTGTTGAAGATATGATATCATGTGTGTGCATGCTTTTGACACTTCTCGCAAACACGATATCTCAAGATAGGAAAAAGCGATACTTCACTTAAAGACAATAGGTTAAAATGGAAAGAGAGAAAACTTTCAAATCCTTTCGGTAAGGAATCACCAAATCTTTGAGCTTTCTGGTAACAGAGAAGTATAGTGTTAACATTGAAAGATTCTTTGCAACATGTCATAAACTAAATTTTGATTTGTTTTAATAATTAGCTTCGGGTCATGGCTGATGACGACATATTCATGCTTGGGTTTAACTGGGATACTGATTCAAAAGATGAAGAGATCTTGCAGTAAGTTTTTGTTTTGATTTTGATGATATCTTTTTATTCCTTCAAAGAATAATTTTAGCATTTTATTATAATTTTTTGGAAATGAAAGTCGCGTAAAAAAGCCAAAAGTTGGAATGTCGTCATCCACAATTTTTTAAAACATGAGACATTCCAAAATAAAGTGCGATCCTCAAGATTTGAGCAGGTAAAGTTTTGCTATTTTTAACAAAACCTGAACTTGAAGCAAGCACATATGGCATCACATCCTCACGTTAATGAACACTCTCTTGTATTTCATTTGGCTGTACATTCAAGTTTTTTTTCTGCAGTTTCATGTAATCAGAATGCGATTGCATTAGTCGCATGTGACTTTGCATCCGCCAAGAAAAGATAATATCCCTATTAAGTAAAGGTCGACACCATAGACTGAAAAAAACGAAAAGAAACAAACTAGTCCTTGCCAATGTGAGAAAGTGACATATACTATCTATACTAACTTTCATTTTAAGTTCATAATTATTGTCACTGAAACTTAAACATAATATTCTTAACAGGTGCGTTGAGAACTGCTTCCCAGAACATATCCACGTATTCAAGGAGCGTGTTATCAAATCGGAGTAAGTATCTGGGTCCAACATTACCGTTCATAATGTTTTGAATTACTTCCGACTTCTAATGATGTAATTTCGAGTCTTCAACTCTCATTCATGCAATTTATCTATGCTTCTCGGCCTTTTGGTTAAAATCATGTGTAGTAGGCCTATCTCTTCTTTTCATCCAATCTAGAGTGGATCCATACATGATAGACCAATGATGTAAACGGTCTGAGGGCCGTGAGGTTGGTAATGCGTTGTCCTTCAGTGGACGTAAACAAGCCTAGCTTCTTCGGGAAGCAGTTTAATGTTTGGTTTCGCCGAACGGCTCATTGCGAGAGGGTCGGGAGGACTTTAGGAAAGAACATGTTATTCATTATTGACTGTATAGACATATGTTCTATCTATGTATGTAGTATGCTTCCATGGATGTTGGTGTTTTCTATGAAACACTCCTATAAATCGTGTTTTGCAAAAGTAAAAAATTCATCCATTCTTTAGGAAACACGGTTTTCATAAGATGGGTCTTTTATTCTCAGATCAATTTAAGGTTTAACAACGAATGATCACATTAAGCAATATCAGCCTTTAAAAAGATCCCTCATGGCGACTGCGGTTGACAACTACACTAACCGACCCCTAGTTCATTACTGCAATAAGCTGCTTCAACGAGCAGCAGTTTTCAACACCATTCTGCTACAATAGAAGCCCGTCAACTCTCTGGGGTTCAAATAACAACTTAAAATAAATTCTGTAATAAGTGATGGCAAAAAGGGGATCAAACTACTTATAGTGCATTGGAAGGCTAATCCCCGTTCAGTTTATTCTGAGATAAACTGCTATCAAATTTCAACCTTCAGGGCTATTTGCGAATTCTTAAATGGGCATATAATTGGTACTGATAACAGTTCTTGACGAGATTAATTAAGCATAGGCCAGGGTAAATTTTTTTTGGAAATGTGAGGCATTAGCGCGGGATAATACACGATACGGTTAATCCTAGCAATGCCCGAGTGACCAGCAAGAAAGCATCCAGCGATAGCATTAAGCTCATAAGAGTGCATTATTCCGTTTTATTGAAGATGTTTAACCTTGTTTATTTATTAATTACACGGTTTTGTTTGAAAAGACTAACAGAACAAAACATTTTGTTTGTAAATAACCTCATTAAAACAGCACAACACCGAGTAAGATAGTGTACCCTACAATGAGTGACTTCATCCATTACTCTGCAATTATAATAGGATAACCGCATGTTCATCTGAATGTAATGAACCAATAGAATTTCAAATAAATAAACAAAAATTTGCTTCATTTGTTACAACCTTCTTATTTACTTTTTTTCGTTAGGTCAGGTCAGGATTCTGTTCTCTGGTTATATGCAGTTACCGAAGAAGACGTTGAGGACTTTATGACAAAACAGGAATTTGTCGAGTACGTTTGTGATCTTTTCCCACAAGTTGAGAAACAAGATTTCTCTTCCAATTTGCAATATTTGGACACCAGCTCATCATGCACTCTTCGATATCCAAGCACAATCCTGCAGTAGGCCTGTTACAAATATTGCTAAACTTTTTTCCGCTGGAACACAATCTACACAGGGAAATCCTGATATAAACTGAAACCGATATTTAAAGCTTTTAGAAACGTAACAGAGAATACTATAAAGTAACAAGGGTCTTTAATCCCATTCAATAGCACAAATATGCTACATGTCTAATCATAAAACAGATTGTCCCTTAAGAACGATAGAAATAAAAACCTGTAAAACAAAGAACTGCACAACTAGCGTCAGATAACAGGAACGTCGATCCTCGGGGGCAGGGGGCAATTGCCCCATAAATGAAATTTTTGGGAAAAGCGTATCCTTTGCCTTCCAGTTCAGGCATTATTTAAAAAAACAGCACACAGAATGAACAAAATATAACATTGTGGTATGTTGATGACTTCAGGGTTTCCAGAAAACGTCAATTTGAGTCTATTTTAAAAAATACTACTGCATTCATCTATCTATGCTCTGCATCTGGCTATGTTTTGTGTATGTGCATGTCAATGTAAGTGTGTATGCATAATTATTTGAGTACATCAAGTTCTGTCATCTCGTTCGTGTGGGTGGATTGCTTATCGACGAGTCCGGTCACAGACACGATCTGAGGTTCTGGCTGTTGAAAATTTTTGCCCCTCCCCCCACGTCCCTGTCAGATAATGCTACCTCCTCCTACCTTTTTAATTGAACTCTGTCTTTCACAAATTAAATCAATTCAATATATTTTTATAGGATTTGGGGCACTAACGATTGCAGCAACAAATGCAGTACTGTTAACAGAGGCAAAATTGGATGGACATCTGTTCAAATCGCCGTCTTCATTTTGGCTGTCCTCCTCCTCGTGGGAACTATTATTTTCATCCTTCTGTTGTTATGCAGTTTCAGAATGTAAGTGATTTACACCATGCGTCGATTAGACCGTAGTTCTGCGCCATGTGTAATTTTTTCGAAACATTACTTCCATTTGATTCTGCAGTTATTTGTTACTTCTTCTTGAAAAGAGTGTGAGAAAAATATAAAAATTTTGTTTCTGTGTGCCTTGCAGAGCCTATAAATATTTCTGACACATTTCTCCCATTGGCTTTAGAGGTATGTCCAATTAGCCAGATCGGTAACTCGTTTTGGTGGCTGTGCACATGCGCACATCGTCCAAATCGTCGGGATATAACCTACAAACCAATCCCGGGTTAACATGAAAGTTTGGCAAAATCGTTCTTTCTTAATTCATCCGTAACGTAAGGAGGGGTCTCAAGTATGGTTTTGTGAAATGGATTGTGTCTCAATTGTCTTTTTTGGTGTGGAACATTGAATTTTGACCTGCCGCTAAGTATAGCACTGAGACCCCTATCTTCGTTCAACTTGCGAAGGTACTTAGAAAGCGTTGTATGCATGTTTTGACGGAAACAAGGGACCCCGGACACAACGTGCTTAGCTCAGTTTGTATATCCCACTTTGTGCCCCACAATTCCATGCGGCAACGAATTACCGAACTAGCTTATTGTTTCTGCGTGTTTCTGAGTTGTGTGATCGCCGAAGAGCTAACATATGATAGTTAGCATTCTTGCAAACACGGAGTAGTTAGGGCTGGAGATTAAAACTCAACAGGCCTTTACTTAAAGCCCACAAGTTTCAAGAATTACTTCTCTCCACATTTAAAATGTATTTGTTTTGATGTTACTGTTCATGAATATAAGTTAGTAAGACGTGGTGAGTCACCGACTTTTCGGTAACGATGATATCCACAGGGAGTTAACTCCTTGATATATCACATCTACCAAGTATACTTTTGTTTCATCATAACAGAGCGTCAACTTTTTCCAGTGAATATATACCAAAACCCATTTACCACGGAAAATTGACTCACAGATATTGTTAGGAATTGAGGATGTAAACAACATTTTCCGGCAATGACCAAATTTCCCAGTCCGGGGGAAATAGATACTCCTAAAAAAGGGGGAACCTCTTCAACTGTCTGTTTTGTAAAAGCGACTGATATTTCTCCTTTGAACATTACTTGTAATGTAAACTGATATCAATATTTCTTTAAAATGACATTTTGGAACACCTAGCGAATTGTCCGAGACCAATGTTTTCCGCACTTTTCTTGAACCTGCTTAACCACGAGGTATTAACTCCGTTTCGGTCGATCACTGTGGTAGCCAGAATCGCCGACTTGCTAGGAAGGATTAAAGGGAATGGGATGTCTCCTTTACTTTGAGAATTTTCTTAACATTTAACTACCCTTAAATGCAATGTGGTGCAATATTGGGAATCATTTCAGGTTATTTTTTGTTCCATCACAAATTGCTTGTCAGAATTCGATTAGGAGGCCATCGCCCGTGGACCGACAGTTGCTTTTGAGATAGCTACACTTGCTTTTCGTTCGTCAGAAGGGAGAGGTTTGTACTGTCAGTAAAAGCTCTATAAAGATCAGCCAATGAAAGAAAAAAATCATGTAATTATGTTTGATTAACTTTTTCATGAAGGGATGTTCGAATACCGCGCGACCACAACTTTTTACTGAATAGTTGTGACAAGATATCGCTGGTATGTTAAGTCACTTAATCTGATTGTCTCACCCACAGTTATGAACAAGAGAGAGAACGATGTATGGATATTCAGGAGGCTCCTCCTTCCACTGAAAGTGAAGACAGGTAAGTTTATTTTGACAAAAGGACACAGATTACGCAGGTGGTTGTAACCCAAGCCCCCTCCCCCTCCTCCCCATCTGCCGTACACTCTAAAATAAGTTTCAACAACAAAGGTCATGTATATCAAATTACTGAAATTGACTCAAGTTTGCCAGTAACTGTTGATTAATGGGTAAACCAATAGGTGAAATAAGAATAAATTGTATAGTCAGCTCCTACGGTGACCAAAAAAGACAATAAATTTTGTGGAAAACTTTGCCCAGTTCACTAATTTGACTTAGGTGACCAGAGTTGGTGAGTTTTTGTAGCTACATTTGTTTACTACCTGTGGACAATGGCGGATATAAGGAAATTTGTTTTTGGTCAAACTCAACTTAAGACCAAGACGTCTCAAAAAGTATCAGGGAATGTCGTGCCAAAATATTTTTGGGGTGGCAGGGGCAAGAGAAGTGGTATCTGACTGCCCGAAAGACTATCTAAGCGGAGCGCCACCATCGGTTGGCGCGGAGCGTACAGAAAATTTTGAAAAATCGCGAGCTCTCAGATAGCCGGAAATTGCATTTGCCAGGCTTGTAAGTAGAATTTAAGCAGTCGTTATTTTGAGCTTTCGTTTGCAATAAAATCTTCATCTTAATAAAAAGAAAATCAAATTGCAATATGATCAGAATGAGCCTGTAAACTTGGACCGGCCACACAGAAGCATTGGTAGCGCTACCAGCACCAATAACAGTACTAATTACTGCTATTGATGCTGGTAGCGCTATCAACACTTCTGGGCCGCCGTTACTGGGCTAAAAGTTTGATACAATTACGACCTATATCCTTGACAATTACTCATTAGTTTATACTTTATAAATAATACATGAAATTTGTATGAGAGAAAAGCCTGGGATACTTTGCCCAGATTAAGAAAAAGGCTACTTTTTATTCATTTCATATCGAATAACGTTATTTTTGGAAAATTGAAGACCATGCTTTGAAAAAGTTTTTGGGGCCACCCCCCCCCCCCTCCGTGCCCCTATGGGGAGCCGCTAATGCTGTGGATTAACTTTTCACGAGATGATAGCTTAGAATGGTAGTGAAAGATGATGTTGTTAACGTTCGTACCAACGATGTACAATTACGTGTTCAAAGGGAGATGGTACTTAAAATTAGTCAACTCTCACCCCAAGCTACAATGTTGGTGGTATTCCACAAAAATTTCTTAATTGATACAGCTCTTTGATTGATAGGCAGTAGTACAGACTACTGTAGCGCATACCAATCAGCATGTATACTTTACTAAGAGTGTTTTGATCACACATGAAGGTCTTGTACACTCACTGTGAGGCAATAAACTGGGGTGGACGGTGTCTGAACGAGGATGAGTTTTAGACAGTTGTGAATGAGCTTAAGTAAGTAAGTTAGGGGAATTGGATCTGTTTGGGGTGAAAGGGTTAGGCCTTTAGAGAAAGATACACAACCAAGGATCGGGTCACGCTCAGCATTACGAAAGGTCTGCACAGATTATATATTTGCCGTAAAATCCGTTTGTAAAGATATTTTACTATCATTTAAATTGCTTGCATTTAAAATGATTGATCACTCCCTATTTGATTTGAATCTATTCACAGTTTTCGGCCTGTTGTTTCCGAGGTCCTTCTGGCTAGAGGTAGGTATACGGTTTCCAGTTTAAAGCAGGCTCATATAGCCAGATAATCATAATTACTGCAGGGGCAAAAATTTGCCAGGGGTCTTCGGACCTACAATCTTGGACAAAACTCCTTGGGACACCCCCGCTCCCCTTCGCAATGTTGACCACAGTTAGCCTATTCACGGCATACAGTCACTCTTTCAGCGCAACATTGGAAGGGGGAGCGGGGGAGGTGAATTCATGTAAGCCTTTGAACTGAAATTCAAGAATATTATGGCAAAGTGTCCCAACAGTTTTGTCCAAGATTGTCTGAGGATTTCGGGAAGTCAGAACTACTCGCGCCACACAGTAGAAAGTGTCATTTTGTCTTGATGGGTTGATTTGCAAATGGAAATAAGTTTAAGCGCCCAATCGTTCATGTAGCTGTTCTCAACAGTGACTTGTTTTTGGTTTACACTGTCTTAAAATAGAAAGAATATTGAAAAAATGTTCGTGTTTATGTATAATTTTAAATTTGTTCAAAACAGTGACGTGTTACGTGATAAGTGCATTTTGGAGAACAGAGTACTGATGTATCCTGCCTCTTACTTCATTTTAAAGTAATTTACCGTGTTTTCTCAAAAAATATGCCGTACATGCGAACTTGACGAGACCGGCAGTGAAAAGATAAGTTGAACCCAACGGTCTACCATTTGTTTTGAAAGCAAATTTGGAAGCAAAACGCAATGAAATTGCTTCGGTTTAAAGAGGGAAAAAAGCATGCGTAACCAGTTTCATGTAACGTGAAAAATGGAGTCACAGGGGTGTAATTTGCTTCAAAATATGCCAAAAACCAGCCTTAAGTAACGATCTACCATCGTTATATTTTAAAAGCTTGGATCTCAGATGTGCCTTTAACATTTCATGGTAGATCGTGGCGCTCTTTCAGTTAAAATCTCATCTCCTTAACACCAGTTTGCAATAGGAATCCGACTTTTCTATCCAAGATTTTGTTTTGGTTATATGTATATATATAGTATCTATCGGAATAGAACGTATCCTGGAGATTACCCGGGCCTGAATAATATTCAAAAGTCTCTTTCCATATTTCAAATGTTAAATTATTGGCTCTAAAATTGCCTCCTCCAAGTTTAAACATGTTTTTAATTGGTTTTGCATCTGTATTACGAAGAGGAATTGGTAGGCGTTCTGCCCGTACCTCTGCCCATGGCTTACGAGATGCAAATTCCCCAAGAATACCTGCAACAGTCTATTCTTTATTATCGTCCCGACTCTAAATAAATGTATACAAATGGATCAAACAACACATTAAAACAACTATTTATGCTAAAATCCTCAGACCTATAAGCCTCCGAAAAAAACTTTCCGAAAAAGTCGGCCCGAAAAATGAAGCATTATCTGTTGAATTTGTTCTCGTAAATAATACGCGTGGAGCTCAGACAATCTTGGACAAAACTCCTTGGGACACCCCCGCTCCCCTTCGCAATGTTGACCACAGTTAGCCTATTCACGGCATACAGTCACTCTTTCAGCGCAACACTGGAAGGGGGAGCGTGGGAGGTGAATTCATGTAAGCCTTTGAACTGAAATTCAAGAATATTATGGCAAAGTGTCCCAACAGTCCAAGATTGTAGGTCTTCAAGTTAGGTTGGTTAGAAACTTGAATCTATTGCAATAAATTCATGTTTGAGCAGAATCAGTGGCTTAAACAAAATATACTGTTAGGTTAAAATATTCCTTTATGTAGACATGAACATTGGAACCTGGTGTCCTTCACTATAAATTTGTTGTTTCTTCTTCTCTCTTCTTACAAAACTTAAAGGAAGAGAAGTAATCTCCCGGCGGTGGGAATATTATGTGGGGTTTCTTTAGCTTGCTATTGATTCCTTGCCATAGGCAGACCGACACTTTTCAAACTTGGTCTATAGATTTGTCATGTTGAGAGGAGGAACCCTATTGTTTTTGGTAGAGGTCAAAGGTCATTTTAGGTCACCATCGGTTAAATTTCGAAAACACTTAAAATGGCTTGTAAACACGATATCTTCAGATAGGAGTGACCGATACTCTTCATATTTGGTATATAGATTTGTCATGTTAGGAGGGAGAAGCCTATTGTTTGTGGTAGAGGTCAAAGGTCATTTGAGGTCACCAGCGGAAAAAATGCGAAAACCTCGAAAATGGCTTGTAAACAAGATATCTTCAATTAGGAGTGACCAATACCCTTCATATTTGGTATATAGATTTGTCATGATGAGAGAAAGTACCCTATTGTTTTTGGTAGAGGTCAAAGGTCATTTGAGGTACCCTGCGGTAAAACTGCGAAGACGTCAAAAGTGGCTTGTAAACACAATATCTTCAGATAGGAGTGACCGACACTTTTCACATTTGAGATATAGATTTGTCATATTGAGAGAAAGAACCCTTTTCTATCTTGGCCAAGATCAAATGTCATTTGAGGTCTTCAGAGGTAAAACTACAAAAGTTCTCAAATGGCTTGTTTACACCATACGAACCTTCTTGTTTTTCTTTGATCCAGCCCAGAGGTCATGTCAGGTATTCAGAGGTCGTGAGAGAATCAAAGAACCCTTTTGGTTGAGGTCAAAGGTCATCTGGGGTTACTGGGGTCAGTGTGTGTTGGGATTTGTAGGTTATCAACATGATATAAGTGTGTTTTGATCTTTGTTAAATGAATCCGTGACATTCTGTTCTTAAACTGTAAAGAAAAATCTATCAAATACCATCAATTTGAAAGAAAGAAGGTATTTTATGACAAGGATCACTAAGCCTTTTGGCTTTCTGGTTTTATTTTAGAAAATGATAAATAATCGTAATTAAAGTTGTATGACTTAAGTTCAAGAGTGCACATCGTTCGTTTACTACATAATTATTTAAATACGGGGACTACGGTGCTGAACCTTATGTTAGGCTAACATTACCACTTAACATGTTTTGCGCATTGAAAAGTGCTAGACACATGATGCTGATTAATGTAAGGAGTTGAATTTTTATCTACCCGACGACGTCTCAGTTAAACAGCGAGACTTATCCCTCCTAGGGTATGCCTTCCCGAGTCAGGGATTCTTCTAATTTTGTCAAAGCACCATGCAATCCCGACAACCAATCTCTTCAGTTACTTTTATTTGTTCAAAGTCATTAAAGTTGGGGCGCTCACACAAGTTTAATATATTTGGGGAAACACATTTGCTTACAACTGAAAAAGGGATGAACATGTGTCAGTCGAGTCCAGAGATTCCGAGTCACGAGTCGGACTCAAGCCCCTGTACTTTCTCAGTGGGGGAAAAATCAACCGCTCTGGCGTAGTCTCTCAAATTCTGAAATCACCAGTCCCAGTCCGGACTCTTCTACAGCCCTGGTGACCGAAGTGTCCGGCCAATGGTACGTGTCACCTAGCCTTATGTAATAGATGGCATCAAGTTCGGACAGGCAGATGGACAAGCCATATTTATACTAGAAATTTTCAGATGTTCACTTCAAATGCTCAGAACTTCTTTATCCAGCTGACAAAATGCTAAACTGCTTATTTATTTTTTTTTTTAAATAAGAACGTTATTTTAAATTACCTTTAACGAAACTGGAAATATTTTCCACTCGTCACAAGGTTTCATCTGAGCTGTCCGTCGAGCAACAATTCATTGTAGGTGGAAAGATAGGTTCATTCATACAGACTCAATCACTCATAGGTCAATTGTTGGTTCTTGGCCTAGAATATGCGCAGGAAAATATGCGTACTTTTTCGGTGCAGTGATCTCGCGATTTCTTGAAGAATGAAAACAAAAAGACCTTGTGAATTGACGACACACTGACGTCATCCTTTGGGCAAAACAATGGTACATGTGGTCACATGCATAAGATTTCTTCGTCTGGTTGACAAATCAGCTGTCTTCGTTTGTATGTGTTGGTTTGTTTTGCCCCCAACGCCCAAAGGAGGGCGTACTTTCCGCTCTGTGACATCATGTGCACAAGGTCTGTTACAATCTACACTTCATTTTAACAAAACGTACGTATACCCCATAACTCTGTTGACAAACAGCCGTAATAACAGTTGTTTGTAAACATGAATGAGTCTATTACAAAAGTGGACGTTAACGATTCCCAGCTTCAATCAAAGAACTTGGCTGTTGATCATAGATAGCAGCACCGCGTGTATAGTTTCTTTATGCTCAGCCCATCCTGTGGTTTAATAATAGATGTTACAATTTTAGTTTAAATCATGCCGCTTCTTATTTCTTTTTAATTATAAATAGAAGACAAGTACAGTAACAATGAAAAGTTCAAAAATGTACATTTTGATATTTTTCTTATTTTGAAGGTGAATCTATTTTTGACAAGATTGCTCGTGAGAAACACACAAACTTGTATGGATCTGATGTAAGTGATTGTTTTTGTTATAAAGTTACCTGCATTATTCCTGGTCTTATATTAAATTTCATTTTAACTTTTCACAATGTGATTTGTTTCAGTCAAAATTTATTTTCCTCGATCTTAGCCCACTTCTAGCTAGCGACCGTGATCCAGCGACCAACGATATCGCTATCAAGTCACACATATAAAATTTAAACCATGCTACCACTTTACTTATACAACTGATGAAGAATTTATACTGGTCCGGACGGTCGAAACTGTCATGCTATCGTTGCATGTCACTCAGCCTTATGTAATGGTTCGGTAAAATTCGGGCGGGCAGACGGGTATTCAGAGGTGGTGAGAGAATCAAAGAACCCGACGGGCAGACGGATTTGCCATTTTATAGTTTATGTAATCTCCATAATGAGTATTTGTCATTCCAACGCTTCTGCGGCATTTGCAATTTTTCAAGGTTGTAGATTTATGCAAAAATATTTTATATTGTTTACCATAAGAAACAAGTAGTATTACACCCGCGAAATAATCAGAAAGGGTCACAAACAGTGCAGGCCAGTTATCATCATCAACGACAGGACTTAATTCAGTGATCTCAGTCTGAAGTAAGAAGACTAATCATTAAAGGGGTCCAATACGTTCAAGGAAATAAAATCCCCAGTTGGCAGCGTAAACGGGAAGAGCATCCACCTCTCACGCAAACGACTCGGGCTCTATTCCCGCAGGTCAAGTCATCCCAAAGACCCTAAAAATGGAACCTACTGCCGTTGTGCGTGATGGTCAGCATAAGCAATGGAGTAGGGAAACGAGTCAGTCAGTCACAACTGGCAAAAGGCCGTAGCCGGCTCAACTTGAACCAATAGGTTGACAACTGGGCCGTTAAACTCTATCTAACTAACTCTCAGCTTAAAGTTTACCCACAGCAGAAAAGGTGCACGGGTAAATGCCCCAAGTCTCTGTCACAGTGGGCACTGTAATTTAGAATAAGTAACTTAATAATTAAAACCATTAAATTGCTTCGGATATAATTTGAACTTCTACATTCCTCATATTCTAGTTGAGAAGGGGTGAAAAACTTTTCGCTTTGATTGCTTTGATTGAGGTCATGAGACGTCAATATTAAAATATCGTACCGGCGGTAGTATCTATTCATTGATTAAGCATAATATAAGCAGCATGGTGCTAACTCTTTGTCAAATCAAACCATCCTCTCTCTTCCACTAGCAAACTTTTCCACCAAAACAACAGTTCGTTTAGCAAACTCATCTTAATTCACAATAAGGCTTATAGCCTGAATCAAATCTGCTATCACTGAAATCCATACATTTAACCTCATGGCGCCTATGGTACTGTAGGTGTGCTTGGTGTGTAAACATAAGCAACGGAGTACGGAAAACAAGCCAGCGAGCCACACTGACTGGAAAAAAGGCCGTGGCTGGCCCGACTTAAACCAATTGGTTAGGAACTGATTCATTGTCTCATGAATTGCATCCCGTGTGCATATATGGTTACCCTGCGAAGCGGACGACGTTTTTCCCTTTAGCACGGCATTACGAAAAACTGATGTCTAAGGTGCTGGCGGTACAAAGGCGCTCTGAAGAGCGGCAGCCTTGAAAGCCCAGGTCACACTGCAGTGATATCAGAACGGATATCGCTCCGATTTTTGTGAGTTTTACTTTAAATCTGTTCCATCTTTGGTCGAAAAGAACCAAAAAATTTGCCATCCTGTGTAAATAAAGGGTATGTATCGCAGAGGCTAGTACGAAAATCTAAGTGACATTAATTATTCCGCGACGTCTCTTCCGCCGAAAGCTTTTATCGGATACGAGTAGTTGATAAAAAATATTTGTCGGTGTTACGTCACGAAATAAAGGGTTTACATTTCATTTCCGTATTCCTCTCATACGAACCATTTATTTACACAGGATGGCAAATTTTGGGTTCTTTCGGACAATGGATGGAGGAGATTTTAAGTAGAACTCACGAAAATCGGACACTTATCCGATCCGATATCGCTGTAGTGTGACCTGGGCTTCAGGGATGGGGGTCATAGAGGCACTAGGCAGACTAACAATTATGTGTTACCATTTATTCATAACCAACACCGACCATATATTAATTAACGTTGTTTTTTTTTTCTGTGTTAGGAGGCTATAATAGATTTGATGTCTGAGGCGGATGGACTCAGTATTGATGGAATTGGTGGGAAGCTTGTGTTGGATTTGAGCCCTAAAGAGAATGGTGAACTAGAGGTAAAAGAAACAGAAGAAGAAACAGAGAAAGATGATGACGATGATGATATTGTGGATCCTTATTCTACTTTCCATTTTGATCCCGAACAAAAAAATAAGAATCCGTCCAAAGAATCGGGTAAGGTTGTCTTAAACGAGGCGACAGTCAATAGTGAGACCAGTATGCTGGACGACATTTTAGCAGAATACGACAATAAAGGCTTTGAACTTGATGAGAAGTCTCCAAGTAAAATGACAGAGGGCGCTCTCCAACCTCCCGGTGTCGAAGTAGGAAACAATGAATCATCTCCCAGAGTCAGTATACAACATGGAGGAGGGGAAACCAGCACCGATGCTCTTATTCTTCAAAAAGATGAGAAGAGTCAGCTTGAAAATGGACCAACGAGTGGATTGGGAAGTACCACTGCTCTTACCCAAGCTGGAAAAGAGGCGAGTGACGAAGCACACGTGGTGGATGACGCTAACAGTTCAGTTACTTTAAGGATATAAATAATGACAGTAAGACGCAAGGTGATCATACTGCAGGACAAAGCAGCATTTTAGACGGATCACTCACAGTTACTAGTCTCTAAAACATTTATTGACGTGATGAAGTATGACTGTTAGACAGAAAATCATCTATTGAAATATGAAATAGAATTAAATAGAATCATTATTTCTTATTTAACATTTCAGTGGGGCAATTTTAGATTATGGCGCAAGGGAGCAAGAATGGTTCGGTTCCCCACCAACCATTGCTAGCAAAATGTAAGCATGGCTTCAAGAACCGACGGGTGCCCCCTCAAGCTTGAATGCCAGCCCAACCCACCCCCCCCCCCCTCATCGGAGCGCATAGCAATTAGGCCACTGGCACAGATAATACCTGAGCTAAACAATGTAACATTTCTTAACAGATGTTAATCACGAAATAATGGTATTAGAATCTACGCCAATAAAGTAAACATCCATAATCAGAACCGAGTAAATATTTTTTCTCTTTCTTTTTTATTTTAAAAGTTTCATTATGTATGTGCATTCATTACTGTCAAGAAACTGAAATATTTTACTATTCATACTTTAACACATATATAGTTAATAGTCTCTAAAATGGTGATTAACATAATCACGGTGACGAAGTACGAAGTACAGGGAAAGAAGCATTTAGAGTTATTAAAAACAAAGTATAAATCCTCATTTTATTTTACATTAACTTTCCAACTGAAATTGACAAAACTACTTACAAACATCAGTCATGGAGTAAAGTTTTTGATAAATACACCTTCAGCGTAGAAATCCATTCCATACAGTAGAGCACATGTATTTCCCATGATTTTGCTTTTACGATTACATTTGTCAATTTCATATCGTCGAGAGTAAATGAAATGTTTTGCCATTGATATATTAATAATACTTGTCTTGATTTATATTTGATATCAATATTGATGAATTAAGAGAATGCAGTTAATCTTCATCTCAAAGGTTTATCACATCCAATCGATTGACGAGAACACTGAAAGAGCAACACTTCTTTAGTGGTTATCTATGGTATCGTTGAAATTTACCGTACATTTCGATCTTTGGCGTTAATTTTAAGAAGCAATGCATTTAAAGCCTCCTCCAAACCTTATCGAGTGTTGAGTTATTTAAAATAATTTCGGAACAGGAAACTCTTAATTGTAATGTGTAGACTGGCTGAATTTGCTAAATGAAGTAAAATTGTTCATTTAAAACAAGCTTAAACTGAATATATTTTTAGTAAATTTCGTATACAACAGTTTTGGTTGATATGAAATTATTTGAAACATTTCTAAGCTAGTGTAAAAGAAATTTGAGCTTGGAAACTTGCACGATTGATTTTTTAAATACATTAATTTTCTTTTAAATAAATAAGCAATATTTGACGTAGTCTTCATTATATTCTCCAATCCATGCGATCAACAATAACAGAATAAAAGATAAGCAAAGCTACAGAGTACACGTTGCTCTTAATGCTGATTTTGTGTGGTCTGTTTGGTTAAGGAAGCCTATGTAGTACACTCTTTCAATGTAAGAAAACAAAACTTATTTCTTTACGATACTTCAAGTTATTCAAAGACGTAAGAGTTCATGAAATTTCCTGAAACTACAAAATTAGAAGTCTCAAGCAAACCAGCTGATACGTACTGTTTCAAGAAATTTCTTGATAAACAGTGCGGATCGACCCAAGCAAAATGATCAGGAAATCCATATCCTGGAGAAAAAGTTTTACTTTACATGGTAACCGCACGGTGGTGCTGGTTTGAATTGCCGCCTTCAATTGAGTTCGTTTTGACTCGCGCGTTTCCTTTGGCGTGCTCCTTCTAGCTAAAGCTTAGGATTTCTGTTGTCAAGAATGAACATAACGTCATTTTAGAGCCCTAACTAAGCTGGGAGAATGAAAACGTGATCTGTAAAATTTTGTCGAAAATTAAATGTTTCTGTCGATTCCCATCATTTTTATTTTGAATGCTTATGAATACGGATAAAAGCAGGGTGCCCCGGTCTTAAATGTAAGTTAAGACCTCCGATGACGTCATCACAGAAGCGGCGACTCGGCCCCCTCAGCCCTAAATAGAAACATGGTGCTTCAAAATAGTTTGGGGGGGACTGCTCTTTTTAACCCACAAGTTGTGTCCCACACAACCTCACTTGGGGTCTACGTAAATTCTATACTATAACGTTTCGAGTGGAGCATAAAATGTACCGTAGTTGTCGAGGTAATGGTCGTGTGGTACTTCAACTTTCACGGAATCTGTTATTGTCCTTGACGGGTGTCCAATTCTTTATAACAACACGTACAACAGGGGTTTAACTCTGATTCTGTAATTTTGTGTTAATTTACCAATCAATTTAGAAAAAGCTATCTTTAGCAAATATACCAGTTTACTGATCAGTGGCTTTTCTACGTTTGCCCGGGGGGAAGAAATAGGGGACAATATCCTAATTCACTGTTCCCATTGGGGTCAAAAATATTTCAGTCAGTATACATGTATAACAAAGAAATCCAAGGCAACTATTTAAAAATACTTTCTTGTGTATCCCACAATAGCTGTTCCACTCTCCCTAGTGGCTAATAATGGTTTATATATAAAACATAATTTGTAGTTGCATTTGTGTTGTTTCTTGTTGTTTACCTTCCCTTTGTGCCGGTTTTGTCATACAGGCTACGAATTCCTTTCGAGCTCAGGTATTTTCGGAAAGATTGAGAACTGAAAATGTACGCGTTAATTGTACTTAGATGGAATGCGTCGTTTGTTTTAAATGTATCAAGTCTTTCAATTTCTAGTCTGAGTGTCTCACATAAGTCGAGACCGAAGCCCCAAACTATACCCGCAACCCCCTACAAACAAATATCACTAATATGTTTGGCCTAAGTCTATCATGCACTTGTGTGAATTATTCTTCGTGAGCGTTCATTCGCTTTCTCTCCACACTCTACAGGATAAAAAGATCCCTACAGCGATGGTCGAAACTTAATGCTCTTTGAAGCTTCACCGACTTTTCTAAGGCCATTTACTTTACTTTTCTGTAGCTTATTTACATAAAATTCGGAATTTGTGTGGTTTTAACATTGTAGGCCTGGCGAAAAAGCTAGGACATATCACTGATTTTCAGTTTCTGTTGTAGGATAGTTTCTGTATGCGTCTACATTCGACATTGCAGACAGCTGTGTGTGGTGCCGTTGAGCCTTATAGCCCGAAGATGTTATTCTGGCGTCTTTCTTTTCTTATTAACAGATTTAGGAGAACTTTTTGTGACTCGATGTTAAAAATGTCTCGATTACCGTCATCCTTGAAAGCATGCAGTTCTCCCTTCAAAAACCGGAAACCTAGTTGAATTGCGTGAGCTAACTTTTTCATTTTTTTAAACGTAGTACGTTATTTGCGAGGTACGCTAAGGTGAATTTTATTTTTGGAAAGATATGCATGCAAAACATGATGGTAAATTTATCACAGGCTGTAAATCTGTTTAAGCATGCTGAAATCAGTGGACAAAATAGAACGATAAACTATCGATCGTTTTCATAGAGAAAGCTATGCGTAATAAGATAGTGTGGACATTTTGCAAATGGAAACTAAGTTGTGCCAGTGGTTCAGGAAACCCGGGGACAGGAACGGGTTGGTTACCCCAGACAAGTCGCCAGAGTAACCAATCTGGGAGGGTCATCAATCGCAAGGAATTTCGCTGGCGTGTAGGGAGGAATTCCGACGGTACCAGGTCCCTTTGTCTTTTTTCAAGGAACCTTAATGTGAGACTTTCAACAGGAATATTTTTGAAAGGTTAAGTGGTGTTCTTCCTTTTGTACAGGGGTGGCGCCAGGATTTGCCGACAGGGGGGCCAAGCTCCCCGACAGGGGGGGCCAGAATATCAAGGCCCCGACAAAGGAGATGTTATGTTCCGGTGGAACGTGACTTGGCAAATTTGAGGCGCGCGGAGCGAGCCGAAATTTTTGGCCTTTTTTTTAAGAAATACTTAATAATCTGTAGTTTTTTTATAGTAAAAATTACAACTTTTGAAAGAAATTTGGCTTTTGCTGGTACTAGAAAAAAAATTGGGTGTTCATTGGAGAATCTGTTCTTCATAAGGGAAAATCAAAAACGTTATATAGGCGACAGCTGCAGTTCTTTTGGGGTTACGCATTGGATCGTACAAGACCTACGAACTAAGGCTTCGAGACGAAACTAGATAGTTTTTTTCCCTTTTTTGAACGAATCTTTGAAAATTAAGAGCTTATTATAATGGAAAAATTTTGCAATTTAATGGAAGGAAATTTGTTTTTTTGGTAAAGTTATAATGAAAAATTTGGTTTCTTTTATTAAATGATATGTCTTTCAGGAGCAAAATTAGGCCATGCCGGGTGATTAACAGAGTTGGCTTTGGATATTTACATAACGGAGTATCCATTGAAATTGCAAAATTTTTCCACTTTTAACAATCTAAATCTTATATTGGAGAAAAATTGTAATTTTATGACAGTTTGGGGGGTTTTATGGAGGAATCTGACGTTCTCATGTTGAGGTTACTGAATATCTTATGCAGATTTAGGCCCTAAGAGCATATTGGAGCATTCTCCTGAGGAAAAATTTGGCTTCGCATATATTTGAAGTTTATATTTTATTTATTGTCATAGGTGTACGGAAGCGTGTCAGTTTGGGAGAGGGCAGAATTGGTTTTTGTTTGAAAAAATATAATACGAAAAGATTATCTAAGTCGAGCACACAGAATTTTTTGAAAATTGAGAACCCCCGGAAAGCAGGAAATGGCATTTCCTGGGCTCTTAACTAGAATTAAAGAAGCTCTTACTTTCAGATTTCTTCCTCAATAAAATTATTTTCATTTCATAATACTGCCCCAAACGACTCATAATTTACAAGCACGCATTGTTCTGTTCAGTTATCTGTTCGACTGAAACACTATCTGTGCGGAGCGTACAGAAAATTGTTAAAAAATCTCTAACCCCTAAGAAAGCCGGAATGGCATTTCCCAGACTTGTAGCTAGAAATGAAGCAGTTTTTATTTCGAGCCTTCCTTTAAAATGAAAGTTTCACTTCAACAGAAAAAAACCAAACTTGCTAATGATCAGAAACGTACTAGATAAAGGGTCACTGCTAAAATTAGATGTAGTGGTCTTGTCTCTTTTCAGGGGGCACTGTACACTATAATGTTTTTGACTGCATTAAGAATTTCCGTTGAATTCAATTGCAAGGTCAACTAAACAGATGAATTTTTTAACGTGACTGCCCGAACTCCAGATTATAAATGGTTTAACTCCCAACGTATTTGAAAATATGGCACGTTACAAGGTGACTTCAAATAAATTCTCAGTCGGACTAATTATGGGGAGATTTTCTCACACCACTGGTTATCATTATGCGTAGCTGAAAACGACATGGCCGATATTCATTACCTTTGTAAGAATTCGTCTGCACGCACATGAACAACCTCCCGTCCGTTTTTGTAAGGGGAATTCGGAATTGTGAGTTTCCTTGAAGGATATGGTCTTCTAAAATGAAAAATCAAGAAGGTCGTCCGAGTGGCTCTTGTGGCTACAGACCCACATCTTTTATCGTGAGTCTGTAGATGAAGGCTCCCCGGCGAAATTGGATTTTCTCAACAACAGGGGGTAGGTAGCCCATCCCCGATGGAGGCATGACTTTGCGCTTACGGATTGACGATGGGATGAGGGATAGAAGAGCTTGTAAGAAAGTGATTAAAACCGATTCAGATATGCATTCAAATTGCTTTACAAAAGGAAAAATCGTTCAAAAAGCAAAAAATCATGGTCATCCATCCAGTTACTTCAGTCCTTTTCGTTTTTCATGTTTAGGTCTGCCAGAAAAATTGCCGTCCTTCCCCGATGGGGGAATAGATAGGACAAGGTACATAGAATGAGGCTGAACAGAGTTAAGAAGTGTCTTTAATCAAATCCGATATGTATTAAAATAACATTTCAAATCAAAAATATGTTCCAGATGGCCCATCCAGTAACTTCAGTCCTTGTGCGGTTTTTTTTTTTTTTTTCATTTTTTTAGGCCTCCCCGACGAAACCGCCGACTTTCCCCGACGGGAGGGGGGCAGTGTTCCCGGACGGGGGCATGACCCCCTCGCCCCCCACCTCCACCCCACCCCCCGCTGGCGCAACCCCTGCTTTTGTAATGGTTTCTTTTATTCGTCATTCAGTGCTAGTCCTATATTTGGCTAATTTTGGGGACAGGCTCTCACTGACACCCCTAATATGGCTACGTGTTTGGGTGACTGCCCCTGACCATATAAAATGAACCGGTTGATGAGGCACGGCGAAATAAGGTTTTAAAAATCATGTTCTCTAAATCTGTTGAAGATTGTGGCCCTTTCCCGGCCTGTTTCAGTGGGAGAACTATGGTCATTGCTCGTTTAGCTCTAGATTCTCACTCTTTTTCTGTCGTGACCCCTTCCGTAATATCATCCACTATCATCCAGTAAGCGCAAGCACGATCAAACTATCTAGTTAACACATTAGAAATGAAATATATTGTTGCGTATGCCTCGCAACAATATATGTCCAGTCGGACGTAAATATCAAATCGGTGAGTTGCTATTTCAAGCATCTCCCTGGTCCGATGGTGTCACTTAACCTTCTATAAAGGCGTTGCAATTCGTCGGTGACGGTTGTGCAAAACCTCCGTCTATATGTCCATAAGAAGAATATGCAACTGCAACGATTCCCTAACTTCTAGACATCATTCGCGACCCAAAGCAATCGGATCCACCTGAAAACATCTGACTGCCCATATTTGTGTCGCGACCCATCTTTTGGAGTCTTTGGTTGAGCAGTTCAGGCCTAGCCTACGGTTTGATACTTGGATGACTATAGTTGCTAAAATGCATTGCAATTATAGCAGGGATAATAGCACAATTGTGTTGCTGCTTAAAGAAAGGGAAATGTAAACTCAACCTATCACTGAGAACGGGCATTTGCTGCTCATCAACTTTACAAGCCCGTTCAGTAATTCGTTTTGGTGGCTACGCACATGCGCACGTCCTTCAAGTCGTCGGGATACTACAAACCTATCACGCACCTTCAACACGTAAAAATTCCAAAATTTGAGTTAACATGAAAATTTGGTGAAATCAGTCTTTCCTAATCCACCAATAACATAAAGAGGGATTTCAGGGGTGGTTTATATAGCGCAGTCAATTGCGCCTAAATTGTCTTTTTGTTGTAAAAAGTTGCATTTTATTCCGTAAAGTAGCAATATCCGATCGCCGTAGGCGTTGCAGGCTTCAAATCCTAGCTAAAGGTATCTACGGTCATGCAAATATCCCTTTGTCTGGTCTTTGTAAACCAACCCGTACAACTCGTAATATGCATGCTATGCACTACCGCCCCCTCCCTATGCTAGGACGAATTGCTTTAAATACAGTTTTATCCCAAACACAATCCGGGATTGGAATGGCCTTCCTAGCAGCCTTATCGAGGGGGTCATTTGTCACCCTAAGCCCTTGGACTTTATCATCAATTCACTGAGGGCTTGACCGACTGCACGGCGCATACGTGGTGTAATATTGTCCTTAACTGGATGTTTCACCGTACTTTGCAAGAAGAAGAAGAAGAATGAGACCTCTATTTTCGTTCGACATATTTTGATAGTGTTGTGGATACTTTGATGGTATTGTGTATGCACGTGCTTCCGGAGAAAAGGGAACGCTGTGCGCTACGTGCTGCACTCGGTTTGTATATCCCACGCTGTGCCCCACAATTCAATGCGGCAACGAATTACCAAAACAAGCTTATTGTAACAACATAATAATTCATTCCAGACTACAATCTTGGACAAAACTGTTGGGACACTTTGCCATAATATTTTTGAATCTCAGTTCCCAAGCTTCCATATAACCCCCTCTCCCCCTTCCAATGTTGCGCAGGTTGATCATCACCAAGATTGTAGATATTTCGTCACCAGCACACAAGAAATAAAAAGGTATCAACAGCAGCTTGATGAATTCTCAATAAATATTTCGATAGTTACCGTCAAAGGCATCATCTTTTACCAAACTAGGAGCGTTACTACCGGGGGTGTTGGTTGCTAAACCCCCAGAAATTTTCAAAGCGAGGTTTTTCGGGAAAATTTACAGCCTGTCGGGACATAAATCCACTCTTTTTGAAATTTACATCCTCAGAAAAAATAACAAAATAACTCCTATTTGGGAACATATACTGAAAATGTTGGCAAATTTTCAATATGATATAATCTTTCCTTCGAAACAGAAAACTAAATGTAACTGAGATATAGAAGTGGATATGAGAGCATTGCAGGCAGAGTAAATGATAGAGGATGTATGATTCATTATGACGTTTGTATCATCTTAACTCCTCCGATACCTATTACCATTTTCCATGACTGATTTTTTCCATTAATTGAGAAACAGCAGACATGGGATGCATATTTTTTAAAGCTGGATACATGTGGCTTAGAACACTCGAAAAAAGAGTTTTTAATGTTTAAAAAATTTCCTATACGCCACCGCCAAATGATGGTGGCGTAGATAGTATCCCTCCCATGAACCCCCCCCCCCCCCCCCCAATATTTTACCGTGCAAACATGAGATGAATATTGTAAGGCTGGGTACTTGCAGCTTAGAACATTCGAAAATGACTTTTCTTGCCATCTATAGGGCCTGTCAAGTAAAAATTTTCCAATACGCTCCCCGCCAACTAATGGTAGCGTAGATAGCCCCCCTCCCCCACCTAGTATTTCCCGTTCCGCTGAGCCTGGTAGGTTTTACGTCTTTAAAACAATACTTTGTCGGGTATCGAGAAAACAAAATTTTCGGGAAAAGGTTCCAGCACCACTCCTTCCGAACTGATAGAAACCGAGGGGCACCCTGTTCCAAACCCAGTTGGGGGGTGAGTTTTCCGCTTCGTTCCGAGAATTCCCATTGATCATATTTGAAATAGAAATTTCAGACTGGGATTCTGAAAAATATTTTAGTACGCCCATTTTTGGCAGTCACATTCTACGGTGGTCAGTAAAGACAAGCAACGTTGTCCAACGATCCTTTGTGATTATTTGGAAAAAAATTACAGCCCGGATGTACCAACCACTCCCACCCCCTGAATGCATAGGATTTACGTTTACGTTTTGCGCCAAAAAAGACAGAGCATCATAGAGGATACTTAACCGGTCACTTTGTAATTGTTTCTGACCTCGTTTTGTTTATGTTACAATGATACTTAACTGTCGAAGGAAACTACTATCTGTGCTACAATCCGCGAAAAAAGTAGTTGGACCCCCCCCCCCCCCCCCCCCCCGCTTCCTCCGATTCAATGTTTTTTGTGGGAAAGTTTCGAGAAATGTCAAAGGACCGACCAACATTGAATGGGTGGAGGGAGAGGGGGTCGGATTTAGGTTACCAGCTGAACTGCTACTTGGTTAAAGAGGGCATGACTCGGCCAAAGTAAGCTTCTCGCTAAATGTTCTTTGGGTACACCTTCACATAAAGTGAATGTTTTCCCTACTAAATTATGTCTATAAATACCGAAATAGGCCTACGACGTTGTGAATTCCCAATAACATGCTAGGCTCAGCCCATTTGAAATCAGAGAGCGAAAAAACGTATGTGAGCGCGTCTCAAAATGGTGACGTCATTGGAGGTATGGTTGGTAACACTGTACCAGGGAGCTCACAATCATCGAATCATGTGAATGGTAACGCGTGTTAGCGAGTACGGTATAATTAGGCCTATTGCAAACACCTGTTGTACGATAGCAGTGAGCGTCGCCACTGACTACATTGTGAATTGTGCATTGTGCGGTAACTGCTTAGTATTCACAGTACCGCGTCTTTCTTGCACAACAACAAAATTGTTTTTATGCGCGCATATGCACGCGGACATAATTGGCCAATGATTTGCTCCGAATCCCCACCATGGTCCGCGCCTTTCGTTCTATATGTTGGACGAGTATTGTGATGCAATCGTTTTCACGAAGTTGCTAAGATAAGATAAATTTACCGAATGTTACATTAGTTCCACAGTAGATGCGCGTTCTTAAATAGGACGGGGTTTGTGCCGCCAATTGCGAGATAAAAGTCAGGTGACCTGTTGCGGCATTTTTCGAAATTGGATTTTGAACGTTTTCCTTCAAATATCATTTATGCCCAATTGAACAGGTTTTTAATGGGGTGTGAGATGATATTTGTAAAATACTGTATCGAATCATGCAATACACAAAAGTTTTTGTGGTGGTGCCATGCCCACTTTAAATGAGGTAGTAATAATGTTCCAACACTTTTGTCGCAGATTGTAGAATCAATTTTAACTGGGATCTTTAGGTGTGGGGATTTGATTTTTGTTTGGAGGGTTTGAGGCTATGTACATGACATTTCACGCGGCCTTTACAGCTCTCATTTGCTTTTTTAACCTGTTATGTTATTAATATAACATATTTGTACATGCATGATTGAATCCAGGCAAACGTATAACCAGGAAAATGGAGCAGGAAGAGAATTAAAACAGGGAGGACGGACAAATGTGAAAACCAGAATGCAAAAATGCATTGAGGTTTCGATGATACATACTGTACATGCTCTTTTCAATGAAATGCTACGTTTCTTGTAACAACTGGTGACCCAAAGTGACCTTTGACTCCACCTGTTGGTAACTGGTTTTTTTGTTAACCAAAACATTTCTACAAATTTCATACTGTGCTTTAAGATATTCCGCAAACAAGCTGCTTACATCGTAACGCATCAACATATCAAATTTGAAATGAATCCATCCTACCTTGAGATATTGTGTTAAAAAGTTTTTCAGGATTTGTCCCCTTCTGACCCCAAATGACCTTTGACCTCCACCAAAATAAAAAGGATTCTTGTTTACATCATAATACGTCAAGATATCAAGTTTGAAATGAATCCAACTTTCCTACCATGGTGTATCATGTAAACAAGGATTTCAGGGTTTGGACTCCATGCGATCCCAAATGACCTTTGACCTCCACCAAAATTTCTTGGGTTTTCCTCACATCATAACACATCAACATATCAAGTTTGAAATGAATCCAAGTTTCTTGCCTTGAGATATAGTGTAAACAAGATTTCAGGGTTTGACCCCATGTGACCCCAAATGAACTTTGACCTCCACGAAAATACATCGGGTTCTTTCTTACATCTTAACGCATCAACATATCAAGTTTGAAATGAATCCAAGTTTTCGACCATGAGATATTGTGAAAACAAGGATTTCGGGGTTTGACCCCACGTGACCCCAAATGACCTTTGACCTCCACCAAAATCAATAGGGTTCTTCCTTACATCATAACGCATCAACATATCAAATTTGAAATTAATCCAAGTTTCCTACCATTAGATATCGTGTAAACAAGGATTTGGGGGTTTGACCCCACGTGACCCCAAATGACCTTTGACCTCCACCAAAATCAATAGGGTTCTTCCTTACATCATAACGCGTCTACATATCAAGTTTGAAATTAATCCAAGTTTCCCATCTTGAGATATTGTGTAAACAAAGATTTCGGGTTTTGACCCCCTGTGACCCCAGATGACCTTTGACCTCAACCAAAATAAATAGGGTTCTTCCTCTCAGTAAGAGGCATCTGTGTACCAAGTTTGAAAACTGTCACATCTTCCCTGCTCAAGATATCGTGTAAACAAGCAAAGTGTCACAAACACACACACATACACACACATACACGCACACATACACACACACGCACATACACACATACATACACACGCACGCTATCATGAATGCATAGGTTTCTCTTTTCATCGAAACCAAAAAGGAAACTTAAAAGAAGAGTTAAGGGTTATATTAAATTTTGATATGTTAGAGGGATAACTTGCTATGCATTTTGGTGAAATTTGCATTGAAATCCGATGTGTGGTTCTCAAGATATGAGCAAGTGAAGTTGTCACATTTCCAACAAACAGTGAACTCGTAGCAAGCACATGTGACATCATTTCCGCACATAATAGACTGTCCTTTGTTTTTCTTTAAACTTAACAGCCCATTTTCTCCTCAACAGTCCCATATTTATCAGAATGTGATTGTATAAGTGGCACTTTACAAACTTTGCATTCCCCATTGGGAGGTCCTCTTCCTATTAATGTCAAGGTCAACACAACAGTCTGAAAAAACAAAGGGAAACAGAGCGTTCCTTGTCAATGTGAGGAATAGGACCTAATATTCTCTGCTGTCCACGATCTCATTTTGGAACACAAATCTAGTTACTTCAATTGCTGATATCTCGAGGAATTCATGTCCGATTTGAATGGAAATTTCACCACATTAAGAACATTTAGTTCCTCTTTCACATGTGAAAATAAATTTTTTGCTTTAACTTCCTCTTAAAGAATAGAGGAAAAGGGAGACAGGACACAAGCACGGAAAAATGGAAATAAAAGAAAATGATATGAATGAGGTTATTGCCAGTGGAAAAAGGGCACGGTGGAGGAAATGGTAAATTAAAATTTAGAGACTAGTTTTTATATTGATGGTACGGATACGGGGACCTACAGGGCTATAAGGGTGGGAGCAAATTTGACTTGTCAATCAAACGACAACTAATAATTAAGAAATTTGTTTCTCCAAACATAAATTGGGTGATAAATCTGTCTACCCTTCCCCCAAAGTGATTACCGTCAGATTTTGTGGAGTGCAACTGGTCCAGAAGTTTGCCCCGATTGGCTAGAAAGTCGAATTGCCTGGGTGATATTGGCCTTGGTTCGTTTGAAGATGAAAATGCTGTTTACAAATATTTCGTATATTTTGTTTAGTATAATTGCGTTAAAATGTTATTTTCCGCCGTGTCAACTGAATAATCATTTCTTTGTTACCGGGTGTTGCTTTCCGGAAAACATATTGCATATTTTAAGCAATGGCAGAATAGTAACACACGTCCTTAAGCAGAATGTTTTACACTAACTGAGGAATATTTAAATATTACGTCTACATATATGGATATCGGTGGTGTGAAGGATAGGCGAAAGGACAGCATATTTATAAAAGCATGACCATCACCCACTATACTGTAGGTTCACCTTTCACATCCTAAAGCCAAACCCAAAGGCCATCGTTTTCAGCATATAGTAGTCAAAAGAAGAGGTCTATGTAAATTAAAATAAATAGATAAAAAAGAATTGTTTCAAATTTGATATTAATTTATTCAATGGATTGTGGTAATGTAAGTATAGACATAAAAATAGCACGTTCAATCATAGAGATAGGCTGTGTAATTTGAAGTTTATGCAGAACTTGTCTGCTAAAGAATGTCTGAGTCCAGTTCTAAGCTGCAGGAAAAACTATTCTGAAGAGAAATCTTAGCCATATTTGACAGTGCACTTGTAAGCATTCAATTCACATCCAAAGACATTTAACAGTGAATGCTAAATTTGTTGCAACATGGAGGTGACCAATAAGGATACAACTTGGCTACATCAGGCACGTCAAATCTGCATACAGTGGGAATTTTCCAGTGTATGAACAGCAACCTGTTACAAGTGTACATGTAAAATGAGTGAGGAAGAGGGGAAAGTGCTGCAGTTGAAAAGAATCCCTACCTCCTCACCAAATGAGGATTTGGATAGAGATAGTTAATCGAATTTTAGGCACATGATGTAGAGCATGCTTAAACAAGGGATGATAACCAAATGCCACTTGATATACTTTAAAGACATGAAAATCCGCAGACAAACAAATTTTGAGATATAACAGCCATTAAATCCTCAAAAGGACATATTCAGTGTGCCTTCAATAAACTTCCACCTACACATCCTAGAAAACCCTAACATATGTAAAATTGTATTGTTGGTAAACATTCACAATAAACAATGTCAGTCTGATTTCAATTGTCCTCAAATGACCCACATGAATCATCATTACATATATGGGGGAATGAGGAAAAACATACCCCCACCCCATTTTCCATTAGAAAGTATTGTAATGATGAATAAAAACTATCAACCCAACAAATCACCAGACCTGGACCTTCAAGACTAATTCTGTCAGTCTAAAATCTTGTACTGTTTTGAATCTAGGCTCCTTGAAAGACACCCTTCCTCCTAAAACTCCTCCCATAAGCCAGCAAAACAACTGCACTGATGCAGCCCAGTCCCATCCCCCCCCCCCCCCCCCACTGCCCTCACTGGTCACTCTACAGACCTGAGAACCAGTAACCAGACAAACAACTGCATCGGTGGCAAGACAGTAAGTTCATGCATTGGTACTCTGAGTCATAGAGGTAGAGACATTGCATACTGTAGCTACAAAAAATTGGAAACAAACCATGGGAAATATCTTGCATAAAGCTCCTCATAAATACAATACTGAGTTTTTTGAATATCATTCTTTTATTTCACACTATCTTAACCTAAAGAATCCTAATAAATTTGGACTTATTTGTTGCAGAAAATTTTCTTGCATAGGATTGCTTTCCCTGATGTGAAAGAAATTGCTAAATCACATTGTACTGATATTACACAATATTGTTTTGTTATGAATCTTTAAGCATCTTTGATTGCTTTCTGCACCAAATAAATACTTGCAAATATGTAATTAATCTTTGCAGAAGGAAATTGAGCTTTCTTGGTAGAATCAACCCTAGCTTGTACCTTTATGTACAAGTAATAATATGAGAGGGAGCCAGTATGCCCTTGTTCCCAATCTTTTTAGGTAAAGTCATTCATAAAACAGCTTGCTGAATTGTGTAAAACATTTGTAAGCAAAGAATAGATGCACACATGGTAGAGGTCCATTTCCTGAAACTTTGTTATTCAGGAAGGTTGGCCACCCAGGGAGTGTTCCACTTGAAGAGTTTTCTTCACTGAGGGGCTAGGTGTAAAATTGTTACATTTAACTGTTTTTTAAAGAATGTTCATGCAGTAGAAATTAAACCCTGCCCTTGGTAAAAAGCTTTTGTGCACCACACTTGATTTGCTGAGACCTTTGCTCAAGGCTTCCAACTTCCTGAAATCATAAAACTTCATGAACTCTTACATCTTTCTCAATATGGGGCTTCATAAATTCCACTTCCAAATGAGCTGAGTTTTAATTATGTGGGTGGTTCTTGTATTTCCAAATAGAAATTTCAACAACTTCTGTACTTAAAATATCAGTAAATCAAAATTTGTAAATTTTTATCGATGAAATATTACAAAAAAAAATAACACTGCTCATATACAAATTGCAATCAGTCAACACAAAGTATGTACAAATAAAAAGAAGGGTATAAGGTCACACTATGTTCTGGTGTGGGTACTTATTCTTAACATTTCAGTGAAATTTACATTTAAATCTAATGAATGGTTCTCCAGATATCAGCAAGTTGTCATATTTTAATCAAAAAGTGAACTTGAAGCAAGCACAAATGACATCATATATTGACAATTTAATGGACAGTCAGTTGTTTTTCTTTAAATTTACAACCAATTTTCTCCTCAACAACCCCATGTCATAAGAAAGTGGTTGCATAAGTGGCATGAGAACTTAAAAAACTTTGCATCCCCCACAGGGAGGTCCTACACCTAACCTATTATTAGCTGCAAGGTCAAAACAACAGTCTGAAAAAACAAAGGAAACAAAGCATTTCTTGTCAACTTGAGGAAGGTATGTAACTTCTGCTGTCATCAAAGTCAATTTGGAACACAGACTTCCTGAACTGATTTCTTAAGAAAAACATATCCGATTTTTGCTTAAACGTTCCCATTAATGTATACTTTTAAATTTGTATTACTGATTGTAAGCAATGTATGTCTATAGAGATCGTATTTCTACATAGTTGGCATCTACCACCTCAAAAGGAGATGAGAAGGTCATTCCATAGCAAGTAACATCTTCATAAACTGGGTCCTTTTGATACCCTTGATGACCAAGTCGATAGGTACCAAGGACCTCATCAAGTGGGATGTCCCAGTGGACAGTTGCATGACTGACAGTCCCACCACCTCTGGTGGTAACAGCCCTGTCCCACATAAATCTGATGAGCAAAGAAAATTAGTTACTTTCATACTATAGTAGCATAAAAACACATGAAAGACCTTAAAAATTGGAGTATAATATGACAGGAAAGTTTCATGGCTACTAAAACTTGCTGCTCAAGAATGTGCCTTATTACAAAAGCTTTGTTCTCAATGCCTCACAAGAAGTTCCCTGTTCAACACTACTAGTAAACAAGAGGTTTCCTCCTCGGTACCTTGCAAGAAATTTTCTGCTGTGATTTCACCTAAGCAGTAAATGTTTGCACTAGGGTGCAAGATTGCATGATACCTGCATGGGTGATAAATCTCACTTGCTGTATTCAACTTTACAAAATCAACCACCAATATGATTTTCAACAAAATGGAGAAACAAAACGTCATCCTGTTTATATTGTTCCCTACCCCTTTCATACTGCCAGTCCCCAAAAAAAGACATGAATGGGGAGATACTGTACTCCCCCCCCCCCCCCTGGATAAATTGTACCAACTTTGGTGAGGTAGATCCAACATACTATAAGAAGTCAGCATGAATTACAAATACATATATCAGGCACAAATTTTACAAGAAGCATGACTTTTCCATAACTTTTCATATTTTACAAAATTCTGTGACTTTTCAATGTCTATAGGAACCCTGCATACACAATACTTGCTAAGTGTGAGAAAGCCTATATAGAAGCTGCAGTCTTCAGTCAAAACTCCAAAAGGCCAAGAGAGCCAATGACCATTGTATGCAGGCTAATAAGTAGGGGGAAGGAATTTATTTTGCTCATATCTACCTCCACTATGACTAGAGGAGGGTTATCATCATAAAAGAGCTCAAGCTCCATTGCAGTCTGCCAGCAATCCAATCTTTCACACTACCTTGGACGGAAAATTAATGGTTTCTTTTACATTTGAAAAATGGGGATTTTGCTACATCCCCATTTGAAACATTTCTGACTGAAAAGGAAATTTTAAAAAAGGATTGTTTTTTATTCAGGAAAATAAGAGAAATTTGTGTCTTTATGGAAAAATTTAAACCTCTCAAGAGCAAGTTCAAGCAGAATATCAGGTAGCCTGTTTTGTATAGGGTTACATCATTTTGTGCTCCCCAACAAAACAAGCAGTTCCCAAACAGGGGACTAGCCTTTTCCCATGCATCTAATGCACCTAGGGTCACCCCTGATGCTAGTATAATCAAAATATCATGATCTAACATGAAGGGCAAACCAAAGACTCTTATATACAAACTGGTCCCTTGTATTTGATAGAATTGTCTCCCTCTGTGAAACTGTTTCTCTTCAGTTTAAGTCACATCGATGAATCAACTCAAAGAGGAGGTTGTTGTAACCATATGGCATTGTGAGTAGAAAATAAAAGCACACATGCACAGTCTCTTGAAAATACTCCAAAGATTAATAGAACAAGTGATATCCACTTTGCCTTTGGGAACCAATGTCGCATTCATAACCACGCTTCACTTAGGTGCATCAAAAGTAAGTATATTTCTAACCAGTTTCATACTTGCCAACATTGTGGCCTTAGACACAAAAGATGTAGAAGATGATCTGATACATACAATTATACTAGGGAGCAAGGAGAGCACACAAGTACCTGTCTTAATGAGTTTTAAAGTTTCCAGGTATGCTACAAATCACACTCCGCAGGAAATTAAAGATAGTAGTTTGTGTGTTGTTTATCAAACTTAAATAGATTTACATGAGCTCAAATTCTTCATCTAAGTGTGCAAAAAAAAGTACTCCTAACAGTGATATGAGGCAAGTGATGGTGTGCAATCATACTCTTATGCCTCAAAATTAAAGGCCTGCAAACCCCTAAAATTTTTACAGTGCATGTGGAAATCATTAAGTTGCATGCAACAAACTGAAATTATAAGATCTTGCTCTGCAGTTTTTCCTGATAATTTTCAGTATTATTAGTTTATCTACATCACCGTACCATAAATCTTTGTAACCTCCATTACCAGTGGCTATTCATGGTAAACTGATATCCCGTTGGAGAGAGAGGGTGCCCTTGCACATCAACACAAGGTACAAAGACAGCCTCTCTCACTTTCCACCAGATTGGTTAAATGCAACTTTGGCCTTGGTTTTTTGCGTAATATGTTTCAACACTCAACAGTCAAAGCCAAATAGTTGGAATGTTCTGTGTTTTTTGGGTGTTAAGCTTAAGAAATGGAAGTTCCATTAAAAATGGAAAGTTTGGCAAACACAAAATTTGTCAAATATGGTTAAATTCCACCCAAAAGCAACTGGTATTACCTTGTGCAAAAGTCGGCATCAGTGTAGACTACCTCCCAGACTTGAGGAATTTGACTTGTTTGTCTCTCTACCACCAAAAATGTATTTTCTCTCTAAGGAAATGAGAGACCAAAAAACAAAAACAAAAGCTTCAGAATAAAAGCAAATGTGAAAGCACATTTATACAAACAAAATTTCTTGAATTTTTTCAGAGCTTTCCCTCACGAAATTCCAAAAATCAAAGAATTCCAAGTCTTATAACTTTCAGGTTGACAGGTCTGAAGATAAAATAGCCTACTCATTGCATGTATTAAAAGAATGCACACATTCATTCAAGCCCTGGGTTTTCAATCTGGGTGACAAGTCCTGCCTGTGTCAAAGTTCTTGGTGGAGCATAACACCATTTTAAGTCTCAGAGAAGAAATAAGGGCTGATGTTTACTTACAACTAATATCATAAGTGGAATACAACAATATATACATGTCTAAAATTAGGGTTAAAATTGTAACCAAAATACACTATTATACTTTTTATAGTCCCCTTCCCCTCCCCACTCAAGTTTGACACACATGATTGCCACCCCTTTGCTTGAATTACTAGTGCATGGTGGGATATGTGATGCTCACTGCTGCCAATTGTTATGACAGCCTGCTAAGGTTGAAAACCCTTTTGAAGCCAATAAATTCAAAATTTCCATTTAATGAGCAAACAATTCTTTAAATAATTCTACTGAAAAGAGAGTCGCTCCTTTTTTATGGACAAGAATACTTTTTTTTAATTGCTGCTACAGGGTATCACATCCTTAAAGGCAGTCATTCGTCACCCCAAACTACAGTTTCAGTATACATATATCAAAACTCTCAACTGGTACAGCTCTTTGATTGGCATCACATTCAAACAATGCATCATAGCTAAATTACACAGCATGGGCACTGAGAGTGTCTTGATTACACATTATGGACTTGTATGGCCACTGGGACAAGCCATGAAGCAATAAACTAGGACTGTGTCTGGATAAAGATGAGTTTCAGATAAATGTGGGAGGGGCTAGAAGTAAGTAGGTTGGGAGAATTGGAACTGTTTGGGATGATGAAAATATGCCTTTAATTGCTTGAAATAACTGTCCCACTGTGATACAGGTTTGCATGTTAGGCTCTTGTTAGTGAGTGCTTGGGTAACTACAAAGTCAACTTATACAGGAATGTGGACAGCAAGTGATGGTCTGATTTCAGTCGGCCATAACTGGGGTCCGTCACCTTTAAATCTTTCGATTTCTTGCTTACCTCTATCATGGATGGTTGTACACTAATTTGTATCTTGAATTCTCCAAGTTCATTAAATATGAGGGTTTGAACTTCATGTAAACAATAAAACAGAGACGATTTTAGGCTGATGAACCCCACTAATGGCTGCCTACAGTCCCTAAAAACAATGCCAATCGGATTCGTCTATAGACCAATCCAGCTGTTTAATCCCTTACAAAATATTGCATGCAAAGTAAGCCTGCAATTAGAATTAAACTTCTAATACAGCTTTTGATCATTGAGTACAAGGCTACTTCATGTAATAATCAAAACAGAAAGAGGGAGGGCATTAGGATCTTCTGCACAAAAGTATGACATTGAAATACATCAGAACCAGAAAGCCAAAAGGCTTAGTGATTCCTTGCCACTGAAATGTAAGGCCTTTTTTCACATTGACATTGCTTTCCATTAATGTTTTTCAATTGACAGGGCTCCATAATGTGCCCACAAAGTACACATGCAAGGCATCCAATCTTCCTATATTGAGATTCCCCTTGCCGGTTGTGAACCCAAATGATATTTGACCTCCACCAAAAACTTCTGGGACCATGTATTTACTATGTGCCATCTACATGACAAGTTACAAGACCCTACAAGTGACCTTTCTTGAAAGACTGTGCAGGAAAGCTTGTCAGGCTTTGAACATGCTGACAAAAACAATAGTGATCATCTACTCAATATGGCCAACACACTCACAAAATATGAGCACAGTCACATGTACCGTTCTTGAGATATCGTGTTTAAGAAGTTTTGACCTTTTGACCTCTTGTGACCCCAAATGACCTTTGATCTCCACCAAAAACAATAGGGACCATCTACTCAATATGGCCAATGCACACACCAAATATGAGATTAGTCACACTTACTCTTCTTGAGATGCCGTGTTTACAAGCAATTTCTAAGGAATTTACCTATTGACCTCTCCTGACCCCAAATGACCTTTGCCCTCCACAAAAATCAATACGGATCATCTACTCAATATTACCAACCCACACACCAAATATGAGCATAGTCACATGTACTGTTTTTGAGATATCGTGTTTACAAAGTTTTGACCTTTTGACCTCTTGTGACCCCAAATGACCTTTGATCTCCACCAAAAACAATAGGGACCATCTCCTCAATATAGCCAATGCACACACCAAATATGAGATTAGTCACACTTACTCTTCTTGAGATACCGTGTTTACAAGCAATTTCTAAGGAATTTACCTGTTGACCTCTCCTGACCCCAAATGACCTTTGACCTCCACGAAAATCGATAGGGATCATCTACTTAATACGACCAACCCACACACCAAATATGAGCATAGTCACATGTACTGTTCTCGAGATATCGTGTTTAAAGGTTTTGACCTTTTGACCTCTCATGACCCCAAATGACCTTTGATCGCCACCAAAAACAATAGGGATCATCTACTCAATATGGCCAATGCACACACCAAGTATGAGCAAAGTCACACTTACCCTTCTTGATATCGTGTTTACAAGCCAAAGCATCACATACACACACACATGCACACACACAGGTTTTTTTTCCACACAACCTGAGGACCCCATTGTGTTTTCCTTTGTTCCTGCTTCCTTAACCCTGACCTTAACAATAGACTCTCTATTGTTCACACAGGAGAGGACCCCAGAAATCTATTGAATTCCCACCAGAGGACCTAAAATCCATTGTTCAGGTCCTCTGTTTGAATACGAAACAAGTACACACACACACACACACACGACATCACCATCGCAAAGGTTCCTTGCCTGCCTTCGGTAAGGAATCAAAAATGATGGAAACTGACAGTTTCATGCAATCAGTACAGGAAAATACCAGTCCAAATAAACTGAAGCAAAAAGATGATTGCTGATGAAAAGTGTTTGACATTAACCCCTCACATGATGACATGCACACAGATGTTTCTTGGAATAGGAAACAAATAAAAAAATTATCGGGCAGAAAAAAACAGACATTCTTTTTTCCTTTTTTATGTTAGAAATGTCTTTCCAGATTTTCCTACCATTCTGTAGACATCATTTCTTGGATTACCAGCAATAAATGTTGCAAGTACAGTACTTCCCTGCAAAATGGAAAGAGAGTGGTTAGTTGTCAAACCTACAAAACAAATGAGAATGGAAATTCACTTTATGGACCATACCCCACTCGTAGAAAAAAAAATTAACAAATACACACCACTTCCAAAGCACAATGGCCTTTAATCAATTTTTTACCCTCGCTGCAACAGAATGTACTGAGATCTTTCACAATGGAAAATACAATCCAATATGTCACTCTAAAATCAACTGAAAATCAACTGAGAGAAAGTAGGTGCTAGAACACCAAAATAACTATTGATAAATTTAAAATAAACAATACACACTTTTATCACAATTTCTTCATGCTTGAAATGGATAATTATCTCACCCCCACACTGATTGTTCCCTGAAATGTTTAATACAGCATTTAATACCTTGGATAAGGTTACGTAAGGTTAGATGGAGTTTTGCAGCCCAGTTTTCAACCAACTGATTCAATTCGAGCTGGTCTTCTTTTTCGAGTTGTGACTCGCTTGTTGATTCCCATACTCCATTGCTTATGCTCAACACCAAAAATGGCATTAGGTTCCATTTTTTAAGTCTTTGGTACGACTCAGCTGGGACTTGAACTCCCGACCTTGAGTAAAACATGCATATGTAGCACTACTTGTTCTGTTATTATATTTTCTAGCTTTTCCTAGTCCCCAGAAGTTGGCAGATTACTTTTCTACCCAGTGTGCTCCTACTAAATATTCTGAACAGCCCAATGACCACAAGCAGTGCACTAGTCAAGTCTCTAGAGCCCCACGGCTGCCTCACTGACATGTCCAGTGGACTGCTTGTGGTCACTGGGCTGTTCAGAATATTTAGTAGGGGCACACAAGGTAAAGTAGTAATCTCCCGACTGCTGGGGACTAGACGAAGCTATGCTCCCTTATCTATTTTTGTAAGAGGGAAGTGAAATTGAAGAGATGTTTACCTGTCTGTACATATTGTCCACATCCATGATGATGTCTCCTATACTTTTCCCGATGCCTGTCAATGGATTAATATCATCTGCATCCCCTTCAGGAGGATCCAAATTACTTCCTAGATCTCCAACCAGGTTTGGCATTGGTGGGCCCTCAGGAGGCTGGTTACCCTAGAAAAAGACATACAATGGACCATACAAATGTGGGCATTGTGAACAAATTAAGAAATATTAAGCAAAAATGTAACTTTCATATGTGAATTGTACTTTTCATTCAAACCAGACATGTAAACCTTGAGATATCTGTAAAAGAATTTACTGGATTTGTGTTCTGATGTAAACTTTGGGGCAGAAGCTATATCACTTCTTCACATTGACAACGAATGCCTTATTTCTTTTTCTTGAAACTCATTAATTTTAAATTTTTCTTAACTTCCATGGCTATTTGCAGCAAATTATATGGGAAATCAGATTCATAATTTCCTACCTTTCCCAAGATGACTCTATAGTGATGAAACATATTATGAGAATTAAAGCATGGTCTTTATCAAACTTATCATGCTTTATGAGCTTTCCTATCGTTACAAAATTAACCACCAATCTTAATAACAGAGAAAAATCTATTTAGGGATGGCAAAAGCCTTACTTTTTCAAATCACTTTAGAGAACAAATTAAACAATTAGGGTGCCAAGGCCTATACTTCACTAATTGTCATTGGTTGGCAACGAGTATGCCAAAGAACGTGTGCATGTTGGGTGTTACACTTGTTAATGCTTTGGCGATTGCACACAGAAAGCAGACAAGCAGGAATCTATGCCTTTCATTGTGACCACAGTGCTGGTGCCCATTACTAACTCTTTAGATGCCCAGCCATGATAGCATTTGTTTGTAAACACTGAATGGTGGAGTCTATTGTAGAGATGCCCACATTTATATCAAGAAATCAAGGAGGTTTGACACAAGAATCAGAGAGGATTTTAGAATTATATGCAACTAAATGAGGGAAAAACTTTCTTGAATCAGAAAGGTTGTCATATTTGCTACCTGGAATGGTTAACAATCCTTAGATTCAGGGAGACTCCCTGAGAATTAGGGAGGACTGGCATCTCTGGAAGTATTGTCAAATAATTGGCACCAGAGTTTTGTTACAAGGATTGCTGGTTCATTATTTTCCTACATCATTACATTGCTCCTTTAATACATAACCATAAAATGCAAGAGCAATCACCCCAACGTAATTTAAAGCAGCAGCTTATTTTATATTTTCTTATTTCTCTTCAAAGTATCTTTCATAATATTTTTGAACATCAATATTTCATACTCAAGGCAAACCAAGCAGTTTAATACAGTAAAATTCACAATTGATGAGGAAAAATATTGTCAAATGATTCTAAAGAGACAATCATGAAACAGGACAGTCTACTACACTTATTCAGGTTGGGGTGGCTGCATTTTCCCTTAACCTCATTTACTTCTTCCTCCCAAAACATGGCAAATAAATACCTCTGTGGCAGCTTTGCACTTAAAGGGGAAGTTTAAGCAAACATTTAATTTTCATAGGTGAAAGAGGAACAAAATCTACACAGTGTGGTGAAAGTTCCATTCAAATCAGACTTGTATTTCTTGGGATATCAGAAAATGAAGTGGGTAGATTGGTGTTCAAAAGTGAGTTTGAGGGCAGCAGAGCTTATATCACTTCCTCACATTGACAAGGAATGCTTTGATTCCCTTTGTTTTATCAGACTGTTCTGCTGACCTTGAAGTTAATAGGAGTATGACCTCCCTGTGAGGGATGCAAAGTTTGCAAAATTCTCATGCGACTTAATGCAATTACATTTTAATAATATGGGATTGTCAAGGAGAAAATCCAGTAAAAAGTTTAAAGAAAAACAAAAGACCGTCCATTAATGTGGGGATGTGATGTCATATGTGCTTGCTTCAAGTTCACTTTTTGTTGAAAATGTGAAAACTTTGCATGTTCATATCTTGAGAACCGCACAATGGATTTCAATGCAAATTTCACCAAAATGCTCAGAATAAGTACCCCTCTAATATACCAAATCCTGTTGTGAGCTTAAATCCTTCTTTTAATTGGTCTGATATGTATTAAACAGTTACTTTTTGTCCCTAGGACGATTATCATCATGAACCACATGTACATGATATCCCGATATTATTACAACTGCCAGAACAATTTCTTATAAATATCTTAAAAGCAACAGAGAGAGATGATGTATATGAATCACATGTGACAAATACAGCCGCAGTGCACAAATATATCGATACGTTTTAAATGTAAAATGTTTCATTATGCCCTTACAGTCATGAGATATTCCGCTAGTAAAGCATATTGTTGTTGATAGGCTTCCAGAGTGTGTGGACCATATGTAGTAGAAGCTGCTTCATAGCGCTGGACCTGAAATTGTAGTCATGTAAATGTTTCATTCAGTATTTAAATAGATATAGTCTTTGCTTCTAATATAAAATTGTTATAACGTTAACATTCTTCATTATTCCAAACAAAACAATCGCAAGAAGATGTTTTAACATTTTAACAGTGTAAGGCATTATTCATAAGCAGTAAATCCTATTAAAATATATTGCAAATAAAGATTTGCTTAATCTGCTTCACTCCTACTTACCTCACCTGTTCCACAAATGGACTATTCCATTTACCGCGGAATACTAACTGGCAATGTCTTCTGTAGGTGGCGCTATAGCCCAATAGGAACCATCCCTGAACACACCCTTGTTTCCTTGCCAGCGGAATGCTAAAGTCACCTTTAATTAGCTCTCTCGTTTTTTCGTCTTTTTGGATTTTCCTTCGGACTTTTTTGGGTGCAGGAAGTTTTCACCCGACCAGTGTGTTAAGTAAGATCATTCCTTTAGGGGTTTTCGGGGGCCCTTTTCTGGTTGCCTTGTTAGCCGTTTTTGGTAGCTTAGGCTTCTTGCCTACCATGTGTTTGTTAGGCCGCCGGCCTATCGTAGCTCTTGCGGGGTTTATAGGCTCCCGTTTTTCCCCCTTCGGTTCCGGTAGCCTAGCGGCGGACCGGTTCCAGGTGTTGTTGGTTATTTTCTCTCTTTCTTCCTGCCTTTTTGATGTTGTGTTTTTTATGTATTTTTGAGGGTTTCTTTGTCTCGGGACTTAGGGGCTAGTCTCGCGTCATGAGGAGTTTGGCTCTCTCTCCCTTGGGGATTCTCCTCCCCCCGGCCTGATCGGTAGCCTTTGGCAAACCGTTATGGCCTTTCCCCTTCTGGTAGCCTTTGGAGCACCGGTTTCCCCCTTAGGGTGTGGTTGTACTGTTGATACGATCGTTGTCCTCTATCTTGCTCCTGTCTGGTCACGGTTCGTTAGGTCTGACTAGACAGGTTTGGCTTTCTTCAGCTCCGAGGCTTTGTCCTGGAGCCGTGGCTTGCGTTCCTTGGCTTTGTGCTTCTCGGCTCCATGGAGCCGGATAGCTTAGTTGCTTTGTTGGCAGCAATGTTCAGTAGCCGAGGTTTGCATAGGTTGTATTGTTTGTGTTCCCAGCTCCATGGAGCCGGGACGCTTTGTTGCCTCTACTAGCTCCTTATTTAAAGATGAGGTTTGTTTAGGTTGTATTGTTTATCTTCCCGGCTCCATGGAGCCGGGACGCTTGATTGCCTAGAAAGCCGAGACTTTGTGTAGATTGTATTATTTGTGTTGTGTTGTTTGTGTCGTTCCAGGCTCCACAGAGCAGGGACTGTTGTCCTTGTGTCCCTGGCTCCGTGGAGCCAGGTTTTGTCCATGTGTTCCCTCGGCTCTGTTCTCATGTTCGGGGCCGAGGTATGTCTTTCTCCTGTCTCCTCTGCGGAGCCGGGGGTTTGTGTGTTGGAGCCAGGAGTTTTATGTGTGGTCCTGGCTCCGTGGAGCCGGGACATCTCTATGCTCCCTGCTTCCTCTTGGAGCCAGGGAGTGTTGTTTTTCAGCGGTTCCCTGACTTTGTCTGGGAGCTGCGAGTGCAGGTGTTTTTTTCTGCTTGTATCTTTCAGATATGAACCCCATTCTGTGATTCCTGTCATCAGTTCAAACCTCATCGAGACTGGGATTGGCACACGAAGTGCCCGATGTGCCGCATGTGTTCTAAACAGAACCCTTGCGAGGTCTGTGAACAGTGGGATGAAGCCTCGCGGTGGGCCACAGCCAAGCTACTGAAATCTAGGAAGATGCGCCTTCTGCAGAAGGCTAGCTCCTGTCCTGAACTGCCAAGTTCTGTTGATCGGGCCGGTTGGGGGGGTTTTCCCCCGTACATAAGGCCCCGGCCCCGGATCTAGCTGGTTGTGGAGGTGAATCCTCCTCACATAAGGCTCTGAGCCAGAAGCAAAGGAAGTCTTCTAAAGGGAAAACGCCGGTTAAAGGTGGCTCCAAGGCCAAGTCCTCGTCGGGTTCCAGTGCACCGGCTCCACCTTCTCAGGCTCCAGCTCCGGCAGCCCCGTCTTCTCCGGCTCCAGCAGATCCACCACTGGATTTTGGAGTTCTCAGCACCGGCATATCCTTAGCGGAGGAGAGTCTTGTTCACAGTGCCTCCCCAGAGGCCTTGCTGGAAACCCAGGCTCCGGTGGACGCAGAGTGTTCACCATCTGATTGTGGTCTGAAGCGCCCTCACTGGGACCGTCCTCCTTCATTGGATCCGGAGGCTCCTCCCAGGAAGCAGACTAGAAGTGCTCCAGAGGACACTGAGTCTATTCTTGCCGGGTTCCTGAAGCAACTTTCTCAGGTTATATCTCAAGGCTTCACCAAACCCACGGAGCCAGCGACGTCCCCACCTGAAGCTCCAAGCTCTCCAGCCCCGATGGATCCGATTCTGAGGGGATAGTGCAGGATCCGAGCCTTTCTCGTGATGCCGGTCCCACGGGACCACAACCTACATCGCCTTCCCGCCTCACGGAACCACATGATTCATCTTCGGAAGATGACCTTCCCCTCCTGGGCACCTCTATTACACAGGAGGTGTTTAGTAAAGCTGTGGAAGTTATCAGGAGAACGTTGGGGTTTCCGACCCCTGAGGCACCCCAACCCACGGAGGAGACGAGGCGTTCCAAACTCTCCCTCAACAAGTCAAAGCAGCTTCCCGTAGCCAGCATACCAGTTTATTATGATGTTTTGAGCGGTTCACCGCCATTGCCGACAAGAAGACATGGTCCGCTTTTCCGTCTAAGGAAGCCGCCGTCTTCAGGGTGGATGAACCAGATTGGGAGGAATTGTTTAGAACCCCCCTTATGCCACAAGCAGCCAAGGATAAGCTGGTCTCAGCCGGAACCATGAAAGGAAGGTTCCTGGCCAAAGAAAAGAAGCTTTTGGAGGCAGAGCTGGTGAAATTAGATACAGCGGCTAGAATGGGTTTGAAGTTCACTTCTTCCCTCTTGCTTTTAGCGGAAGTCATTAATATGGCGTTTCACCAGCCTCAGGACAGAGCCGTATCTTGGGAGGACAGGGGCTTTTGGGCCCAGTCTCACCTTTGGTCTTCGACCAGCTTTCCAGGATCGCCATCCGTTCCGCTCTGCAGAGGAGGTCCTTTGCGCTCAACTGCCTTACCTGGCCTTCAGACTCTATCAGAGAGAAGTTTCAAAAGCTGCCCGTTTCCTCGGCGGACTTGTTTAACAATCAGTTTGAGGTGCTTTTGCAGGCAGAGGTGAAAAAAACACAAGGACCTTAAGGACCCCGATTTTAGGCCCAAGCCACGTACGTCTTCCCGCTCTTCCAGGGATCATCGTACTCCGGGGGCGGGCGTGCCCCTTTTCGTGCCCAGCAACCTGTGGACCGTTTTTGCCGTGGTAGCTTCGTAGCACCCTTTCACTATCGACGGACACGCCGTGACCCTCATAGACGTTCACGCCCAGCTAGACCCATAGAGAGAAGCCAACCGGGGTTCCGTCGCCAGCCAGCTAGAGGAAGGGCCCCCAAGCCCTAGGGGTGCCCACCTCACCATCTCATTCCCGGCGGTGGGGGAGCGTATAAGAAAGTTCGCTGGAAACTGGGACATCCTAGACCCGGACTCATGGGTTTCCCGTACAGTCTCGGAAGGCTACAGGCTAGAGTTTACAGTCTCCTCCGATAGAGAATCGCTTTCGTGCAACCCCAATTCCAGCCCAGCGGGACCAGAGGGAAGCCTTGGAAAAGGAACTGGCGGACCTGCTTTCCAAGGAGGCGATCGGTCCGGCAACCCCACAAGAATCTTGAACCTCTCACGTTTTTTCTAACACCAAAGAAACCGGATTCTTGGCGCCCGATCTTGAACCTAAAACCTCTTAGCAAAGGCTACATCCGCCCGAAACATTTCAGGATGGAAACTCTGACCTCAATCCTCCCATCCCTCGTCAGGGGGATGTGGGCCACCTCCGTAGATCGGAAGGACACCTACCTGCATGTACCGATCCACGAAGAACACCAGCATTTCCTGTCTTTCCACTACAAGGACATAGACTACGTCTTCAGAGCCATGCCCTTCGGCCTTTCGACTGCTCCAAGGGTATTTACAAGACTCACCAGGGCTGTTACCGACTACCTACGTCGAAGGGGAGTGCTAGTCTTTGCATACCTGGACGACTGGCTCATTGTGGCCAACTCGGAAGTGGCCGCGAGGGACCACGCTCGTCTCGTGACACAACTCCTCGGGAGCTTGGGATGGATTATCAACCCCCAGTAAAAGATGTGTTAGCACATACAAGGCTTGCAATAGGTTATTTGATACAAACTCTACAACCAGGGAGTTTTTGGAAATTTACAGACATGGGAAAAGTGACAGATGTAAGTTAATCTTACGAAAATCTTAACTTTTGTATTAAATATATCATTCCTGGTAAGAAAACTGTACACTGTGCAAAAAAGGTTTCTCTTTGAAAAAAATAGCTTATATAAGGAACATTTGGTGAACCCACTCCCAGATCAGAATTTTGGTTGTAGGAGCATGAGAAAAGAAGCAACCACAAAGTGACACCACCTCTACAGAGCACCAGGCCTTGATATTTCTTTTTTTAGGTACGCTTTTTGACACTCCTCCGGTAATTAGCAATGTGGTATTATAGGTGTGCTGTTTTGTTGGACACTGTTTTGTTTAATTGCTTTGCCTTGTTAATACCTTTCCCTGAGTTTCCACTATTTATCATGCTGTCATGTTGCTTCTTGATAAAGCAACATAGACACCCCAGTAGATCAAGGGCGGTGTGGGGTGTAACCAATAACTGAGTTTATTACATAATCTGTGCCCTTAAATGAACTTTGCTTTCATTGTGTTCACACTGCCTGAAAAGCAATTAACACATGCTTGACTGGCCTGCTAGCTGACCCCAAATATTACGTAACTTTTTGTGTATTTTAATATATCTGTTATTGTAAATCAATTTATCAGATGTGAAATGTGACTATATCACGTATAAGAGTGGTGAGCTTCATTTCCTCCCCAAAGCAATAAGAGTTAATAAGGCAGAGAAAGCTGATGTAACAAAAAGTAAGAAGGAACGTTTCATCACGGTAGAGGTGTGCAAAAATTTGCATTCCTCACAGTGATTTCAGGTGAGTGGTGGAATGCCATTGCACTGGCACCCCTCAAACTTCAAGGCCTGGAGCATAAACCAGGTGTGACAGTAAATCTCATTGTAAAATACAAAGAGCTGGAAATTAAAAAGTTATTGGTCAACTGCTCCCTGTTGCCCATGTCCCTACTGCCAACTACCACCTCCTCCAACCATTTCAACTTCATCAATCCTGATATGAAAATACAAGGAATCAGCAAGAATGACATAATGCATATAGCATTTTATATATTGTATGTTTCTTAACTCCCTGTTAACTTTTTGTAAATGCCACACACAAAGCAAAAGGGGTCTCAAAAATGGAATAAGCATTTACTGTACATACCCCATATTCTTCTAAAGTCACAACATAATCAGAATATGTATTAGACAGGCCAGCAATTTCAACCTTAGGATTTTCCAGTCCATAAGCCAGTAATGCCTAAAGGAGGGAAATTGATAAAGAATTAGGGATGATACATATCATTAGGCCACCATCAAGTTCAATATCATATCTCTAAAATCTGCAATCAGATTTGTGACAAGGTCTGTGGCGTGAACACCTTCCAAAAGTATGTGTGTATGCTCTCTGATGCACCATAACTGTTAAATCAGAAAGTATGGTGGCAAGAGCCAAATGATCAGCACTATATGGATCGAAATGTAGTTGCATTTGTGAGTTTTAGAGTTAATACTTTTGGCAGCAAATTAAAGAAATTGTTGAAAAATTTTCTTTGAAAGTGCCACCAGGTTGCTTTTAAGCACTTGTATAATTCAAAAAATTTTGAAAAGAAGTGGGGCCACCCCAACCCTTACACCCCTCTTCCAGGCTGGTGATCCACCACTGGATACATCAGAGGTGCAATGCTCAATTCTAAGCCCACGGAAAACCTGCGCATGATCAAACTTAAACAAACACACCACACTAGGGTATACATATCTCTTCATACAAATGCATAAGGATACCTTGGATAACTTGCAAGTTGGCAATGTTTTGACTTCCCTAACACTGAAGCTATACCCATATGCAGTGTGTAGTGAACGAAAATTCAGGAGAACCTAAAAGGGATTGTGAGATTAAATTTTGGGCAGGCCATAGAATTATGGCTTGAGCCATGCAAACTGCTTTTTATTACCCTATCAAGGGCTCAGTACTGACTGCACTTTCTGGAGGACCTCAAATAGTTACAGCAAAATTAGTTGATAGTGCTACTGTCAAGTTGAGTCACTTTTGCTGTACATATTTGCACCATATCCCTATGCTGAAATGTTTTTTCTTCACTTTAATCTTCCTAATGATTGGAATCCATGCATTTTGGATGGGCATTTCTTTTTATATGAATGACTCTTGATATAACATACAACTAGCATACAGAAAGCCAAGACACCCAGCCAACACCCTAATTTCCCATCTCAAGACAGTGCTAGAAGAGGTTTATTCAGTGGAAACTGTCTGGTACTCCGAAATTTCTGGGCAAATTCCAGATCCCACTGGCAATTCCAATTTTCCAAAACCCACTAACTAAAAGCCCCTACCACAGCTTTCTGAGACTTATCCTAATCCTGATATAATCTCAGTTTATTGCTGCAGGGTAAGTCCTGGTGAGCATAAACAGCCCTTATGTGTAATGAGAACATCTTTGTGCATATGCTGTGTGCTGTACGTTTCTCTGCATTTTTTGGATGATGCCAATCTGAGGACGTGCCATTTAAGAATATTGGCATACCCAGAGTAAAATTGCAGTTAGAGTTAAGGGCTTAAATAAACTTTCTTCTTGAAACTAAAAATAAATTCAGGAAACTTCCACTACTGGCAATTACTTTACAGTAACTATAAGAAATAAATTTTTAAATTTTTAAATTCAAGATGGTTTTTCAAATCTGTTTACCTCATGCACAGTATTTTTAAGTCTTCTACCAGCCATGGTGCTGTAAAACAAAAAATAAAACACCACGCTATATGAAGTTTAGAGGGGAAGAACAGTGACCTTAAACTTTTTTGTGGAGCAACAGCTATTAAAATCTCACAATTTTTTTACATAATATTTTATGACTTCAATATTGCATATTCAAGGTAAACCAAGCAATGTTACTCATAGTAAATTTCACATTTGAAGAGATACAATACTGTCATATGGATTTTCAAGAGCCAATCCTGAAACAGGACAGTCTACTACACTACTTCATGTTGGGGTTAGTGCATTTCCAACAATAAAGGGCGGCCATACATTTGCAAATGACAATGCACAGGATCTGAGCTAGTGCAAGTGATGCACCCCAGTGAATACAGTAGTAACATTTTTATGAGACTGCATTAACCTGTTATAATGCACAGGTACAAATTCTAAAAAAGTTGCCACAGACACCCGGTGTTTCTGGCAGAGAGGAAAGGACAGATTTTTCCAAAAGTTTCCAAAAGAAGGTGCATGAGCAAAATCCTCCCCTCCCCCCCCCCTCCTTTCATTTCCATAAAAATTAAAATATTGTCAACATCTTGGTTTCTTTTTCAAAGAGAGGAGTTCACTTTTCTTACTCCAACAGATACAGTGTGGTCAAATTTCTTTCCTGAAACAGAAACTACCATCAGCACTTTAAATCAAGTTTGGTAATATGAATTAATGCCATATATCATCTAGAGCTTAGAGATTTCCTGCAGGTCTTAATCTCCAAGTTTCTTTTCCAAATATGCCTTTTTTTCCAAACATGAAATTTTTCAAATAAAAGTGTTTTGAAGCAGAAGGTTTTGAGAAGGGTCCTTAAATAAATGTAACCTCTTGAAAGTAGACTACACTAACCTGAATTCTGATGGTACAGCCACAATAACAAACTGTCCTATCTTTAACATCTGTGTGTCTACAATGGCAGGAGCCCACTCAGAAGGAGTATTCCACTGAAATCAAATTAAACAGAAAAATGGAAATTGCAAACATATTTACATGCTAATATCCAGTACACAGAAACTATGGCCAGTTGTATGGAAATGTCCACAGATATCCAATATGTATTACTTTTGACAATCACAATACCTATGGCCATTATCTTCTTCACACTGAGCCAGCAAAAAATGACAGTTTCTGGATAGTTTCTGAACATAAATTCTTTCAAATGAAGCATGAATTACAGAAATGTTATACAAATCTCATACAAACAAAAAAAAAGTCCACACAATTTACATGTCCATTCTATTCACCCCTTGTCAGGAGAAATCTTCCTTCCTAGATCAAAGAATTTCACTTGTACCCATTTGATTGAAAAAATAGTTCTTAGCCAAATTTTTGTTTGATATGCTAAAGAGGAACATATTTTAAGTATTCTGGTGACAATTTTATTCATATCCCATTTTTGGTTCTTGAGATATTAGTACTTGAAGGTGGCTCATTATCTACAAAAATGAACTTGAAGCAACAGGTTTGTTATTGGCCAATGTTTTGCTTTTCTTTATTTTCCATCCTTTGTAATGGTTTGACCTTGAATTTATTAAGGATGTTTTCCTTCCCCTAAGGCACCCAAATTTTTTAATATATCCCATTACTCAGGATGAAGTTTTGACATATTTCAGAATAAAGTTGCAATGATAAACTATGAATAAAATCTTTTAGCTAAATATGTACATTGGCCAAAAATGAGACTCCATGGTATCATGCCTGCTTGCTTCAAGTTCATTTTACGTAGACAATTTGCCACATTCGATTGCTAATACTGTATCCCAAGAAACGAACATGGAAAATAGTTCTCAATATTTGCAACCAGACTCAACCATACATTACAGGTCAAGTGTTCAAAAGTCTTCACATTTTTTTGTTTTTAACATGACAACAAGCTTAAGAACCTTGTTCCATTAGGCTGGTTAAGAGTTACAGGGGTGAATACTACTGAAGGAAAATGTGAGGCTGGTTACACATGAGTGGCAGAGTGACTTATTCCATTTGCTATGCACCAATGTGTTAATTCTCATTGGCGTTAGTTCAAATCCTGCTTGATGCCCATATATTTAGATTTTACCCATACATCCTCCCAGGCATTCTTTGAATAATTCATTATTTTATATATGCCGGTGGGCAATATGAAGGAAGTTTAATCTCAGCAGGATAAGCAACCTCCCTTGAAATGAGCACAAAATAAACATATTGTATCCTGTAGGTATTGTGCCTCTCTGTGATTTCACCTGATATACATCACATCACTATAATAACATAAACTGTAAATTTGAACAGGCTTATTAATAATATGACAAACTAAATGCAGATATTCTGTGATATCAATCTTACCTCCCCAAATGGCAGCAGGACTGGCTTAGGAGCCTGGCAGGCTACTATTTCTGGGGAAGGTTCCTTCAAAATTACATCACGGAATTTCTCTACAAGTGGCAGAGTGTACAGCTGAGCTGAAGAACAAAACAAACAGTAAATTTTTTGTAAGCCGAAAATTGTAATAAGCATCTCAAAAACATCTGTATGCACATCAAGGAGTAGCACATGATGAAACTTCCTAGAGGTCATGCACATAATGTCAGCCCATACTGGATGAAACTGATCACAGCATGCAGTACACGTGCAGGTACCAAACCATCTTAGTAACAACTGTTGTACAATGGACGCCTGGGTGGAAAAATTAAAGGATGAGGGGAGGTTGGTGCATGACCTCAATACCTGCAGTAGTAAGGCCATATCCTGTATGCCACAAATATTACAAGAATCCTGTTCTCTCTTGCAAATCAATTTTCTTAACCAGATGAAGAATTTTCGGGACCTTCTTCTCTCAATCTTGCCATCTTTTTGTTTAAAATATACCAGCAAAATTTGAGTTGAACAGAACAATCAAATTTATACTACATAAGAGAAAACATTTTATCATTATAACTGTACTGGAAAATTAAGAGAAAACATTTTATCATTACAACTGTACTGGAAAATGTCCAGTTCCCCTTTTCCAAGATTTCTTACAATCATCCTAATTACAAGGCTTTGGAATAATTTTTTAAAAATTTACAAAACAATATTTAAATGTCTGTGAACACCGGAACCTGTCAAAATGATAACAAAAACCCCAAATGAGTCGAGACTGGCTCCATGTTGTACCTTCAAGATATATTGAAAAAGATCATGCCATCAAAATACAGCTAATGTTTGATTTCATAGACTGGACAATTAAACTCACCAGTAGAACTTGTATGTCCAAAGTGTCTCTCATAAAAGTCATGAGATGCACATTACAGGGTGGTCAAACAAACTGACAGAAGAAAGCTGAAAAGCAATGATGCAATTAATGAGAGATACTGAGTGAAACAATGCCTTAAAGCTGTATGCAGTGACAGGAAGAAATAGGGGTTTGCTATTTCACAAGCAGATGAGGGGTGAAAGAATGTAGAGCCCCCTGTTGTCTTCACAAGTATGTTAATATGATGATAATCATATAAGCAGATTTGAATTTGTTATGGTACATTATATTACTTCAGAGTCATGTCTACTTTCAAAGGAGAGCAAACAACTAAGAATTTCATTTGTTTGCAGGTAATGGATAGATTTATGCATTGCAAATGAACTAGGTGGTTTGTATTTGCAGGTACTGTAAGTACTATCAAAGCCTACAAAAAAGAATTAAAGCCAGATGAAAAGCCCAAATATTTGTTGCACCTGATTTTTAATTAACCAGATAAATATTGCTGAGTTACAAAAAAGGGTAAACAGTCTCCTCCCATATGCATGAATTGATGCCACAATGTTTTTCAAGTAGACTAATGCATAATGCAGTGAACTATGGTGCAAAACATTGTGCCCTATCACATGAGAGATGATTTAAATGCACCTTATCAATTGCAAGATGCAATTTGTCTCCCTAGGAAAGGGTGGGTCAATGTTTGTTAAGAGTGTCAAACATTTGTGCATAGATGCATCCCTCATGCCATTCATCCCACATTCCATGGACTTTGATGCACAAATTTCCTGCAGAATATAATGTACCTATATATGCCACAACTATGAAGTTTCTTTGAGACAATGTTTGAAGAATTTCGATACAACACTGCAATACAACACAATTGGCATAACAGTCTCCAGGGGTCATGAGTGTAGATCTTACAATTGGTAATTTAAGTGCAGAATGACAAACATGGTAGACAGGTATGGTAGGTCTATCTCATCTAGCTTACTTTGAAAGAATGGATATGCTCCAGCACCATCTATAGTACCAGCAGCAAAAGAATATCCAAAAGCAGCTTTACAAGTAGTAACCTGTAGATTAGAGGCAAATTTTATGGCAGATTAAGATAAGCAACTTTTCAGGTCAGGTGTGGGTGAAAAAGAGCTCATTTGGTAGAGTGTTTTACATGTCTTTGGTTGGTGCACAAAAGACAAATCCTCCAGCCAACTCAAACAATCATAATCAAGACATATATCAACAATTAATGCCAATACTACATATTTGAGAAATAGAGACGATGACCAATTGAATTCCCAGCTTAGTCCATGCTGGTTTATAAGTAGGTTAATTACCTGGAAAAATTGCATTAAAACACAAGCAGGGAGACTTTACTTGATGTTTCATTACAATTAGCACATTTATCAGCAGAATGCACTCTTCCCATTCACTTTGTATGAAATACTGCCATCTTTTGAGAGATGATCATGTGACTCTGGAATAAAATGGACCATATGCACTATGACACACTGACATCATCCTTAGAGCAAAACAATAAGAGATGGCGCCACCACACACATAAGAATTTGCCCTGCACTTGTAGCAGACTATGTGCATATTCAACTGGTTGATAAATCAGCTGTCTGCATTTGTCATTGTTGGTTTGCTTTGCCCCATACTTTATTTTCTGTGACATCATATGTACAAGGCCTATTGTATCTTACCACTTCCCCACCATCAAGGACTACAGAATAGTTTGACATGTCAACATATTGATGAACAAATCCAAGAGGACCTTCAAGTCGAACTGCAGCAGGGTCATTGTATAACTCCTATAACAACAGAACAAAAAAAATATTTTTACTCTCAACTAACAGACTTAAGAATTTCAAAAGCTTCATTTCATACAACTAAGCAACTGGTAACACAGATCTTATCTGCTATATGCACACCATGAATTTTGAGGATGCTCATGCCATCAGAGACAATCACTTACATTAAGTTACTGTGAGAAGTATGACTTCTGGCACACCTAGATAAAAATGGGAAATCAGGTAAATGCATCCCAGCTTGATAAAAGAACACACTCCTTCCACATTCCTTTATTTTATGAGGGGCCCGGTCCTTGTCCACCAAGAGTCTCTAGATTAGTATAAATTACCAAATGCAGCAACAAGTCACTCAGCATAAGCAAAAAGAAGTAAATCAATTGATATACTAGCTGAAGCAAGCAAACCTTCCTGCTCACCGATAGAAGCAAGTTGAAGTTCATGAGACTGCATTCGATTTATTAAAGTTTGCAAACTTAGTGGACTTGTCCATCTCATGAAACCCCTTAGTTACTATTTAAATTTGGTACCAATTGTAGTTGGCACATGGCAGGAACCTTGGATAAGGTGAAGTCGAATAGAGTATTGGGTGTGTGCATTCATTCATGAAGTTACTGAGGAAATGTCCAGTAAACAGCACAAATAGAGGCAATGTGAATTCATTCTCTGAAGCTGGACACAAGAGCTACTGTTACTTGTCTGAATTTTTCTTTTTTATCCTTGGGTGCTTTAAAATTTGTAAATAAGCTAAGAGCAAGTTCCTCTCATGTAAAACTGATAAAGGCCTGAATAACATATCACTTACTTTTGCCTTCATAGCCTGTCTTTCTCCAATAATCTTTGTACTTTCAAACATGTCTTTTCCAGGTCCTGAAGCCACACATAGGTTGGTCTGTTGGATTTGAAAAGTACAAAGTGTAAGGAAGAACAATGCCACTGCGTTTAGCACATATACCTCTAATTTGAAGATGATTGATATAGGAAAACAAACATTCAAATGAGGTATAAAGGGTCCAAAACTGGCAGGTAATTTAGACATATCAAAAGTGATCTAACCCTGTTGCTACTAATGGGAGTCCATCCCACCACAGTGATCTATATGTTTAACTTGTACAGGTTTCGTGAATATTAAGTTTTTAAAAGGAGGTTGCTATATTATTTATGTTCACTTTAGCCCAAAAGGGTGTACATATGTAAAGTCTTCATACCCTATCCCTTGTCTCAAACACAATTACATAACATACTAGGTTTATAAGGAGGTATTCCAGGACACAGCAGTGTAATTATTTTGTAGCGATAACCATACCTACAGTAAATAGCAATGGTAATTATGGTTTCCCAATAAACCATGCATGGCAAAGGATTAAGACAAAGACAATTCACATGAAAAACAAACTAAAAAGTAATATATTCAAAGTTAATTATGAGAATCTGATGACCTTACAGTCTAGCACATTGCAGTTCTGTGACGCTTGGGATATTAGAGCACTGATCTGGCAATAGCCCATTCCGTCCTCATAAAAATTGACCACAGGCCTTCAAGGCAACCTTGTTATTACCCTAAGACATTGCACTGGAATGTAGTGGTATTTTTTTTATAAATGTAGTAAAAAAACCACAAAAAGGCCCACCTGCCTCAAAAGGTTTCACTGGAAGATGGTCATTAAAGGTGTCCAATCCTAGAATTATTGTAATGCATAATATATGCACTTCATGCTAACTAAACCACGATGGTAACTGAACTGTAACTAAATACCACTGAATGCAAGCTCTGGAAACATCAACATGGCAACTGATGGACACATTCAAGTTTGCCTAACGATAATCAAGAAGATGACATACCAGCCATTGGCCATGGATGGCTTTCTACTCAATACAAACCATGTGAAACCCTGCCGTCCTACCCCCCTCCCCTCCTACACTCCTGCTTGGGCGAAAATCTCCACCCAAAAACCCCATGGGACAACTCTTGCCCTGGGATCCCATCCTGAATTAGTGTCCTTGAAGAACCTATATGTATGTAGGCTGCACATGATGTTTAATTGTTTTTTACTATTTTAATTTGTTATTTACAACAGTACTCACCCTATTGCCACACTGGCTTGTCTTCTCATTACATGGTTCTCCAGTATCTATACATCTTGGACCATCCAAGTTAGGACTGACATCACCTAGGTTGGCATTGGCAAAAGCAGCTACAAATTCACCCTTAGAAAGAAATTAACAACAATGTCATTCTCTGAAGGTTCAAGTGAGGCCTACTACCTGAAATCTCCCAACCCCCAAAAATTTTCTGAACAAGGGGGTGCTCCCCCATACCCCCCCCCCCATCATACTACAACTGATGTGAAATAAGATGTACATCGGCACTTTGATTAAATCTTTTCAGAACTGTATTTAAAAACTAACTTGAACAGTACTTGTAACTATACCTTTTTATCTGGTTGACACTTACACATTAGTGTTGGTGTGTTGTTGAATCTTATCTAAACTACTAAATCAATCTTATCTAAGCATGACAAATACATGTAAAAGTAGTCATGGTACTTCCAGAGGTCACAGATGGCCTTGAAATGCCCCTACCCACAAAACCCAGCTTCCTCACAAGGCAATGGAGATATTCATTGTTGTTTCAACTCTGACTTAATCTATTCTGATCTTTCTCACCTGGGCTGAAACCTACTCTGCACTTTCTTTGACTTGCACAGATCAGGGTAGTAGCTAGAAAAATTTGAGAGTTAAGATAGTTCATTGCTCTGGTACAAGCACCTCAAACTATATCTCCCCCAACCCCCCGGCCATGACATCCACCCCATTTTTTGGGCACAAATTTTTTCATTTTTCTTTCTCCCATTATACTTTTGGGGGCCACTTCAGGCTGGTTTCTAGGTCTCCAAACACAGCTTTGTCCTACAAACGGAGATGAGTGCCAGGAGTACCAGGTAGGAATATGGAGAGTATTGTGCGGCACTCAGCGGCGCTTCCTTCATACCTACAAATTTTGTTGCAAAAATGTTTCCATTCTCCCAACTGGCATATTATCTCACATCCCCTTCTTGTTGAAGTACATAGTATCCTTCAACACATTTACACTTACCTGGCCATGGAAGGTTCCAGGGTTCATCTCCATCTCAATCAAGTATGATGCATAACCTTTGTTGTCACTGCTCAACAACCTGTTTGAACTGTTCATTGACACTGGATGGACAGGGAAAAAACTGTTGGAAACATACAACAATCAAATTGATCTTTAGAAGATATACTGTACTGTCATTTTCGTAATGAACTTTTTTAAATGAAAACTACATGTGTTAGTATGGTGCATCTTTTTAATAATAATCCTCAATCAACAATTTGCGATGGAACCATGGGCTTACTGTGCTGGTGTGTTAGACATATTTCCTTGAGAGTCCTACAGTCAGATATAAATTTATTCACTTGTAAAACTACCGAAGACAACTGTACTGCCAACTATATGTTCCATTTCCCATGAAACTTTTGGTAGGCTGATATTTGGTGTCCAGGTCAGATATATATAGTACCCTATATGATGGTACATCTGTACATTTTTTGGCACTTCAATAATTCACTTTTACATGTGACCAAACTTCTACAGAGATAATATTCATCACTTATAACATAAGATGGATTTCCCCTGCTAGATACACATACTACAAAAAAGGAAGACCAGCATCTTAGCATGCAATAGCATGGTTATACTTTTAGATGAAGTTTTATGGTCCAGTTTCTAACGAATTGGTTTAAGTCAAGGCATCCACTGACTTTTTTTGGTAGTGGCTTACTGGCTTGTGTCCCCTACTCCATTACTCCAGACAGCGGGATTACCATTAATTTATTCACTGGCTCACACATAAGGCATACAAGGTACTTAAAACCTTGCCAAAACTAAAATTTTGGCAAAATTTAGTGTGTAAATATTATTTCATAGCAAACAAAAATTTGTTACAGGTCAAACCCATATCAAGAAGGTGGGGTTGTATTTAACAGGAGAGAAGATTAGCTTAATGATATAATCAGCAATTCTCTTTATAGTCTGCAATGTTTAAACTTTGATCGTGTAGTAGGTTATGGAAAATGGTTCCTTAGAAAATTATCAGAATGAGTTTTAACACTTGGCAAACTTCTCAATTCAAACAAGCTAGCAAAGATGTCAGGAATTTTGTTTGAGCTACCCAGTGCCAGACACTATGGTTTCTGTATATACTACTGTAGCTGTGGTCTACAAGCTGTCACAGAAAAGGAGGAATTTCATCTTGTTTGGTCCACTGCATCCCCTTCAAGAATTGTGCCATGTTCTGAACCTTGTGGCATGTTTGTGCAAACGAAACATTTATGTGATTTAAAACAAAAATGTCTAATGAACAAATTCTACAGTACTTTGAAGTCCCTGTCTCCTTCCGTTGCATGTAATTACCACCAGTTTAGGAAGTACCACAAGCATACAGCTATATATGCCTGAAGTGATTGCAATGACCCAGTCATCATTGCAAATGTCATATACATGCTAATTCATTTACCCCTTCAGTGCCATGGACATGGTTTCGCTGCAAAACCTAAATTTACCATGACTTTGTTGTATGTGAATGGTTTTGCCGCAAAACCATAGCACTCGGCTGCCTCTTGGCATATCTCATTATAAACCTATGGGGTGTAATCCCACTTTGGACATAGAATAGGATTGAACAGGAGAAATTAAACACATATGCATCCTTGTGGGATAATGCCTTAAGAAAATCTCAACCTCAAAGGCAGCGAAGATCAAAACTGCTATAATCTAGATTTTAACACATTGATTCCTGTGAAGGAAAAATATAACAGTTTAAAGAAAAAAAATTACCTTATCAAACCTCTATCTTTATTATTTTCACCAACAATCTTCAAAACTGTCATGTCCTTGTCCACATCATATGGGTAACTAACAGAAAGTAAAAACCAAAAATTAATTTTTACATGATTTTAATTAATTCATTTGAACATATAAAATCTTAATGACCACAAATTTAAGAATGAAATATTGCTTTTTATTTCATATTTTATTATTTTTATATAGATATCTTTTATTTTTACTGTAAAGGATTTTCTTTTTTTTAGAGAAATTATCCCTTGACTGCTCAAACAAAATTTCAGAGAAAGGCACATCTAAATACTCCATCACATTTCATCATTATGACATCACTTGCTTAGAAATAAGGACACTGACCAGACCTCACAAAGAGGAGGTTGGGTGTAATAAAATCCTCTGTTTATTTATTTGTGGTGAGAAACCACTATCACTTTTAGAACAGCACTTACTGTAATTAAGCCTTGACCTATGAGAAATCTTTCCAGTTGATTACACAGCAGGTGAGGCATGAAATGCCCAATGATTGCAGAGTTAAATCTTTTGTTTAGATTATGAACAGGAAGCCTGTAATTACCCAAAGAAGGGCTCGTATGTCACTTAGAAAAAATCAGCCATGATCACAGAAACAAAATTTAATTGGAATTGGTAACAGAAACCCAGTTTATGATTCCAAAACCAGAGACTGGATCTCTACAGTAAGCAGATGAGTTTGTAATGATTCACAAAACATTTGCTATAAGTTTTCTTAATTCCAGATGAATGCTTAAATCCTTCAAAATTTCTGCAATTTGCTACTCTGCCAAAATTTTGAATACATGAGATAATTTATATAAGCAGATGGACCCCTTCAGAATAGACAAACTGCCAAATTAATTTTTCTCAAATATCCGGCTCTCTCTGAATGATAGAAAGTAGCTGCCCAAGTTTCCTCTGATTTCAATGACTGCAAATGACCTGTGATAAAGTCCCACTACCTCATCAACTCTCAAATGGCTCTTACAGCATGCAATTTTCACCATAGTATCACTTGGTGAAAGCTTCCACATTATCCTCTACATCTTTCACCATGGGATGAAAATCCTTTTAAACAAACCAATTGTCATCTACTCCATGCTATGACATTGCTTCTTGGGAATGCAATATGGACACCCCAGTAGATCAAATGCAGTGTGGGGTGTAAAGTGATGCTTGAGTTTGTCACATGATCTGTGCCCTCAAATGAACTATGCTTTCATTGTGTTCACACTGATTGAAAGTAATTAACACATGCTTGACTAGCTTGTTAGCTAACCTCAAATGTTAAGTAACTTTTTGTGTATTTTAATATATCTTTTACTGCCAATTAATTAATTAGATGTGAAACTTGAATATACAGTACCAAGTGTGCTTGAACTGAGTTTCATTTCCTCCTTAAAGAGACCAGAATGCAAAAATGCATCGAGGTTTCAATGATACATACATGCTCTTTTCAATAAAATGCTACATTTCTTGTAACAACTGGTGACCCAAAGTGACCTTTGACTCCACCTGTATTAGTAACTGGTTTTCCTTTTAACCAAAACATTTCTATATTCAAAAAGCCAAATTTCATACTGTGCCTTAAGATATTCTGCAAACAAGGTTTTCAGAGTTTGATGCCAGGTGATACCAGATGACCATTGACCTCCACCCAAAACAACAGGTACAGTACTTTCAACTCACCATAACACATCCACATACTAATTACAATATCCATCCCAGTTTCCTACCTTGAGATATCCCATTTTGACAAGTTTTTCAAAGTTTGACCGATCATGACCCCAGATATCCTTTCACCTCCACAAAAAAAAACCTTATAAAGACCATCTTCTATCCATAATTCATCCACATACTAATTATGAAAGCCATCCACGTTTCGTACCTTGAGCTATCCCAAACAGGTTTTTCTGAGTTTGACCTCCTATGACCCAAAATGACCTTTGACCTTTACCACTATCAATAGGGTTCAACTTCTTCCTTACATCATAAGGCATCAACATATAAAGTTTGAAATTAATCCAAGTTTCCTATCTTGAGATATAGTGTAAACAAGGATTTTGGGGTTTGACACCATGTGACCCCAAAGGACCTTTGACCTCAACGAAAATAGAACTGGTTTTTTCTTACATCATAACGCACCAACTTAGCAAGTTTGAAATTAATCCAAGTTTCCTACAATGGGATATCATGTAAACAAGGATTTTGGGGTTTGACCTCACGGGACCCCAAACGACCCTGGACTTCCACCAAAATATATAGGATTCTTGTTTACATTATAACCCACCAACACATCAAGTTTGAAATGAATCCAAGTTTCCTACCTTGAAATATAGTGTAAACAAGGATTTCAGGGTTTGACCCCATGTGACCCTAAAGGACCTTTGACCTCCATGAAAATATATCGGGTTCTTTCTTACATTATAACGCATAAACATATCAAGTTTGAAACGAATCCAAGTTTCCTACCTTGAAATATGGTGTAAACAAGGATTTCAGGATTTGACCCCATGTGACCCCAAATGACCTTTGACCTCCACCTAAATTGTTTGGGTTGTTCCTCACATCATAATGCATCAACATATCAAGTTTGAAAAATCCAAGTTTCCTCCCTTGATATTAATCGTGTAAACAAGGATTTCTGGGTTTGACCCCATGTGACCCCAAATGACCTTTGATCTCCACCAAAATCAATCGGGTTCTTTCTTACATCATAATGCATCAACATATCAAGTTTGAAATTAATCAAAGTTTCCTACCATGATATATCGTGTAAACAAGGATTTTAGGGTTTGACCCCATGTGAGCCCAAATGACCTTTGACTTCCACCAAAATCGATGCGGTTCTTCCTTACAATATAACGCATCAGCATATCAAGTTTGAAATTAATCCAAGTTTTCTACCATGAGATATCGTGTAAACAAGGATTTTGGGGGTTGACCCCACGTGACCCCAAATGACCTTTGACCTCCATCAAAATCAATACGGTTCTTCCTTACATCATAAAGCATCTACATATCAAGTTTGAAATTAATCCAAGTTTCCTATCTTGAGATATTGTGTAAACAAGGATTCTTTTCATCGAAACCAATAAGAGCTAGGTAATCACCCAAAGAAGGAGGATGTAACAAAAAGTATGAAGTAAAGTTTCATCATGCCATCCATGTCTTGCTTTCATACTTGCTCATCCTTTCAACTGAATTTATGCTCTCAAATATTTTTGTGAGATCGAGCACAGATCTCAGGACATGTGCAAGTCACTTAGAAACATTATCCTTGCTCTAATCACAAGTACACTTGGCCTAAGAGACAAAAATAAGAATCTTACAGCTAGAGTAAAAGCAGTCATACCAAATTAGATGTAGACTGTCCTGTTTGTTTATAGGCTCTTGAGAATCATGTGACAATATTTCCTCCTCAGTTGTAAAATTTACTATGAGTAACTGTTTGGTTTACCTTGAATATGCAATAATAAAGTCCCAAAATATTATGAAAGATACTTTGGAGAGAAAGAAGATGATAATTATGAAATTCAGCTGTTACATCAAAACAAGTTTGGGGTAACTGCTCTTGCCCTTTACACACAAACTACTGTATTACTGTAAACCAACACTTTATACTGTACATCCAATACTATTAGCACCTACCTATCCCTTTCCCCTTGTGGGTTGGCTTGGTATCCATATGGACTCCTGTTAATGTTTGCATTCATATCCCCGGAGAGTTCACCCACACTGTAATATATATTACTGGGAGCTTTATTTTCATGTGCTCTAGCGATACTCTGTGGAAAAATTTTTTATGAATAATTTCACAGTTGATGAAAAAAAATGAAATGCAACATTTGTGACCAAATCTCAAGCTTATAGTGAGATGAAAAACTGATATTATTTACTATACTGGTTGTATAAAATATCTACCTAGCTGTAAGTTAGATGGAAATCTACGGCCCAGTTTCCAACCCATTGGTTCAAGTCAAGCCAGCCACTGCCTTTCACTGGCTTGTTTTCCCTACTACACTGGTTTTGTGTATACAGGGCATCAATCACAAGGGCAGTAGGTTCCATTTTTACAGTCTTTGGTATGACACGACCTGGGTCCTATGAACAGAACCCGGGCCTTCCCTGGGACAGGTGAATGCTCTTAATGTTTGACCAAACACCACCTTTCCATAGGTGTTTGAAATATAGCGCCTACAGCAGTTTTGAAATTCAATTTGCACTATACTGACTTCTTTGGTTTCTCATTTTGCAACAAGTTTTTTTGCATTTCTCAAATTCAAACATTCCTTCTATAAATTTGTTAGTGACTAAATATGTAGAACTACCCCACACTTGAAATGCATGTAACTCTTGTACCGCTATGAAGACTGTCCCTTGGGCGGTGGGTAATTGTTCATAGAATACGGCAATACACTCATAGCATGGTATTTCCCCACCTCTCCTAAAAAGTGACTGGAGGGGAGGACTTGAAACTTTTATTAAAATTCTAAAGGCATCGTACATACTGTAACACACATGCCTTAATGTGTCATTAAACTTTACCTACCTATGAAATGACTGTAAATGATTGTATACTACCAACAGATTGCTAAAAATATATTTTTTCATTTTCTGAGAATTTTATGATATTCTCAAATTAAAAGTAGTGAATCTCTTCAATCCCCTTAAAACTGCTTCCGTCCTGTCAGGCTATCTCATACTGAAGTAAATACAGGCACCTACTAATCCTGTTCACTTCAGGCTATTCAGGCTATTCAGGCTATTCTTCCCTCTTCAGTTGTATATTCAGTTCAGTTGAAGGTACAGTGCTTTAGCCTTCCATGAAATATCTCCCTAAAATTATCTCATGAATTAGAACTCACCAAATAGATCCCATCTACAAAATTGTCATAGGAATCGTGAACAAATCCTGATGCAGGGATGTTGAACAGAAAATACTGCAGATATCCTGCCACACCAGAATGAGTGTGTGTACTACTTATGGCAACATTTTTCTCAGTGTAAAGGTCTCCATATACAGTCTTCAGTCTCTCAAGGACCTACAAAACAACATCAAACAGAAAGCCAAAAAGCTAGTGATTCATTGTCATGTGGACTTAGTTCTAATACAGCAGAATCTAGTCAACATTCACTTTGCTTTATAGTAAATCCAGGACTCAGTAATAACCTACATGTAATTTGCTTTCTCACCTAAACAGTCATAACTTATTTGGACATCCTTAGATGGTACACTGCCATCCTTCAAAATTTCATTAAAGAGTTGCAGACAGGGTCATTGTTCATACACCAGACCAGGTTCGGTTAGTTGATCTGATCTTTTGTTATCAATGCTGCAGGACAAGGGTTCTAAGTTTGTGATTTTTACCAAGGTACAGTATGAGGGCATGCACCATCAGAGCTTAATTTTTGGCTTGTAAATAAGGTGAAATGCTTCATGTATTTCATCATTATTTTGCTGCAACTTGACCCTTTCAACCAACCTTAATTTCTTTCCTTTCCTGTTAGAATTTTTGATTGCCTGAAAAAATATAGGGGTTTTTAACACATTTAAAAGACTTTGGAGGAGCCACACTCTCTTTTTTCCTCAAATTTTGTGGATTTTCATTAAGGAAAACCACTAGCAAGTGGGAACATGACAGCCATATTACTGATTCCACCAACCACACATTTCCACATGTGAATCGGATATTTCTTGGTCACACTCACCCCAAGGGTGATACCACTATCAGTCATACCAATGTCTGCTACCACAAATACTTGACAATCAGACTGATCAATGATATCACAGAAGATGAAGGCTCTGCTGAACTGCCGCATGTGAATTCCTCTTGTTGTCTGGGCAGGGTTACCATATCCCATCTGTGGAAAGATACAAATCACACACAGGATGAATTGGTCCCACTATTTAAAATATAAATATTTGAAATAGATATATCATATATGTAGATATACAGAAGATTTTCCAATCTGCTTACCTACATATTTCACCAGTGCTACGAAGTAATCTACCTTACTTACATCACATATACCTTTCATCCAGCTCCACTCCAGCAAACCCTATAGCCAAAGCATGCAGTAAGCATGTAGAGGTAGTTTTGTTCACAATCCTGCCCAATTAATTCACTGCACAATTGTTTGCAACTTACAGTATTTAATGAAGCTGAATCAAACTTTGAAGTATACTCTAGTGATGTTCAGGCCTTGAGTTTTAGATTTTTCAGGTGTGCTGCGAATCACACTCCTCAGGAAATTAAGGTGTGTGGTACTTGTAGGTGTGCTGTTTCATAACACTTTGCTAGATTTATATGAGCTGACATTCTTTATCTAGGTGTGCAAAACAATCAAACTCCTGACAGTGATCTGAGGTGGGTGATGGTGTACAATATAGCACTCGAGGCCTCAACATTCAAGGATGTTATTACACCTCCTGAGTGCCAGCAGCGAAGAGTTGGAAATTGGATAGGCTATACAGGGAATACAGTACCTCACTAAGTTGATGAAAAAGTGACATTTGGAAATCAACATTTTAAAAGGGATCAATTGGAATTCAGTTACAAACTGTATTTCACATATGGTACAGTACATAATTCTGTTGCAGTGAGACTTATCACAGCGCAACTTCACATTCTCTTGTGTAATACTGTAGTTAGTATCTCTTTATCTTTTGTTTACAAGAAAATCTGACTGATAAGAGTTAATTGTTGGTTCTTAGATCAAAGGTAATAGCATTTTTACTTAACTAATTTCCAAATTGCAAAGTCCAAACAAATTTAATCAAACTAATATTAGACTTGTGATTTGTACTCCTCATTTGAGTTTGTAGTGCATATTGTACAGTATAACTACATATGTACTAATGCATATCAATTTAAACTCAAAGTGATTGAACATTAGAAAATGTGACATAGTTTTTCTATTTTTTTGTTTAATGCCTATTTGGTGAAATATTATTGCAGGAAAACGTCCTAAAGGTGTACTAATTTGTAGGCAAAATTTAGACAAATTTTGGCAGTGTTAATTCAGTTTTAGCAACTCTGTGTGTTTGCATGTGAGTAGCTCAGCGGTGATTTTGGAGAAACATATTTTTTAATATGTGACTATGGAACAACAGCGGCTAGTGTAACTGTTGTGTCAGTATATGTACTACAACTTATAAAAGGAAGCTTACGATACTTCCCATAGCCTAGGGACTTATGCTAAAAACAAAGATCCAATGTTCTGAGTGACATCATAATAATATGCATGAGTATTCTAATGTACACAAATATTTTTAAGGCTACAGTAAATTTTGGGAAGTTGCAAAGTTGATGATTTTATTTCAAATTTTTGCACTTTCCAGAGGTTACAAATCATCAAAAATAGTTCTGTAGTAAATACACCGGATTTCGTGCACTGCCATATTCTGCGCACCGGTGAAAATTCTTCCCTTTCACTGTTTTATCTTGTAAGTTGTCAGATGATACTAAGCTTTATTGGAAGATTAGCATTTTGGATGATGCCTTACTGCTGCAGAAGGACCTGGATAGGTTATTTTCTTGGTCTCGGACTTGGCAAATGTCTTTTAATGCGGATAAGTGTAAGGTCCTTCATTTTGGTCCTAAAAGTTTTAGCTATGAGTATAACATGAACGGTAGTCTTTTAATAATAATAATAATACACAGTTCTTATAAAGCGCAAAACACACTGAAGTCCCTTTGCGCTGAGAAAAAAAAAGAAAAGATGAAAGTCATAGACAGGAGAAAAGGTAAGAGACAAGCAGTAGAGTATTGGAAAGAACGGCAACCGTAATATTTAGTACAAAGTGGAGGAGAGGAGAGTAGCAGTGTAGAACTGGAGCGAAGGCAGCGAGTAGGAGTGTAATTTTGGACGAGACATTTTAAGTAATGTCACCTTCGAGAAAGATCTGGGTGTTGTAATTACTGGGGATTTAAAGTTATCAAGGCAGTGTGCAGCCACTGCTGCAAAGGCTAATAGAGTGCTTGGATTGATCAAGAGGAATTTCATCAATTTTAGTAAGGATATTGTACTTAATTTGTATTAGCAGTTGGTAAGACCCCATCTTGACTATGCAGCTCAGGCTTGGAGCCCCTCCTATGAAAAGGACAAATTTCTTTTAGAGCCAGTTCAGAGGAGAGCTACTTGCCCTACACCTGAGGTGAGAAATTTACCTTATCATGCTAGGCTTAAACAACTTGGGCTTACCACTTTGGAGCTGAGAAGGATTAGGGGGGACATGCTCCAGGTTTACAAGTTTCTTTCAGAAAGGAATCCCCTTTTGACTTGTAGTTATTTAAGGGTTCAAAGTAATTCTCGGGTGCGTGGGTATTATAAAAAGCTGGAAAAGCCTTTTGCAAAGCTTGACATTAGAAAGTTTAGTTTCTCCCACAGGGTTGTCAAAATGTGGAATTGTCTGCCAGATTGGACAGTTAACTCCCCGTCAGTTCACTGCTTTAAGGTTAACATTGACAAGTTCTTCCATCACTGTGGTAGAATCTGGTTGTTTAGGGCTGTTGTCAAGCTTTGGTGGTTTGACTTTTGATTAGGGCTTGGACTTCAGGGCATCTTATGGGGCCTTGGCCCTCCTTTGCCGGTCGACCTGTTATGTTATGTTACGTTATGTTACGTTACATTATGTATCAAAACACCAGCCTAAGTTGCAAGAACGATTTACCAAACCAAATGCATTGTTTTTGTCCACACTGAAGCCAAAACATGTCAGTACATTTTTATCTTTACCATAATTAGTAGCGCATAATTCTCACTTTAGCTAACGGTTGATTCTTGAATTAAAGGTCATATCAAGTTTTGATATGTTAGAGAGGTACTTGTTCTAAGCATTTTGGTGAAATTTGCATTGAAACCCCCTTTGTGGTTCTCAAGATATGAGCAAGTAAAGTTGACACATTTTCAACAAACAGTGAACTTGAAGCAAGCACATGTGACATCATATCCCCACATTAATGAGCAGTCTTTTGTTTTTCTTCAAACTTTACAGCCAATTTTCTCCTCAACAGTCCCATATTACCAAAATGTAATTGCAAAAGTAGCATGAGAACTTTTCAAACTCTGCAATCCCCGTGGGGAGTTCCTTTCCCTATTAACGTCAAGGTCAACACATCAGTCTGAAAAACAAAGGGAAACAAAGCATTCCTTGTCAATGTGAGGAAATGATATAATCTCTGCTGCCCTCAATCTCACTTTGGAACACAAATCTAGTAACTTCATTTGCTGATATCTCAAGAAATAAATAGGGATGCACCGGAACCAAAATTTTGGATCCGGCCGGAACTGGATTTTGCCGGAACCAACTTGAAATCCAGCCGGATTTTTTCCGGCCGGAACCGGATTTTTGCAATGCAGATGAATAATGTGAAATTCAGAAAAGCAGAGAAACCCTGGGATAGGAGTTTTCTGCTTTGTGATGTAATGTTTGTGAAGGACTAATGGGAAATGTCTATAAATTTGTCTTCAAGTGTTGTACAAGTGTATTTAACTTATTTTTTAACCAAAATTTGCCATATAGTAGAAAAAAGGCATGAAAAACTGTTCCTGCAGAAGTACAGCAAAACTGTTGCAAAGCAGGGCAAGTAAGAGCTCTTTGTATTTTCCCTCCTTAAGTGAGTATTTGTAGAGAAAACTCCTGAGGGAATCTTGAAAGTTGTTTTGCATGTCACTTTGTTCTTTTTGAACTAGAGTACATCACCACTTGTTCAAAATATTGTACAAATTATGTAGACCAGTAATACTTGGCAAAGAGAGTCCTTGGTTAGTGATTACTGAATGGAAAGCTCATATGTACTGTAAAAAGACAAGGGTTAAGGTTTTTAACTATGCACAGCACCATTGTTTTATACACCATTTCTAGTATTTAAACATGCCATGATCTCAAAAAACTGAAGCACATTTATCATTAATAATTTTTTTGGCAGAGATGCTGTATGTCACACATTTTGACATTACGTATTATACTGTATGTTTGATAACATATTTAGTGGTCCACCGATTATGCTATTATCAGTAATACCCAATTACCGATTAATTAATTAAACAATCGGCCCGATGCCAATTACCAATTATTAGAAAGAGGGAAATCACATGTTTGTCTCTATACAGTAGTACGTGTCCCTTGCTTCGTGCACATTGTGTATATCATAACCAGTTTAGGATAGAAAATACTGGGAATAGTTCCGTTCGTTTCACAAACGGAATATCATTTTTATAGGGGTAATATTTACAATTCAAAAGTGAAGATACAAATCCAGTGTTCTCATTAGGCTCCCAAACCCAAGAGTTCTTGAACCCTCAACTTTTTTTTTCAAGAGTCCCATCAAATTTCTGAGGGTCCCATATTTTTTGGAAGAGTCCCAAGTGAAGCATCAACAAAAATGCAGTAATCAATGACGCTCCGCACTTTCCATTCAGATTTTCTGTCGTGTACCGACTATTGCATTTAACAATCGGCCCGATGCCGATTACCCATTATTAGAAAGAGGCAAGCTACATGTTACGCGTATCATACCATATCGTATTACCATAACCAGTTCAGGAGATACTGGGAATAGTTCCGTTCGTCTCACGAACGGGATATCGTTTATTCGTTTTTGTAGGTGTAATATTTTCGCTTCAGAAGTGGAGATACAAATCAACAGTTAATACAGTAGAATTGTTGTGCAGTCTGTGTCATATGCTCTTTCACAATTTAGTTCTAAGGCCAACATCATGCTCTGTCTAGTTTTCATCCCCCAATCATATCGGAACATTTGCATTCTTCTACTGTACTGCGTTGTAGTTGCGTAATATACTGTAGCTACTCTCCCGCTTTAATGAAAGAGCAATCATGAAAATCTTAGCAGTTCTGGGCAACAAAACAATTGCACCCGATTGACGTATCATATGGTTCCTTTCGGATATAGATACCCCTGTATTTTTTAGCATTTCTTGCCCAAAACTTACGTCTTGTTTTAAAAGAATATGCAACTGAAATGCACCTAGGTCAGATCCCCGACAAATTCACGTAGGCAGAGATTTGTGATGCCGTTTCTAGGTGAATTTAGCATGGCGCTCGCCTGGCTTCGCTAGACGGCTATATTAGCATGTCAAGTGCGACCGTCGTAACACAAACTCAACGGGAAAACTTGTCTCGAGGCCGAGTATTTTCCCACACTAAATCACATAGGCGAAGGCGCGAGTTGTGATTGGCTGACTAGAATCAACGCAAATGCACCAATCGCGATGCAGGGGCCAATTTAAATTTCGCAATGGAACCTATGCATATGATGTCACCAAGCAAAACATGATGGGTAAAAACGGACACGCACGTAAGTTTACTGCATGCATGGGCCAAGAAGTTTGCTGCATGAGACCACGTGCATCACTGTTTTGTTTGCAATGACGTCGTATGACAACATTGCATAAGCCCCACTTAACAACATTACGGACGGAATGCTGGGAATGGCTTAATTTATGCAAGATAGTAACCACCGAACTTCACAGGGTTCTAGGTGCTACGTACGTGTACAAAACGTACACAGCTCTGACATGTATGCAAAGCTTGGGGATTTTGAAAAAAATGGCGAAACACTGCAGCTAGATAGTCTGTAGGCTACTATGTGTTTTGTGCAGAACAGTTTGCACAGCAACTTACGCGGCCCTTTCTGCGAGACAGCAAGGAATGCACCTTAAATGCAATTCTAAATCTAATTCCAGATAATTTTACCGGGTTATATCGGAAAATATCAAACGATCATTCCCATTGCAGGGGTACAATTTATACGTTTGTGATATCAGTGCATCCCGTTTTGGCGGGAAGTTAAAGGATTGAGTATTAACGGGAATTTTAACGAAACTAAATGTAAGTTTCAAGTACATTTAGCCAATTTTCCAGTTTTCAAATAATCGATGGTAATGATCGGCTGAATGGCAGAATTTTACCGAAGCAAATTATTTACCGACAACGGAATAATATCGGCCCGATGCCGATTAACAACAGATGATCGGTCGAACAATCGGTCTAGTCGGAGAGTTTTCCTACAAGTTTTCCTACATGGATTTTGTGAAGTAACATCGACAATGAACATTTCAAAGCAACGGGTTCGTGTGAACTTTTCAACACAAAATTTTCCAAGCCTTCTTCCCAAAATTTTACATGCGTTTAGCAAGCAAATCCCGTGCGTCCCTGGGACGCACAGGATTTTTTTTCAAGCGTCTCGAGTCGAACTCGCGCGTCAGGGACCCGGGAGCTCGGGTTAGCGAAAACCCTGCAAATCAACTGTTAATACAATAGAATTGTTTGCAGTGGATGTCATATGCCCTTTGATAATTTAGTTCTAAGGCCAACATCATGCTCTGTCTAGTTTTCATTCCCCAATCATGTCGGGACATTTCTATTCTTTTACTGTACTGGATTGTAGTTGCTTTAATGTACTGTAGCTACAACTCTCTAGCTCCCATCTTAACTGACCCCATGTAGAGCAATCATAATAATCTTAGCAGTTCTGGGCAGCAAAACAATTGCACCCGATTAATGTATCTTATGATTCCTTTCAGATATAAATATCCCTGTATATTTTTAGCAGTTCTCTTCCCAAACTTATGTCTTGTTTAAAAAGAATCTGCAACTGAAATGCAAGAAAGTCAGATCCCCACATAATCCACATAGGCAGATATTTGTGGTGCCGTTGCTATGTGAATTTAGCATGGAACTCGCCCGGCTTTGCTAGCTGGTTATATAAGCCAGTCTGTTCTATGCGTATTGTGCAGAACAGTTTGTACAGCAACTTACGCAGCGCTTTCTGAGAGACAGCAAGGAATACACCTTGAATGCAATTCTAAATCTAATTTCAGGTAAAACAAATGGGTTATAGCGGAAAATATCAAACAATCATTCCCATGGCAGGCCTGTTAAATTTATACGTTTGTGATTATCAATGCATCTCGTTTTGGCAGGAAGTTAATGGATTGAGTATTTACAGGGATTTTAACGAAACTAAGAGCCCTTTTTCAAGTATATTTAGCCCCTTTTTTCCAGTTTGCTAATAATCGGTGGCAATGATCGGTTGAATGGCAGAAATTTACCAATGCCGATCATTTACCAATGACGGAATAATCGGCTAGATGTCAATTACTTAACAGATGATCGGTTGAACATTAATCATATTGTGTATACTTAAGTGTGTGTGATGAATTATTAGGGACAGAAAACATTAATATTGACCCCATAGGCAACTTTAATTTGTAATGAGTAATGTCTTCTGAAATTCAAGATGAAACACATTTCCTGCTTGTACTACACAACTTTAATGGGCAAGTAAGTGTTAAAAAGTAAAGAAAAGTAAAGTGAAGTGTTCAAGTGTATATTTTATAGACAACCCAATGGAATTAAACTGATACACTGCCTTGAATGATGTGACTCAGGTACAACTGTAATATGGATTATCCATTTTGTACAGTACTACTGTGCACTGCAGTAGACTTATTTAAATTGCATGAAAGGTCTTTTCATCCATTCAGTTTATTTCACACAGCTGGAGAAATTTGAAATCATATTTGTAACATGTAAATGTAAAACAGTTACTTTTATAACTTTGTTGCCTGTTTGGTTCAGTCATTTTTAAGGGTTAAATAAAGGTGTTCAAATGTTATATACTGTAACATGCACTGACAAGCTATAATTTATGAACTTTAAATTAATTCTGAGACAGTTACTGCAGTTTTCCTGTTTGTTTTAACTCAGATCATGTACATAATGCTACCCAAGTTTACAGAAAATCCGGTTCCGGCCGGATTTTTTTTAAATCCGGCCGGAACCGGAACTGGATATTTTTTCACTATCCGGCCGGATAATCTGGCTGGACCGGATATCCGGTGCATCCCTAGAAATAAATGTCACATTTGAATGGAAATGTCACCACACTGAGTAGATTTAGCTCTTCTTTCACATGTAAAAATTAATTTTTTGCTTAAACTTCCCCTTTAAGGTCAGGGAAAATCACACCATTTGCTCCATTTATCCTTGCTGTTGTTAGCAGAACTAGCTAACTCAGTGACCAGTCGAGTATACCCTGGAATCATTAAAATATCAGAAGTCATTATATACTTTGCGCCATCCTTTTAGTTGCCTGCGATCTCCACCTACTGTGTGAAAATTGGCAGTTTTAAACTAACAACAGTTAATCCAGTCAACTTGAAATTGCAAATTTAAAGTGAAGTGTTGAAGATACCTGATTGAAATTTCAACAGTCCAGGATATTACAGATTCAGCATACGTAGCATATTTCATCTTCAATTCTAGAATATTTCTAACTATAATAATATAAATATAAATATAAAATATATAATTTTTTAAGTTGCATGCACGAAACTCCACGCATCCATGCCAATAGTTGAACAGGATTTGAAATTGGTAATTTGTAATAGTCAAATAGGCTTCACACTTAGGTCCTACCTTTGCTATAATCAACAAAAATCAATTTTGTCCAGCACTATGATGGTCAAGAACAGCAACCGGGAAATCACAGGAGTAAGAACTAACGTTAGCCATGTATGCTAGTCTATGGGGAGCAATTGTGATTGTCCACAGCCTTCTGTACATCTAGGCTAACTTTAGTCCTTTACTCGGAACTAACTGTTATGCCTAACGTTGGCCTTAAGTCCACCACTCTAACTTGCATTGGCTTCAGAAAGACAGCACCTGGCACCTATTGAATAAATACTGTACAAATATTTATCTAGCGCTTACTCCAAATGGTCAAAGTGCTTAAAAACAGAAAGAGAAAGGTAAAGTACAGAACAGTTAGAAAAAGTGAGACTTGAGGAGCTTATTAAAAGTAGTGACTGATTGAGCTTCCCTGATATTATGCGGGAGTGTGTTCCAAAGTGAGGGGCCAGCTACTGAGAAAGCCTTATCGGCAATGTGTTTCTTTCTAGACGGAACTGTTAATAGAGTTGTATCAGTGGCGGACCTGCCTACAGGGCCTGTAGAGACTAGTTGTTTCCATACATCAAAGATTTTGTGAGATAACCTGGTCGGAAAAAATCAATGTAGCAGCAGTGCTCTGGTTTGCAACAACTGGAGTCGGTTGAGGTCTCAAGCATTCGCACCATAGAGGAGGGCATAATCATAGTCTAATCTAGAAAGGGCAAGGGCAAATGCAGTCACGTATCCTGATCAAGCTAACGACAAATGCAACAGATGTTACACTGGAAATTTCCAGCTGATATGAGACTATTAGCCTAATTTGTTTGGTCATAGACATGTTAGAATCAAACTCCTAGCCTTGATTACGTATGATGCAGGATAATTCAATTTGGCTATCTCTCACTGTAAGATTAAAGGGCCAAATCTCTCACCCAGTACAACTTTGGTAAGGGGGTACCAAAATTCCCAATTGGCTCAGCTCTTTGATTGACAGTTAATTCAAACAATGTAGAGTACCAAAGCTTATATTACACAGCATGAACGGTACTGACTGTTTTGATTAGTTTTTCTGTACTCACCTTGAAGCAATAATAAACTGAGATTGTATCTGGATGAGGATGAATTTCAGACAATTGTGGGACGGGCTTAAGTTAGAAGGTTACGAGAATTGCTACAAATCAAGTAGGCTAGGCTAAGACCACAAAAACAACCTCTTGTCCGTCTACCTCATCCAAAATATCGCTTTTGACTTTCAGCAGTGCGTTACAACACGAAGGCAGCCTAGTCTAAAGCCAAGAGGGGTAGACACAGCTTAGGCCTAGGCCCTAACGCCGGCATGGCCTAGTATTCGTTTTGCTTTAACCTAACGTTAGCCTTAGGCCTAACGTTAAATGTTAAATAAGGCAGTAATATGAAACAAGTTCAGCGGTCAATGGCCCACCATGTTGACGTCTGCCGCAGGTCCCGTAATGTCAGCCATACCAATACCAACAAAATAGTTTGGTGTTTGCGCTGTGACAGCAGCAGTGCACAAACTCAGTAGGGTTACTAGTCTTCCCTCCATTTTTAAAATTTTGATCCACCAAACCGGCAAAATCCTTTGAAATTACTCAGCTTGTCCTGTGAAAATCGCTCGGTTCAAACCTGAACAGACAAGATAGCTATTGTGTGTTTTGTGTTTATGTTGTTGATTACGTACGACGTACATGTACTGTATAGCCTATACGAACGTCACTATATTGTATCACATATCAGTGTGTTGTATACGCGGCCCGGTGACGTAGTTTTTTTGGGAAGCTGTCCTAGGACAGAAAAATCTGGTTATGCACTCAGTTTTTTTGGTCTGACGCTAGCTGAAATGGTCCGTGACGCATACGGACACTATACACGCACGTAAGTGCAGAGAGTTTACACTCCGAACAAAGATGTAGGAATACGTACCAATACAACTCACAGGAACCTACTCAGTGGACAGCGAACGATAACGCCACGCTGTGGAGCGAACCAAATAACGGCTGTACGGAAGTTGATAAGTGCCATCTCGACGGTCGGAGGGTTTCTTCGAACTTTCAATGGTCATTTTCGAAAACATTTCGAAAATGGTTTGGGGGATAACGGGGGTGATTCATGTAGGGGTGTGTCCGTTCTATCACTATGCTTCTGCTAACCGGGGGGAAATTGGTACTGGGGCATCACAGCCCCGAAAAGGTCCGAAAATTTGCGTAGCATATATATATATATAGCGTACAAATTGCTACTTTCAACGGTCATTTTGGCATTGCGACTTTCAACGGTCATTATGGTAAATATTTCAAAAATGTTTCGCCGGACTATGGGGATGATTCATGTAGGGGTGGGTCCATTCTATCACCATGCTACCGATGAGCCGGGGGAAAATTGTCACAGGGGCTCCAAAGCCCCGAAAAGGTCAGATAATTCATTTCTATAAGGTGGGGCTATGGTTGGGATGGCTACGTTACTTGCAAGGATGGCATTCTCGTGGGACCGGGACCATCTATATGTTCACAACTTTATTACGATAAAGATGAAATAATGCACCTTTTTCGCGTGTAAAGTTTTGAATTAATAACGAACCCACATTTTGCGCGATCTTAACAGAACAATGCCAGTCAAATTGGGCACCACTATAACTTTAAGGGTAATTCTTTCTCACTTGTTCTCTACTGTAGTTTTTTCCCGTGTGGTTTCATTTTTATTTCACCTTAGGGTGGTCAGGCACAATAGAGCTATTTTCTGACGTCTATGTACTTCGGTCCGGGTGCACTGTACTCATGCGGGCTAAAGGAACGACTGGTGGGAAAAAATAATGCCTCCATGGCACTGTTCGTCGTCCATATTATGTGTGTATGAGACTATGATGATTTGGGTTTTTTTATTTGTTTTTGGTTTTGTTTTTTGTTTTTGTTTTTTTTTTTCCTTTTGTAAATGGGTCTACTAGCATAAGCTTTACTTTCTCAGTCCTCCTCCACCGCCTTGTTTAAATGTTGTATCATTTAGGGGATAAATGCGAGGGTGCCAGGTCTTAAATGTGATTTAAGACCGACGATGACGTCATCATAGAGGCTGAGCGGACCTAGGCGATAGCCGAGGTCCGCTGCCTCTGTGATGACGGCATCGAATGTGGGCCAAACGAGTAACGTTACTGTTGTTTCCCTGTTTAGACAGTCTTAGCGGAATTAGTAACCCCAGCACTGTCATTGTGCCAAAGCCTGTGTATATTGTCGCTAACCTTAGACACTTTAGTAGGAGTAACAATACTGTAGTTATAGGCACGTTTTATTTGACCCCCCCCCCCTCCCAAAAAAAAAAAAAAAAAAAAATAGGAGTGGATTAAAACGTTAACAACAGTGCCAGTCATCGCAGCTCAGTGCATGCAGTTCTAGCCTAGGGCCTAACTTGTTAGACCTATAAAACAATGTGAGTGTGATCCAAATACCCATTTGTGGGGAGCAATGATTCCTAAGCCTAGGCTAACCTATGTCTTTATCACTGCCAGTTATTATTCTTTGGAATGGTAACTCTGAAGACTAGGGTATCAACTTTACACAGTGTACAGTGTCTCGGTGTTACTGTTTATCTTGCTAACATGTACTTGGCTTACTGTATGACATTACAGTAGGCCTACATGTGCTGTGCAAAACTATGGAGTGAATATGGCATGTTGCTATGGCAACCTAGCATGGGCTTAAAATATTGTACACAGTAAGTATAGTGATCACATTCAATTCAATTCTCCTTACTTCTTGAAAACCATTCGAGACCGGTCTCGAATGCGATTCGAGACCGGTCTCGAATGGTTTTCAGCCAATCAGAATGCAGAAAATCAATACAAGTATTTATGGATTTGTATTTAAACTGTGGAAATAAACTCAAACTCAACACAGAAATTATCCTGGTTTTGCCGTAAGGGCAGGCCGGTTTTGCGATGTGTGTACAGGGCACTTGCAGAGATTCCGAGCCCACAATTACCCAAAGGTGGCATACTAACGAAAATGTTAAACTGTGGAAACTCTCAGTTGTAGGCTAAGTGAAAACACCAAAGACCTGACAAATCGCTTGCATAAGATTTATTCAATTTTTTGTTTGGATATTCACTGGGTTCCTTCGTAGACAACTCTTTTATTGGTAAATGCATGGCAACGGTGGTCGAACTTCGTCATTATGCGTTCTTAACGGATATCCTGTCTTGTAGTCAGAGAGGTAGCATCTTTGTGCGAACAGGGAGGTGTGATCTAGTTGCACCTCCCTGGTAAGATGGGGTAGGATTAAAGACCGCAGATACTTTGAAGTCAGTCGCGTAGCCACAGAGTGCCTAGGGCGGGGCCTGCCCCCCCCCCCCCCGATGTTGTTCAGACTCCCCTGACTTTTTGCGTCCTGATAAACATTGTTCCTCTGGCATTATGTATGTCATGTATGTCACTTATGTCACTTGAAAATTCGGCCACAACAACGAGAGAGAGACAATAATTTAAGGTCACGGGGTCAATAGCCTACGGAAGCTTATAAGGGGCGTGCTACGTCCGCAAAAATGCCCCGAATGAAGCACAACGGTAACGCCTAAAATTCAAAATTGAAACAAGGGACTGCATGCGTAGTATTAGATAATGCCACCGCCTAACCATTTTCATTCATTAATTTTTCTGTGCGTCTCCAAACACAAGAAATTGACAATTAACTTGTGTTAGGCTACAATCCTCGACAAAAAAAATGGGAAAAACAAGCAAAACAGGCAATGAACGGATCATCATCCCCCATCACTCCCCCATTCAATGTTGTGGCAGCCCAAGGCGTCCTGAAACTTCAACCTTGATACGGGATCGGGGACTTGCAACTCCCCGATCCCATGTATTTTTGTCGAGGATTGTAGCTAGCGTAGCCATAGACATCTTTCATGCATGGGTGTGCTGGGTGGAAGAAGAAGTTTTACAAATGAGTGAAGATATTGCACAGAAGTTTCTAAAATTTTCTTTGTTTTGTTCCTACTAATGTATTTTTTTCTTAATACAGAAAGAAATAGCCCTGGTTTTATTTCTTTACTGTTCAAAAGTCAAGACCAAAACAAGGGAGTAAAAGCATACAGTTGATTTTAAAAGCAAGCAAATCGTTAAGGTCTCCATACAATTGCATTTTAAATGGGAACTTAGAGTGGAAAATCGTGATTTTGATTGGGCATAAATCAAACTTTATACAAATAAAAACCATGAGTCATTCAATTGAGAAATTTTGCATTTGTTTTTCTTGACATGTGTGTGATTAATTAAACATAATTGAAGTGCAGGTTTTAGATTTTCGTAGTTTAAATCAAAGGACCAATCCTCTCACCCCAAACTACACTTCTTGTGTGGGGTAACAGAAACTCCGACTCAATTGGCTCGGCACTTTGATTGACTGCTAATTCAAACAGTGCAGAGCAAAACAGTGCAAGACACCAAAGCTTGTATTGCACAGCATTAACTGCGCCGAGAGTGTTTTGATTACATACATACTCACCCTGAAGCAATAAACTGAGATTGTGTCTTGATGAGGATGAATTTCAGACAATTGCGGAAGGGGATTAAGTAAGAAGGTTAGGAGCATTGGTACTGCTTGGGGTGAGAGAATTGGGCCTTAAACAGTTAAAGGCATGCATGGAAACACTATTTCCAAGTATAAAACAGTTAAATGGCCAGCTGGTGCAATAAACGGAGGAACAAACGACGCTTTGACGCAGTGGAGAACCTTTTCGACCACCCTATTTAGACTCTAGCTGTCAAACAGGTCCCTCTTTGGCATGTAGTAAACATTCATAGTGGAAGTATAAATTTCCAACCATGTGTTTCAAAAATTAAGGGATATTTAGCTGAAATTAACAGGGCCGAAGACACTGAGAAGTTCCATTTCCGCCCCCCCCCCCCCTCAGACCCCAACTGAAAAAGTCTGGTTACGCTACTGCAAATCTGCAATGAACAGCGCACTACTTAAGATATCAGGCTCTATAAAACAGAACAGTCATTTGTGCACAATGCGATTTTACCAATGCACTTGATTGTTATCTTCAACCATTCTCCTTCAAGACCTAGAAAATAGTGTCATTTATTCCATTGAAAGAGGAAATGGAAAGGTAAAAAATTGAAAACGCCCAGCAACAATTGGGGGAAAAACAAAAGAAGTTAGCTGAGACTTAGAAAAATGATTTAGTCATCACTCAGTTTGATACGTATGCATGGAAAAAGGAAGTTAATTTTCAATGCTCCCACTACCGTCCGTTGTTGGTAATCCTGCATTCTGATTGGTTGAGCAGAGATCTGTTGTTTCACTGCTCACGGTCAATAAACTTAAAGACAATGATAAAGGTAAAGTTTTTCACACATTTTCAGTGGTAGGAATAAACCACATTTGTCTGATCATTACTGTCTCATAAGCCGTCTTGACTCCAAATTAGCAACATAATGGACTCGACTTCGCCTCGACCCTTATTTTGCCAACTTGGAGTCTAGACGGTTCATTCACCATAATATAGTCAGCCAAATGCGACTTATCCCTTAAATATCGGTACCGCCACTTCATTGAGATTTTAAGTCAATTTGAAATATCCCGCATGTGCACTTTCGTTTTAGTATTAATGTATAATGAGCCTATACTGACATGAAGCAGTTTTACCCACCCAAAATGAACAGAATCCAAGAGATGAACATATCGCTCTAATATAGTGTCAATAAAAATGGTTCTGTTAAAAAACATACCGGTACTGTAAAGCATGGGCGTCCGCAGAAATTTTTATAAGGGGGGGGGGCAAGATCATTCATGGATGATTGAATTGTGTACACTATCTAAGCGGAGCGCCACCATCGGTTGGCGCGAGGCGTACAAGAAAATTTTCGGCCTTACAAACTCTCCAGATAGCCGGAAATGACACTTGGCGAGTGTTCTAAGCTGCATGTACCCAGCCCTGAAACAAGAATTTCATGTCTGTAATTTTTAGATTTTTAGAATTTTCAATGCAAAAAATTGTTGAAGGGAAATCTGCCTCTCGGTAACGGCCTCGCACGCCTATGCACGATAAAACTTACAGCTGTCAAACAGCCTATAGGCCTATGTCCGTTACCTAATTATGAACCATGCATACACCCCCTCCCCCCACCCCCGTATTCACCTTGTATATCCAAGTTACACCCGCGCGTCACCACTTGAGATCAGCACGGGACCAAACCAAGACCAACGCATTCATCAATGGTCGGATGCCATAAGCACACTACATACCTGACAACTAGGCTAGCCTAGTACATAGTTTTTACAATTACAAATTTCCAATAGATATCACGAATGATGGTCCCCAAATTACGATTTCACTATTCAGCATACTGCACCATCTTCTCTTTTGCTATTCCTGGTCAAATGTCCGCATATTTCACGAGTAAAAACTGACGCCGTGAGTGAAGGTATTTTGATGATTTATTTTTAATTTTTTTTATTTTAATTTTTAATTATTTTTTCACAAGTTTGATTTTCCAGGGGGGGGGCAAGTGCCCCCCCCCCTTGCGGACGCCCATGCTCTAAAGGTATTTCATGAAAAGCACTAGCCTATTAGATATATATGATCATAACACTATGGAAAGGTGTAGCTGCATACGTCCAATAGGACTTGCCAGCGGACTGAGACACTTTACAAAAAGGGGTAAAATAGTCATCTGGTCAACGTTTATGTAAAAAAAGCACAGGAGGATCGTTCGCAACTTCCCCCGCCTTGGTGACGTCAATGGATCTTCCGGGTATGAAAACTTTATATATCTTAATGCGTTGGGTTCGCCTGCTTAAAAATGACCTTTAGCCTGAGATTAGTGCTATCAAATTACCGGTAGCCTATACATATGGACCTCGTATTCCAGTTTTATTTCACTGCAAAGTGATGGCAAAGAGTGAACACTTTTTCAAGTTTAGCTTTGGATGTTGAAATAGTCACTGAAACATTTTTAGGATTGTCTACTAGCCTACGCAGGGAATTACCATACAGCCCATGCATATTATCCTTTATGCGCAAACCAAACTGTTGAAAATTCCTTTAAATATGCAACAGGTATTCACATGTATTTCGTTGTTTTTGTTAATTAATTTACTTGCACTGTCAGCAGTGAGAAAGCGGTTCCCATTCGCATGCTGAAGGAGCAGCCCTCCGCATAGACAAATATATTCTGCCTCCTCATAGAAAGCACTTTTGTTTTATATTTAGCCAGCAAATAGGAATGACAATATGACAATGATCCATGTATGCCTACGGCACCCTTAATCCCCACACCAGGATGACACTAGACTCATTCTGAACTAAAAGAGGTGGTTTAACCCTGGGTGTCAACTATCTATCAGGGGCACGCCACTTGTTCTCTCTTTTTGCATAAACTGATGTTCCCTATTTATTTTCTCAATGCCACAGCCTCATTGTAAAACAAAAGAATGTGGATAAATTTTAGTCCCCCCCCCATTTTTACAATTATTTTGTTCGGTCAAGATTCGCCTCTATCGCGTAATTGAGGTCCTGTAATATCTTGTATTTCGTCATACAATTTGTCATTGTATTTATAGTATTTTCCCGGAAGGAAACCACCAAAAATGAATATTGTGGATTTTTTTTGTCGGCATCTTAATTGTCTCAGAATTCACCATCTCTCTCAGAAATCTCAAAATCACCATTTTTTCTTGTCCCCTCTCGGCCACCGTACAAAATCGATCGGTGAAGCTGACCGAAAAAAGCTTCTGTTTCGTGGGACCAAAAAAACTAGCTTTTCTTGTCCTAGGACCAAAAAAACTGAGAAACTCCAGTTTTTTTGGTCCCGTCGGACAGAGGACCAAAAAAACTGCCACACCGGCGGAGCATTCACAAAACACGCCAGTTTGTGTGTACGGAAGCCGAGAGCGGCGGTGGTGTGGAGAAAGCATGATGATTCATGTGTGCGTACGTACGTAAAAGAAAGTACGGAGAAGTGCAAGTACTTATTTAGCAACAGCAAGCAAAATTTTCAGTCTGAGCAATCGACTAAATATGCGGAGGCGGTTTCTTGGCCATGGGTAAATTCGACTGGGAGTAATAGTTACTTGACGGTAATTGTTCATCTAATACTTTAGTTTTAACCAGATCAGGTCTTTTGGAATGAATTGAGCAGGGGAGATTTAGCGACTAGCTAGGGGTCACCCATCCCGGCCCAATAAAATTTATCTTTTTACTTGAGTCATTTTGCCTTCTCATTTGTAGTCTACATCTTGTATAGTATTGGTTAAAATTGTTACAGAAAAATCAATTTAAAGTAGGCTTTACACTTATATTTTAATATAAAATGGCATTTTAGGGAGATATCAAAGGTCCAACTTAAACCATATTACGAGGCTGTGGTGACTGGTGGGCAGAGTCAGTGTTCCTCAAACTTCTGTAACACCGAAATTTCGGGATAGCACACGACCTAGAAAAATTTTAGCAACCTGTCGTAAAAATTTTTGAAATCTGGTATGTTTTTAATTTCACATAAGATTCCCCAGTTTGTTCTGAAATTCTTTCCAAAATTTCTTCGACAAATGTAAAAAAAAAAGACAAATGTACAAAAAAAAAAACCATTTCGACGAAAATTCAAAGGGTTACAAAATTTGACAGTTTATAACTGACGTACAGCTTATATAGGGAAAAACATTTCTAGTACTCAGACTCACTTTCATAGTCTTGCACAACACTTTATGAGAATATTCCAGCGAAGGTTGCAAAAGAGCAAATAGCTAGGATTTTTTCATTGGGGGTGGGGTTATGAGGAAGAGATACTTTTGTAGGAGCGCTGGGGTTTATAATCTAGTTAGTTAGTTAGATGGGGTTACTATCTAAGCGTAGCGCCACCATCAGTTGGTGCGGAGCGCACAAAGAAAATTTTGGATTTTTACACCTCACAGATGGCCAGTGGAAAAAGCATTTGCCAAGTTTAATTGTTTTTAATTTTAGTGAGAAAAATTTGTGATTTTTTGTTACATTCAAACACACTTTTGAGATACTGATCAGTTCAGTTCATCATTCCACTGAACTATGGATCCTAGGATTGCAAATTCGAAGTCCTGCTCAGTGTATGTTGAAAGCAGCTGTTACAGTGCACGCCTGAGTAAGTTATTCCCATACGTGTCTGGGAGCATTTCAGTTTTGGGGCAGAAGACTTTTGCCCGAAAGACAATCTAAGCGGAGTGCCTCCCCTGGCTGGAGCGGAGCGTCCAGAAAATTTGAAAATTCGGTCCTCTCAGACAGTCGAAAATGATAGTCCCACGCTCCACGCTAAAGGAGATCTAAGCAGTCGTTATTTTAAGTGTCAAGTTGCAGATAGACGTTCACTTCAAACTGAAATTCACTGCCACATGGACTTAGCTGCGCGCCACCATTGGTTGGAGTGAAGCGTACAAAAAATTTTGAAATATCGGACCCCTCAGACAGTCGAAAATGACATTTCCCCAGGCTTATAGAGGGATAAGCAGTCTCTATTTTGAGTTTCCGTTTGAAAAACATGCTCACTTGAAACTTAAATTCTGCTGTGGAGCGGTCTTAGGGAGCGCCACCATTAGTTGGGGCGAAACGTACAGAAAATTTTGAAAAACCTGACCCTCAGACAGTCAAACATGGCATTTTCTAGACTTATAGGGGGATCTAAGCAGTCGCTAATTTGAGGTTCCGTTTGCAAAAATGTTTACTTGAAACTAACATTCTGCTAGGAAGACTGCCTACGCGGAGCCTCGCCACCAATTGTTGGCGCGGAACGACTAGAAACACTAGATGCTCCACGCCAACACTGAACACTCTCCTGTCTGTGCGTTGAATTAATTTGGTAATTGAAAACATCCCAGCGTTTTTAAACCTTCGACCGAATATTTTACCATTTCGGGAAATAATTTTTGGAAGACTACAGTATAGGAAGTGGGGATGATGAAAACCCTTTTTCACATGCTACCCAAATGTGTCGCAGATCTTTGTTATTTTCCATGAAAATTTTACTTTAAATATAGCGTTTTCTGTTTTTCGACAAAGATTTGAAGCTATTCAACAGTTACAATAGTCGGTCATTTCGGGCATTGTGTTACACCAGACTAAAAAACAACAGGCTCAAGATTGCTTGTTTCTTTTCATCCAAAGGATTCCCAAATGTGTCGCGATTTTTTCTTTTATCTGTTTGATTTTTCGAAACTATGTTTCCCTTACTATAGGGAAAATGCTTGAAAAAATGTGGATATTCGACCATTTCGGGCATTGTGTTGTGATAATCTGTGAAGTAAATCTCATGAATAATGGCTTTTTGAGCTGCCCGAAGGTCTAGCGAAGTTTTGGAATCTTGTCGATTTTTCAGGAAATTTTACTGCGACTATATAACGTTTCTTTCTCTTTTTGGGGGCATATCTTTTTTAAAATTTCGGGCACTCTTAGGAAATTTCTGAAAACCATGCCATTTTTTTTTCAAAATTAAAGAGCTGCCCGAAATAAGATTTTGCGGAAATTTGGGGGAGGTCTGCCCCCTTGCCCCTGTCTCGTACGTCACTGGGTGTGTCCACTTCACCCAAGAGCTAAGTGAGATCCTGTGAGGTAATAGTGTAAAGGTTGCGACCCTTGAGACTACATTGACCCAACATGGGTTGGTTGTTTACCTGGACAATGACTGACAGCACTGGCCGTGCAAAATGCAAATTCCTTCCACCCACATTTAACTCAAATATTCTATCCACCACACCAAGTATGATTTTTGGAACAAACTTGTGCATTCCCATGACTTGAAAAAACCCTACAAGAGATAGACACAGGTCAGATGCTTGAAGCCATGATGCTAGGACTAGGCACGCTTTTGCACGACTGTAATTCACACCAAGGGAACCAATTTCAGCCACTCTACATCTGCTAGAAAATTATCCATCTAAACCCGACGAGTAAAAAGTCAAGAGATTCCAAAAATACGAAGCTTGTAACAGTCTAGTCCTACCTAAATATATTCCGATATTCAGTCATGATCTATCGCAAGTGTATATATGTAATGGTAGCCGGGTAGCCCCGATGGAATATTATCACCGGCCAGCAAGAAAATAATTTTTGCCCAGGTCGCCAGTGGGGGGGGGGGGGCTGCTGGGGGCTTGGCGATTCAGTGGGGATGGTGGCCCCCAAGCCCCCGTAGCTACGCCATTGCAGAAGAGTTTAACATCTATCCGATGTTTATAAGGGTCTTTCTTAACAAGGGTCAATGTTCATGAAGTTCTTTATAGTCATGAGGTTTACTGTTCAGTAGGGTTCGCCACGGGCAGCGAGCACGGGCGGAAGGGATCCGCATGTTCCCAACATTTTCTGAGGGGAACATCATATCAAACCCCCCCCCCCCCCCCCCCCCGAATATTTGAGGCATGAAGGAAAATTGTGTAGCTGATTTACTTTGTTATTGTAATCAGTACGCTAGTCAACATGTATTTTGCGATCGATGATGTGACATGTAATCTCGATTTCTGGAGCATTTTGCCCTTAAATAACACAAATTCTCGCGCGCTTCGCGCGTTTTTCTCCACAGTTGCATTTTGTTTAACCTGATTAACGTGAGTAATATTGATGGAATAAAAGTCTAGTTTTCGCAAACAGCTTAGTTCTTCGGGTGTTATTCTATCAAAACACTACATTAAATCTGGAGAATGGTCTTTTTTCACTGCTGTTTTTATTCACTATACACGCAACATCATATTGTGTAGAAAGCGTTAGGTGTCTCAATGATAAGTTCAGGGTGGTGGGAGGACCAGTGGCGTAGCCACATGGTGGTTTGGGGAGTTAGAACCCCCTCCCCATGACCCAACCTTGCAATGCAAAAAAAAAAAACCTGAAATAGCGGTTTTTCTCTCTATCCTTGGACTTTTCCGTCATGTCGTGCCTCCAAACCCCCTCCTGACACCAGAACCCTCCCGGTGTCACAATCCTTTCTACGCGCCTTGGAAGGGTCATCACAACCTAAAATCCGGTTTTACCCCACCTACCGTACCGGTACCGTATATATTTTAAGGAAAACGGATACTTCTTCATTGCTGAACGATTTGTGATTCTCATCAAAGTCAAGATATGCTGAATAACTGGCAATTTTTAACATGCACAGAGATTTGTTTGATTACATTCACTTGCATGAGTCTCGAATAATTTTGTGAACAATAGAGATTTTGCATCTGCCCAAAGAAGAGCTCAATTCAGTTTTAGGAGGGGCTAAGAATAAATCAGTTTGGAAAATTGGAACTGGGGTGAGAACTGGGAACGTTCCTCCGTTTCATTAACATGAACCAAACAGTTTAAGTATTTCTCGAGCAAACCACTAAAGTTTTCAACGCGCTTGGCGAGTCCAATCATTGTCACTTTTGGTGTAGTTTCGGCAGTGATGGATCCTTAAGGGGGCAGAGCGTCCCCCTTGTCGTGTATATCCTTCATGACTCCTTTTACTATAGGGCAAATTAATTTCTTGCAAAATGGCGGCATTCTTTGTGTGTATAACTCACAGTCGAAGTTGAACCAACTATGACACTCAAATAGCATAAACTTTAAACAGTAAACTTTTCAGTTATTATTAAAACGGTAAACAGAAGCCATTTTTTCAGACTCTAAAATGTATTAAAACCAACGAATTTTCAGTAACACCGTTGCTCTTCTCAAGTTCAAAAACACATTAAAAACTGTTATACTTTGTACAACGTGTTAAAAAGAAGAAAGCTTCCTACAACATAGCATGATGCTATGTTGCCAGCGAGGCTGAATGGATAAGGATTGAGAGACCGGAACTAAATAGAAAAGATGAATGGCAAGACTTGAGAAGATCTCACAGGCCATCGAGGGTATAAAGTGTGTATATGTGTGTGTGTTTGTGTTTTTATCCGTGGTATGCTCCAGTGATTCTTTTATCAGTGTATCTCCTACCAAGCTGTGGGAGATTTTTAGAAAGCTTTCTTCTTTTTAACACATTGTACAAAGTGTAACAGTTTTTAATGTGTTTTTGAACTTGAGAAGAGCAACGGTGTTGCTGAAAATTCGTTGGTGTTAATACATTTTAGAGTCTGAAAAAAATGGCTTCTGTTTACCGTTTTAATAATAACTGTTCTACGAGGGCTCTACGCAACAGCAGATGTCTCAGCAGTAACGTTAGAAATGTACCAGTAAACTTTCCCATATAATACTTTCAAATAACAGGTTCAAATTTTCATTTGCCTGAGACCCTAAAGTCATCTCTACACCAAAACATCACATTCTTACTTACTCTCTGCCTGTTTTGTTTTTAACTCTTGCCCCGAATTATTGAAAGGGGACGTTACTTGTCTGCCTCTTGAGAACTTTTTGTTTATAAAGGATGACTTAGTAGCAAAACTGTACTGTCTGTGGGAAAAATGTACATTGAAACAGAGAGAGTTGGGCCGTACCTACAAACTTGGACAAAACTATTGGGACACCTTGTCATACTATTTGTAAATCTCAGTTAGTATACTGACTTGAAACCAATCCCCCCCCCCCCCTTCCAATGTTGCATCTGTCAAAAAGAGTGGCTCTCTTTGACAGGGGAGTGGGGTGTCCCAATACGTTTTATCCGACATTGTAGCCTGTGATCATGAGCGTACGAGGCGGGGGTACAGAGACACACGCTCTCTCAATTCGGACAAAAATAGTTGGTCAATTCGAGAAAAACATGAACATGTGTAAAACACGATTAATGGTGCCAAAATTCGGGCAAAAATTGTTCTTGTCCCCTCACAAAAAAAAAAAAAAATTAGTCTTGTACCCTTATGCATATGATGAATCAATGACGGTTGCCATGAGAGAGGTATATTGGAACTCTCGGGTAAGTAATCAATGCAGTGGTTTCACCAAGATTTCAAAGGTGGGGTGGGATTGGGGGCAAAAACTTAAGAAGTGTGAGCTTTTGTGGGTAGGATTCAGGGGCAAAACCACTAAACCAATGGTCTGAGCCTCTGAGGTTGAAGCATATTTCAGGATAGGTATACTTTGCTTAAGAAGATAAGATTCGAGCACCTGCTTATAACTCTGTTATATTACATGGGGCAAAGAAGGTTAAAAGTGGGGGCATCCCATGAGACCAAAGGTTCATGAGACCAAAAATTGAAATGAGAAATGGTCTACAAGACCAAAGTTAAGAAAAGATTTGCGAGACCGAAAATGTGAAAAGACCCACTACCCTGAAAATGAATACAGGTCAGTGGATTTTAACTGTCAGTCTAATGAACTTTTTCTCATTTTCGGTCTCTTAGATCCTTTTTTCTTTTTGTTCTCGTGATCAATCAGTCTCATGAACCCCTTTTGACCTTTGGTCTTTCAAACCTTCAGTCTTGGGAACCATGTTACATTTTCAGTCTCACAGACCTTCAGTCTCGTGGGCTGTAACCTTAAGAGTATCTCTGGGTGAACATTTGAACACTTGGGCACAAATTCCCAGCCATAAATGTTAATATTTTAATATCAAAGTGTGAGTACATGCTTTTGACAGAAGTGTCCCTACATTTTGTAAATCCCTTTCCACCTGATTTTGGAGGTCTGGTGCTCTGTAGTTAAAGTCCTGTCCAGGTCATACTGAAAGCTTTAAAAATGGAACTTACTGCCATTGTGCTTTGTGCACAATGTAAGCAATGGAGTAGGAAAACAAGCCAGAGAGTTGCAACTTGAAAATGGGCCATGGCTGGCTCAACTTTAACAAACTTGTTAAAGCTGGGCTGTAAACCTTTATCTAACTCAACCTGATTTCACATAGAAAAATGTTTGTTTTCATACTGCAAACATTTACAGAGTTGACATTTTCACAAACAAACAAACATGAAACAAACATGAAACAAACAGTCCTAGATTGCAGTGTCTGGATTGTTCCATTTATTGTACAACATTTAAGACAATGGAAATAGTTTTCAGAATCATATTGGATGAGAACTCTTCATTTAAAAGGTTTATTTTGTGTTGAAGCAAAGCATATACAATAACACAGTAAAAAAAAAACAAAATAACCAAATATGCTGTGGGCTGATAAAATGGAACAGAACAATAATTAACTTTTTGTTATTTTTTCTTAAAAGGGCTACTGCAGGATAACCCCTGGGCCTTGGTTCAGATGTGGGTGGGTCCAATAGATTGTAAAAACCCATAGAAAGTGGGCCTCAAAGCACTAAGGCCAGGGAAAATCTAACATTGCTAGTAAACAACCCCTGATCAGATGTAATCTTCCCTTTTGTGTTCATTGAAACATCTGAAAAGTGAGATTCCCAGCAATATGACGGTTTTTTGGTCAAAACATTCCCAGTAGACTCTGTGCCAATTAATGGTGGTGCTTCACAAAAAGGTCTAGCAGCCTTGATGTGTGGGCCAACATACATTCCCATATTTCACATATGGGGTTGCAGATACAAAAAAGACTTGGCAAAAACTTCCAGTGAGCTAAATGATTCTGCCCTAAGGCTAATCCTTTCTGTAGGGATCAAGATTGTAAGGAATTAACACTGAATTGGAGTCTACACTTCATTTAATTACGATTTCATGGCATGTGGCAAGTCTTCTTGAAATTTTTCAAAAAAGAAATTAGTAACTTCCAAAGTTTCATTAACAACCAAATTTTTTTTTCCAATCACAGCTCCAATACAAACATTAATGTTGAGACTGTTTTGTTTAATTTTGCAGTGTAAAACTTACAACCTGTGATCTATAGAATACAGTTTTTAATAAATCTTCCATCCTCTAATTTATCTCTTTTCAGCTAAAGAAAGTTTTGGCTAACGATCTTGGTAATCAACAGACACAACTTCAAACTCTGACGAATGCTGCATGTCGTAGCAAACAACATCTCCCTTTACAGGATCCTTTCGGTATCCATGGTGACCAATTCTGTAAATACCAAGCTGTTCATCTAATGGAATGTCCCACTGAATAGTGGCCTCACTTACAGAGCCCCCTCCTCTTGTAGACCTAACACGGTCCCAGTGAAATCTAAAAATACAAAATAAGGAAACAATAATTTCAAACTCTGGGAAGAATACAATAAACATCAGAAGTTATAATAGGGTAGAGTTGTCCTAACAAATACAAAGCAAGTAGTAATTCCAACAGGGGTTTTCCACTTGATGTCACTAATCAGCTGTCTCTTCAATGTCAACAGCGCCGGCCATCAAGCATGTTGTGTGTGAGTATATTTTTGTATATTTGCCATATGTATAGGAGAAGAAATTTTGATTGATTCTTATTGCCTTTTCCCTAACATCTGAATTAAAATTAGAACATACTGAGGCTACAAACATAATAAAACCAAGTTCTATGATGTCCCTATGAAGTAAAACCTGACATATATGCACAAAATCATTAAAAGTTCTTCTAAAAAAACAGTTCAGTAAAATTACCTACATAAAATAAGTTGTAACAATTTTCCTCAAATTCTAGCACCAGATGTGCCAGAGAGAACCCATAATTATCCACAATTGAACCAATGGTGAATACCTAGTGATTTGCTGTTACAAGTAAGACCACCATTCTGTTATTACAATCCACCATGACTGTCCAAAATGAATAATGAACCAGGAAGCCAAAAGGCTTAGCGATTGCTTGCCGCTGAAATTTAAGTATGTTTCTTTTTTGAATTGACAGTGCTCTGTAAATTTTTTTTAAATTGACAAATAACAGTGCTCTAAAATGTACCCACAAAGTATACATGAAAGGCATCCAAGATTCCTACAATTGAGATCCCCTATGACCCAAATGCCATTTGAACTCCACCCACCAAAAACAAGAGAATTCTGCTCCTCACCACAATGCATCCATATAACATGCATCTCTATCCATGCTTCCAACCACCAGATATCCTGTAAACAAGAATTTTAGACTTTGTCAACTGGTGACCCCAAATGACCTTTGACCTCCACAAAAACAATAGGCTCTCTCCCTCCACATACCAAGTATGAAATCTGTTCAAGCTTCCTTCCCCCATATATCATGTAAACAAGGTTTTCAGAATTTAACAACTAATGATCCAACATGAGCTTTGACCTCCACTGAAAACTACAGGGAACATTTGATCAATATGCACGACATACATACCAAGAATAAGGACCCTACAAGTTGCCTTTCCTGAAACATTGTGAAAACAAGTTTGTCAGACTTTGACCTCTGGTGACCCATCCTTTGACTCCACCAAATCAATAGGGATCATCTACTCAATACTGCCAACACACCCATCCAAATATGAGTATAGTCACATGCACCTTTCTTGAGATATTATCTTTACAAGGTTTTGACCTTTTGACCTCTTGTGACCCCAAATGACCTTTGACCTCCACCAAAAACAATAGGGATCATCTACTCACTATGGAAAACCCACACAACACATATGAGATAAGTCACATTTACTCTTCTTGAGATACTCTGTTTATCTGACCCCTGGTGACCCCAAATGATCTCCAATAAAATCGATAGGGATCATCTTCTAATACCGTTACTTACTCAAAACGGCCAACCCAGGTACCAAATATGAGATATCATGTTTACAAAGTTTTGACCTTTTGATCCCTAGTGACCCCAAATTACCTTTGACCTCCATGAAAATCAATAGGGATCATTTTCTAATATTAACTCACACACCCAAACATGAATGTAGTCACATGAACCTTTCTTGAGATATCGAGTTTACAAAGTTTTGACCTATTGAACTCTTGTGACCTCAAATGACCTTTGACCTCCACCAAGAACAATAGGGATCACATACTCAATATGGCAAACCTACACACCAAATATGAAATTAGTCAGACTTTCCCTTCTTGAGAAACCATGTTTACAAGCAAAAGCCTCACATATACACCCACACACACACACCAAGGGCAAGCCAATGGTGGAAAACGAGGTAGGCAGTTCTGAACCACACAAACGAGGAAACGGTCAAAATTAGCTAAGAAACATTTAAGCTACTGTAGGTTGTGAAGGGCTCGTCTACATAAACAATATACATTCTGACTGATGTCCTACGACCTCCCCTTGATGGGTTGAAATCGTATGTTACCTCCGTTGGAAGGTGTGTACCCAGGCAAATTACTTCAATTTAGACCATGTACAAACATCCACAAAAAGTTTTATCCAGATAAGGTTGTAACATATCAAATAGAAGAAGTTGCTCATATCGATCCCAAAACACCTTCTCACTACTACTTCATTGCAGAAGGGTGTCCCAGCCTTGTTTCTCTAACCAATGTAGGCATACTCCTTGATTGTCAGTGTTACCTTGGCTGGCAGGTGTGTATCCAGACAAATAAACTTGATTTTCACCATTTACAAATGCACCCATACACACAACATCACCTTCTCATAGATTCCTTACCTGCCTTCAGCACTCGATCGGCAAGGAATCAAAAAGCAGATGAAAGTTAAAATAACACCTGTCTCTATAAAGTTCCAACAGCTAGGTAATGTGTTTAAGAATTATTCATACTACCTGAATAAACCTTCACGACCTTAACCTTCAAGAGTATAATTTCTGCCAAAGTTGAGTTCAACATTTATAGTCTTATTCTCTGCATGGTCGTCAAGGGGCTATGGCATCCTGCAATAGGGGGGTTGGGAGTTGCAGTCATGGTTGGGTCATACTGAAAACTTTGACCAACTTTCATTGTGCTTGGTGTTCAGTATAAGCAATGGAGTAGGGAAACCAGTCAGTGAGCCACAAATGGAAAAAGGCTGTGGCCAACTCAACTTAAACTGTTTGTCTTAAATTCCAAAGGGCCAAAGAAGAGATCACAGAGTAAAATTGATGAGAAAATAATGTCTTTTTTCTCTAAATATATCATGCTTTGACACAGAAACAGTTACGTGAGGTTTTACAGCTCAGATTCTCACCAATTGGTTTAAAGTGTTCCTCAAGTCAAAAAGTTCAAAAATATATATTAAACAGCATGAAGTTGGACTTCTAACAGTCCAACTCCCATCTTCATAGGACATTCCTGAGCTGAGATAAAACTAGAGCACCATCAGTGCTGACTGCTCAAAATGCACAGTGATGACTTCAAATACCAAGAAAATCACTCCCCAAGCAATGGATATACTAATCACTACAGGGACTGTACTTGTATGTCATACACGGCTATCATTCCTTGAACAAATGTACCCACAATTCAGAATGTTTTAGTTTCTCTCAGGTAAAATGACAAGGAACTTAATACTTTTTAGAATGATTACCTTTCTCTAAGTCTAAGGTGTAGCCTCAGTGAGAAGCCTTGCCTTGCTTTCTTTTTTTACAGAAATCAGAGAGTCTAGTTAGCAAGGAAGAAAGCAAGTTTAATGAGCTATGATAACGCAATTAGTGAGCTATTAGAGCTTCCTCTCTGAACCACAAGAAAAAAAATTGTCCAATGTGTCCAAGTTTTGTTACAATTTGTCAACAAATGTGCCCCTGAGAGCATCAGAGGCAATTGTGAACAGACATGATAGATAGACGGATAGACAGAGTGACGGTGGCAGTTCACAATAGCTCAAACAGCTCTTTTAGCTGGTTTGTACTGAAAATGTTGAAGTCTATTCACTCAAATTGAAATGGTACATTGAGCAATAATTTGTGATGTCATTGCTATACTTCCCAAATTACAATCTTTGTATTTCTTTTTTCTGAAAGTTACTGCACCTTGTACCAAGGAGTGATACCATTCTTGCTCTCATGGGGTGACATTATTCAGTCCTCCCTGTGCAACATGCTATGCAGGCAAGCAGGAAGTGTTCAAGGTCATAAAAACGTTTTTAATTTGATAGGGAAACAAAGCAGGAAATTTGAGTTGTATGACAAGATTGTCACAAATTATTGTGCAATGAAATAATTTATTTTAAGTGAATAAATTACAACACTTTATATCTCAACCCAAAGGTGCCATATGAAGATGGGAGTTGGACTGGTCAAATTAAGCTTCCATAATGTTTAATTTTTATGTTTTAATTTTTTAACTTGAGGTACACTTTAAGTTGGGCCAGCCACATCTTTTCCCCAGTTGTGGCTCACTGGTTTGTTTTCCCAACTCCATTGCTTCATATGCTGAGCACAAAGCACAATGGTAGTAGGTTCTATTTTTAAAGCCTTCAGTATGATCTAGCCAGGAGTCAAATTCTGAACCTCCCGGCTGCAACTAGGATGTGCTAACCACTTGACCATGCAGTCAGTGAATCAATAATGGTAAAGAAACGAAAGTATGTTTACCTTGTGCACCAGTCTGCATCATTGTATACTACTTCCCAGTCATCACCATTTTGCCTCTCAATTGTGAGGAAAGTGTCATCACGCTGAGGGCATGAAGGTAAAAAATTGTTGAATACAGGAAGCATCATGGGAAACATATCAATAAAATTTGACAACTTTTTTAGAGGAAAACAAAAAATATGGAATAGTCTGAAAACAGATTTTTCAAGAATGTCTACACCCTGCCTCTTGCTTATTTATGTACATGGAAAATTGCAAGGAAAATAAAAGACACATGTTGTTGAAGGAAGAAATGAATGATGAGATCACCCACCAGTCTTTCCCTCCCTAGCTTGCTTGATTTAAAATACATATATCAAAAACTCTCAACAAACACAGCAGGCTAAGTATGAAGTTTGGGTAACTCAGATTTTGGGGGAATCATTAAGTAGCGACTGCTGATATTCCAGCGATGTGATTCAATTGGGTATGGGTTCAAGTACTAATCAATGTACATGGATTTTTCTCTGGGTACCTCCCACTTGGCATAGGTTTGCCACTAAATATCAGTTCCAGAGCTGCCAACATGCCAGATTGAAAAAGAGGAACACCACACCACACCACCCATGTGTATGATAGGACAAACCTCCACAGGCTGGTGTCCACCAAGACCTGTCTTTGGACCCCTGGAGGGATCCAGTGGGCAAAGCACTGGATTTTGAGTACTTTAGGGTTTGTCTGGAAGACTTTTTGAGCCCTCAATAACAGATTGGTTTATTCCATGCCAAAGTCTACAATGCCTGTATTCAGTCTGTCAGATTTCAAAACCCACCTTAACATTAATATTGTACACAATCATGATTCAAGTGATATTGAAAATGGGAACATGACATTGGAAAATTGGAACAGAGCAAATTTTTATGCAAAAACACACAAAGGAAACCGTGGGGTAGTTACTCCTATACTCCTAAATATACTATTAAGACACTTGCTTGACACATGCACATATATCTCAGCATTCTCAGTGTTCCCCCAAATTTCGAATTCACATCACAGAAATATGCTTATCACTTGCTACATCTAAATATTGCATATTACATGCACTACACACCATAGTTTCAGCACTGCACCCTTATTTTGCCTGATCAACTAGTAGTTTGTTCTTGTAACTCTTCTGCTCAAAGAGCTAAATTACTTTCAAACAACTGCATGTTACATGTTTACCTATTTCCATCAGAATTAACAACATGAAACAAATTCTCAAGGAATAACAAACCTACATAATTAGCTCCTGTTATATTACTAATGTCTCAATAAGTAAGATCAGTGAGATTTGGTTTTTAACCATTAAAGAAAGAGGAAAATAATCCAGCCAGCCAATTTTTCATGTCTTTGTTAAAAAGAGGCAATATTTTCACAAAATCATCTTCTTTAATAGCAAATACTGCTTCTGATGCAATAAATCCTCACAACTATTCAACTAAACCAATACGCATATGATGTCACAGAGCCAAAAGTATGCCCTCCTTTGGGGGCAAATTAAACAAACACAGAAAAATGCAGACACCTAATTTGTCATCCAGTAATACACTCTTAGTCTGCTACACATAAAGGCCAAATTCTACTGCCTGCAGCCAAGTGTTCCATTGTTTTGTCCCAAGGATGACATCACTGGGTCCTCAATTCATAAGGTCTATACCTGGGGTCCAACTAAAATTGTCACCCACCAGCAAATTTCATAGACTTTTGTTAATGACAGACAGAGTCATCCTTGTAATATTGAATTAAGCTTCAGCCATCTTGACTCCAGTGACCAAAAATACTGAGTTCAAATGAATTTACAAAATGTTACAAAGCTCAATTTGTATTTAAGTAATATAAGTGCTTTCCAGTCCAGAAATCAGTTTGACTAGCTAGGAGGATCCTGATAAGGATAGAACACTATAAGAGAATACAAGATGGTAATACATTCATTTTGGGCTTATCATTTTAGTCACTTCATTTAATATGGCTGAAATTCAAGTAAATAGTACTACACTTCTAATGTAGATAACAACATTTTGAATTGCAGCTGTAACAGACCAACCCAAAAACTTTGAAGTAAATGTCCTTACCATTCTAAAGGCATCATTTCTTGGGTTACCTGCAACAAAGGTTGCCCTAGCAACTCCACCCTGAAAGATAATTAAAAAAATGCTTAGCTTGCCATTATTTTTCATTAAATTATCTGCTTAAAGCACAAAATAACAGCATAACTAAATATACATCCTACATGGTTAATGGTAGTTAAACCTAACTTTGGACAAAGAATCTCACAGGAACAGAATTCAAAACTGTCTCCAACCCAAATTCTATATGTAGGGGAAAATGTTAGGGTTTTAGACTTTAGAAAGGATACACAGAAATGGTCTCAGGGTGTAATTGCAAAGGTTCTAGGTCCTGTGACCTATCTTGTTTGTCTTGACAATCAGTTTTTGAAAAGACACATTGACCAGATTAGGTCAATGCACCAAACAAACCCTACAGTTACACCCTTCATGTCAGACAAAGGAAAAATAAGAGAGGTTAAGGGTCAAAACACAACTTTGATGGGCTTTGGTGTAGAACTTTTGGTGTTGTAACTTGTTTAATGAAACACAAAACAGGCATATGGCAGGCCAAACATAATTTGCAAAACATTTTCTGATCCAATGAACATGACAATCCAAAAATGCCAAACAGCATTTGTTGTTTCATGTATCTCATTTTTTAACATTTTTGTGCAATGAGTTTAAGCAACAATGGTATGAACTTAGTCACCCAAGCAATGAAATCTACTTCTCATTTCTCAGATATGTAAAGCTCCTTCTACTGCTTACTCACAAAAAACCCTTTACTTATACAGTCAGCATAGAATAGCCTCATTCCATTTCCAAAACAATTTTCCCCAATTTCTACTGTAAGTCCAAGACCCTGGACCCGGTTTCATCAGTAGGAACCATCATGACCATAAGCGGTGGAAATGGGGACGGTTACCCTAGACTTTGAGTTTGATCCATCATGCAATAGTCCTATCAAACTTGACATAGATCATGTCAAGTGCAACTCACTGATGGTCAATGAGTTATTTACTCAAAGATAAACTGTACTTTCCTTTCTGCTTAATGTAGTCTTTAGTCCACATCACACAGTTCTTCCCTGGTAGGGTATTGTTAAGGCAGGTATGTGTGGTTTTGTTGGCTGCGTAGCCAAATTCAGAAGCTTGGACGGCCTTTCTGGAGGTTGCACACTGTTGCAAAAACATTAGGATTTTCAGAGCATGGTAAACTCCTAATGAAATGAGAACTGAGATGTAACTTAAACATTCAGCTTCACTGGCAAATATTGCAATATAATTTATTGCTCCCCTTCCTCCTACTGGGGAAGGTTTTTGATCTGGTGGTAAAGTATTTGACTCTCCTCTGGGAGGGCCAAGTACAATTCCCAGACAAGGTCATATGAAAGACTTGAAAATGGAACCTGCTGATATTGTGTATGATGCTCTCCACAACCAATGGAGTTGGGAAAACAATTCAAAGCCCCATAGCTGAGAAAAGGATGTGGGTGATGCAAGTTTAAGCCACATTATTGTTAAAAATTGAGGCATAAACTCCAAAACACCAAAGGTAACATACCTGACGATACATGCTATCTGGTTGCATGGTGCAATTTCCTATGAATCTGTCGCCAGGAGTGGGTATAAGAGGGTTTGCGATGGCATCCTCATCTCCTTCAGGGTCATTTAGCGTACTTCCCATATCTCCTAGGAGGTTGGGGATAGGGGGTCCCTGAACTGGTTGAGTTCCCTTAGGAAAAAAAAAACATCAATTTTAATTTTTTAGCCAAATAAACTATGCTCTACATAATAACACAAGAATTTCAAAGTTTGACTCATGTTGAATCAAAATGATCTTTGACCTCCACCAAGAACACTAGGGTTCTTCTCTTGATATGGAAAATCTATGTACTGAATTTGACTTCTTCAATATTGTGTTAATGAGCCAGTTGTGACAGACACAGACATGCACCATATCACTACAGTATACATTTCTCTTTGAACAAAACCAAAAAAGACATGGAACACTGAGGCAGCAAAGAGTAATGTTACAGATATGTAAACATGCTTTAGCAGTATGTTTATACCTCTTTTGAACACCAGAGTAAAGTTAATCCAACTTGAATCCTATAGGAAAACAACTACAACAATACGTTCAAGAAAAGTGCAAGAAAATAGATGTTTGGCAAGGATTCTTACTCACAAATAAATGGCTTATTGGAAAAACAATGCAAAGTTATGTTACCATTACAATGGATGACCACCTTAAAAGCATGTGGCCACTTAGGCACATGAGAATTCCAGGATGAATACCTGAATTAAAATGACAAGCCTTAAAGCACTTTTTCATTAGAAAATAGAAACGATAACATAAGCTTCTGCTCAGTTTCACCTTCTCAATGAAACTTTCTACCTAAATTAATCAATTCTGTAACTTAATGAAAAGCAGGAGATACCTAGGAACTACCAAAATTTAAAACACAACCTTTTTGCCACCAGAATGAAGAATGAATGGTTTACAGTTCATATTAGAATTGTTCTTTCTTAAGTTGACAATAGTTTGAGAGAGTGACAATTTGATTCGCTACAGTCACTACCCAATATATCATGATTTGTTGATGATTTTCAGCAGTAAAGATGAAGGATGGATCTTTCTCATGGCGTAGGTTTTCTTGGCAGTAGATTTAATCATTCATAAAGGAATGAAAGATGTTAGTACATTATAGTTTATATACATCAGGTGAACCTAATGCAATATTAAAAGCTGCAAAATCCAAACCAAGATTTGTTAAATCGAACCAATAGTTTTTCGTTCAGACTTTGCTCTGAGAATGGCCATGCTATATCAATATTAAATTGATCCTAGGTGAACCTCACTTCAAAGTAGTCTACTATCAATATGTAGGTTAATATTTGATTGAAAATCAATCTGATTTTTGTACAAATGTCAGCCTTAATGTTATCTGTTGATGTAACATCATAAATAATTCCAACACTTTACAATTCATTTCAAAGTCCTCTCATACAAATCATAAATGTATACAAAATTGGCCACTTTTTGACTCCTTTCGATCAGAGATAGACCAGATTTTATCTAAGATTAAAAAAGTTTGACCATAACCGCTGTGTTGTGACTGTAGTCATAAGCCTCACAAAGTGCAAGGTTTTGATGACAGTACAAGACTGTAGCCTGAACAAAACTGTAGGGGGGCAGTTCAAACACTGGTCATGTAGAGTGTGTCACCACTATACTTCATCATGAGGCATGAGGTGCATTTACAACTTGAAAAACTTCTCCCCCCCCCCTCCCTCCCCCCTTAGCTATAAGAAGTGGCTACTTTACACTTTCATCACTCCAAAGACTCTCAAAAGAAATTCAACAACATCTTCAATATTTTGAAGCTTGAAAAAATCTTCCTTGAAATCTTATAATCACGTAAATATTAAAATAGACTAATATTCTTACAGCTAACAAGTGTTCTGAGAGCATCGTATACTGCTGTTGATATGCCTTCAAGGTGTTACGTCCAAAAATAGTGGAGGCACCTTCATAACGCTGGACCTGAAAAAAAGAACAAACACTTGTTATTTAATTTATATCACAAGACATTCCTATCCAATCTAACCTCCACAAAGAGAGTACTTTGTGGAATATCAGTAAACCTCATGGCATACTCATTCTGGAGTCAGATTTATAATTATTGCACATGCTTTTGAATCCCAAATCTATTTTCTCAAATGGCAGAGCTGTATGCAAGTCCACTTAGCCCAATTCTGAAATAATTTAGATTCAAGAGGGCTCCAAAGCAGGTAAATTCTGAGTCTAATACCCTTCACTTCTGATTGAAGTCTGACCCCAGATCCTTTAAAAAGCTCTCACTCCAATAGTTATTTTACCTTTCACAATATTATGCCTTTTGACTGTAAAATTATTTCAAACTTATTTCTCAGCAATGTGCCCCATCTCAACTTCCCTCAGTTTATGTCTTTTTATCTGACTGGGCCAACTCCAACTATCTTACAATCTGAGAAGTAAGGCCCATGCTCCACTTTCTCTGTCCCAAAGTTATTATCAGCATACATTTCAAACTTAACATGACCCATTGACATAAACTCCAAACTTGAAATGACCCACTAACTCCCCTTGGAAAGAAATGTGAAGCAATCTATTCAGTCATTTTAAAACAAGTGAGCCAAAAAATGTCTTACAAAAGTTTCAATATTTGTCATTTCAAAGTGCCTTTCCAAATTAGAAAAATATCATTTCTAAATAAATTTCACAAATACAAGAAGCTGAGTTCTTCCAGGCAGCATTCTACATAAAAACACTTGAACATTGATATGAACATCAAAGACTGGTTTGAAATTCACAGACTTGGTGACATGAAAATTACAAAGTTGTGAATTTGCTGTAAAAAGCAACAAAAACTAAAAAAAAGCTTAAGTAGTCATAATTCCCATCAAAATCCATCAATAATTGACCAATTTTAATTTTACAAAGTTATTAACCTCTAATTTGCTCTTACTCATGCATAAACATGAGCTTAGTATGCAAATTTTGTGATGTAAAAATAGGGACAGGCCATGCATGGTATGTTATCTCTTTTTTACAACCTTCATTTCAAAGACAGACTTTGTAAAATAATATGGAAACCAACCTTTTTGTCTTAAGGATATTATTTTGAAAGTCTAAATTGTGTTTTTGAAAATCATTAGTATCAACTTATACTAAAACTGAAAACTATCTGATGAGTAATGTAAGAGGTAATTAATAGAGAGGTAACAAAAAGGCCTTCTCGATCTTCCAAAGGTTGGTTTCCATATTATTTTGATGAATTAGCAATGATTACAAGCTAGTTCAATATTCCCACGGTTCCCTTTTCCTAGGAAAAGCTGATGCTTGCACGATTGAGAACATTGAATCCTGCCAACAGCAAACTTTGGGAACATTGATATAGCCCCAACAAAAGGAATTTCAACACTGTTTTTCCTATTTCTGCATATGCAACAAGTCACTGCAGAAAAATTTAAACTTTGAAGGGGTATATTTTGAGAATGGTAAAAGATGCTGACAAAATTCTTGCAGATGTTTCTTTGCATGTAAAACCTTAAACTTCAATTGTCAGGTTAAGTCAAGGCTCTTTGCTGGCATGTCCCCATACTATTAAAAGAATGGTCCAGGGCCATACTGATTGTTGATATGTTAAAGAGGAACATATTCAAAGCATTCTGGTGAAATTTTTATTCATTTTCTGTGTTTGGTTCTCAAGTACTAGCAATTGAATATGGCAAATCTTCTACACAGAGTGAACAGGAAAAGGAGAGACCTGATGTCATGGATTCACATTGTTGGACAATGTTTTGTTTTAATTTAAAATTTGCCACCAATTTAATGCAAGTAAACTCTGATATATTGATAACATAGGTGCATCCTGAGAAATGAAATTTTAACTTTATATGCCAAAGAGACAAGATGGCATTCCAAATCAATTCAAGGTCAAAATAGTAGGATGAAAAATAAAGACAAACAAGACATTGGCCAACAATGTGAATCCATGACATCACACACACTACCTTTACGTTCATTTAGCCATTAGTCCAGTCAATAATACTGGACTAATGGCTAAGGTGTTAAACTTGCAAGGATTGCTGGTTTAAGTCCTGCTGTGATCATTATCGTGTCCTTGCACAAGATCCTGTACCTCTACTTTCTGTCCACACCCAGTGGTTAAATGGGTACTTGTTGTGAGATACTTTGCAAATTGTATATTGAAACAATGTATATGGCTGTATGTAGGAACAAGTGGAACCCCCCCTCTCCACCCCCAGCAGAATGAAATACATTACTGTTCATTTTGCAAGGTATGATCAGCGAGGGAATGCACTAGCTAGTGTGCATTTGACAAGTTAACAATGATTGGTTGTACAGTGTTACTGAAAAACTAATAGATTGTGGCACAATTTAAATTCATTTATTATAAATTATTATTATTATCCTTCAAAAATAAAAAGGACCCTAACGATAAGCTTAAAAAAATTTCATATGCTTTACTTACATCATACTCTTCTTCCGTAACAACATAATCTGAATAGGTGTTTGATAGACCCACAATCTCAGCTACCATGTTTTCATCTTCCAATGCCTTGACAAAAAGAACAAAACAACAACAAATAATTTCAGCTTTGATAAATGTTCCAATTCCATCATAATTTCTCTAGGCTCTGCCATCCGGGCATTTCATTAATGATTCAATATCAATCATAAAAAGCTCCCAGTCCTGTTCATAATTTTAGAGAACATTACTTTTGACTTTATCAGTCTCATCATTAGAGAATTCTGCCAATTGAAAGTGGACGTCATCACCTGGCTGATAGGGTTTTTGACTTGGCTGATTTGACAGCAACAAAAAAATGCAGAAAACAATAGGCTGTCAGTGGACCATGTAATATGCAACAATGTTGTTTCTTGTCAGATGTCTAACAAGCAAGGACTGCAAAACAGGATAAGTTTTGTCCAAGTTCCAAGGGAGTGGATTCTCTAATGTAACTTTAAATTAATTTGTGGAGAAATTTATTTACCTATTGAAGGAAATCAGTTGAAGGATTTGACATCACTGTAAGATTATAGACCATACAGATAAGTATTTACACATTGAACTCCCTTTCACACAAACTGTAAAATGTTTATCTGGAACCACAATGAAATTGTTTGATTGTTTGATTAAATTCATTTTAATTTTCAACGTGCATTCTGTAATTGACATGTAATAGGTCACACATGGTGGAGGTATGGATCATAGTTACCATTTTTTCTTGTGTAGCAACAAGTAAACCAGAAACAGCCCCTCCATACTCCAAACATGTTGGGGAATTTAGTGGAGGAATAAATGGGAGAAAGTAAATAACATAAGGGGAGAGTCATTTATCTAACTGGCGTTTATGGCCAAGTCTCTTATGTATTTCCTTTGCCCACCTGCCCATACAGGCCGGTTAGAAAAGTGATTCTCCCCTAAGCAGGCACACCCAGATGTGAGTGTCTGGAATACATTTATTAAGGGGACTTTACTAAAAGAATTGCTTTGTTTTCAGCCTTTATTTGGTAAAAAGTTTCATCTCTACATCACAGTTCCCTTCAACTTACGTGTTCTCTCCAAAGGGCACTGAGCTTGCACCTTCAGCTTGTCTTCACTAAACCATCTAATCAAGCATGCACTTTAAATTAGATGATCCTGTTTAATGAGCCCACAGTGGCAATGAGTAAGCAGCTGTGCTGCCCCAGTTTGTCACAGAACAGTCCATTGCCTTGTTGAGAACAACCTTTGCTAAGAGAACTTTCTCCATGGACACTAGACAATTTAAAAGTTTTTACACCCTTCACGAATTTTGTAAATCTAGTACTGTTGTATCTGACTCAGTATTATTTACTTCAAAAGACCGTCAGTTGGCGGCATTTGCTAGAGAATTCCACATCGGTCTTAACACGTAATGACTATAAAATACAATACTAAATATTTCTGAGAAAGTCAGATCAAAATTTTGATGAGGATGTGATAAATCCATTTTGTACCAATCACATATATCTGACATACTACCAATTTCAATCAATGAAAGAAGCTTACATTAGTGACAGTGTTTCTCAATCTTCTCCCAGCCATAGTGCTACAAGAAAATGAAAAAAATATCATACATGTTGTGCGGCACTTGCACAAAATTCCACTCATTCATTAAGAGAACAAAATTTAGGCAGTGAATTATGGGAAGATGACTTACAACTTTATGTCCACTTTAATTTGTAACAGTGAAATGATATTTGGCTTTAAATGTGAAAGACACACCATATTTTCTCAAAAAAAAAAAACTAAAGCCAGAATGCCATTCATTCTAAATTTTATAACTCATATCCATGGGCATCAATGATAAAAATGATGGGTGTGGGGGGATTAAGGTTGTTTAAATCAAAGGATATTTTTTACTACAAGAAAAGAAATTAAGTGCTTAAATGTTGGCATTTTCTGAGTAGTGTTAGCATAAATTTAACAGGGGTAAAATATCTTTAGACAAACTATGTAGGTATAGGCCCATCACAACTTGGCATAAAGCACCAAAAAAATTGTAGCTGCAATGCCTTTCAGTTTGCTGATAATGGCACTTCCCAGGCCCTGTGAGTTGCATCCAATCATTATCTACTTTTGGGTCTAACATGACCTGAGAGTCCTTTTAGCCCAAATTCTTGTAGAAGCTGACCACAGTTTAACTTACATCTAAACACAATGAAATAAATCTCTAGCTCTATCAGCCATGTGGACCCAAGCAAATGATGACTTGCAGTGCTTAATAATTACTGCCAGTAGATACACTACTGCTTGACAGGATCATACATCCAGATTGAGCATGTTTGTGACCATACATCTTGTTGAACTAAAACCACAGAATATTAAAAGTCACTGACCATCACTAATATGACTTCCCCATGCTATACAGGACTAATTAAGATTGTAGACTTATGAGCTTTTCTTGGCGTGTATGTTCTAGAATTTTACAGCAACATCTTAATACAAACATTTGTTTTTTGTCTTTAAGTTTCTTTTCTTCAAGTTTTTGATTTTCTAAAGGGAACAGGTGCCTCTCTTTCTTTCCCCCTATCAATTTTTTTTTTATGACAATGGTCATATCTGCAAATATATGCAATAAAATTGTAGGAACAAAATTTGACTGCATCTTATGCCACAGAAGTTGATTTCCAGCCATACATAAACCACAGAGGAAGGTTTTTGTATCTTTGTACTCATTGACAATGATTTTTTTTTATACTGGGTGATAGGTAGAAAAAACACTGCCCAAAGAAAAAAAAAAGGTAGAAAAAACACTGTCTTATAAATCACAGTAGTTTGCCATCCACAATGTTGTCCAACCCTCTTCCCCTCCCCCTCCCTCAGAATTGTTCTGGTGTCATAGTTATGATGTCAGTGAACAATATACATGTACAATAAGCAAGTTCAGTAATTTGTTGCCAATGTAATTGTGTGGGAGACAGCGTGGGATATACAAACTGAGCTCAGCACATACTGTGCTCTGTACTCTTGTATGTATCAACTCAAGTGAAAATAAGGATCTCAGTCCTAATATAGGCAGGTTAAACAGCAAATTTTTACACCAAAAAGACAATTTAGACACAATCCACTGTACTAAACTACACTTGAGATCCCTCATGTCATGAATGGAGTAAAAAAGGGATGACTCCATGAAATGTTTGTGTAAATTCAAATTTTGTAGTAGCAGGATTGGTCTGTTTACCCTAACAATTTGGAGGATGAGCATAGCCACCAAACAAATTACCAAACTTGCATATTGTTAACATACAAACATACAAACACACTAGAAACCTTACATAAGATGACCTCAAATGCAGTATAGATATTAAAGGTTTTCCATAACAGGTATATGCTTTTATTTTGCTTTTATTTTTTTTATTTTATTTTTTTTTTTCCTTTTCTTTCTTTTTTTTTGACTTCACCAGTAAAATTCAAGGACTTTGAAGAACATGACTACAACCAAGGTTTCTTTTGAAGATTTTTCCTTTTTCCTTAATGTGGGTGCTTGTAAGGGTATAAAAACCAACCTACCTGAATTCTGCTGGTACAATAATCATTGCAAATTGGCCCAATCTAAACATCTGAGTATCAATGATCGCTGGAGCCCACTCCCAAGGAGTGCTCATCTGGTTGAAGAAATAAAACACAATACAGTTCTACAGTCATTCAAGCACCAAGACAGAAAAATGCAAAGGTTTTTATGGGTTTTTAAAGGTTACACCTTTGAAAACATAGGCCTGTTTTCCCAGAAGTAAAGGCTTTATAAAGGCAAATATAGGTGAATCTCTATGCAGCAAAAAAAAAAAAAAAAACAGGCACTGAAATACTAGAAGTTGATATTTGTCCACTTTAAAACTTCTCTTGACTGTTTTATCTTCATTATGAAATGCAGTGTGCACTTTGAAAAACTTCACATGGCAGATATGAAATAAAGCTATCAAGCCACAGAATATAATTATTGTTACATTGTTTTTTGTGCTCTGTTTAGTCACACTTCACAATTAAAGAAATACAAAATATGCATTGTCTAAGGTCCAAGTATAAAATAGTTTTCAAAGGTTTTATAGGAATCGAAGGTACATACACTTGAATGACTCTGTTGTATTTAAACAAAGTAATTTTCAATAAAGAATTTCTATCTTTGTGTCTGGAGAGCTCCAGAGATTTCCATTAAAAGCATAATGAATTATTCAAATAGGGCAGAATGTACACAGAACCTTGTACTCCCAAACTTTCAAAAATTCAAATAATGCAACTTATGTAACCATCCTAATATATCACATTACGATGAGATGAAGCTATTGCTAAGGTATATAACTGAAACTTTTTTGATGACAATTTGTTTATTTGCCATATTGGTACAATTTAAATGTAATGTTTTCCTATAAGACTTGAACACTTTATGTACATAAAATACAGTTTATAGTTTTTAATTATTACAGTTATGTGAAATCTGGTTGTAGTGATAAATTTGCTGGCTGATACATGAAATATTTTCCACAGTGTAAAGACATATTGTACAGCTAGACTGCATTCAATATATGAAGAAAAATACCTCTCCAATGGGCAACAAGATGGGCTTGGGGGCTTGACATTCCACCAGTTCTTCAGATGGTTTTGTCAACAGGGCATCACGAAGGACTTCAAGGTAAGGCATTGTCTCCGTTTCAGCTGTGGATAAAAAACAAAAGAATTGTGATATGTCCTGAAAATATTGCAAACCTTCATATTATCACTCATCAATCGTATGATGCACCCTCCAGGGGAAAAATTTTATTTCAGAGGGTCATGCATGTAAAGTTGTATTCAGTCAATGGCAAACTTCAAACTGTGGGGCAAACCTCCTGGCAACACCACACTTGCTACAGAACTGTTTGAAATTCTTAGGAAGGCTAAAAGCTGCCTTGAGTACTCTGAAAGTAGCTCTGAAGTTATTCACTGGTTATGCATCAAACCTTGGTAATGTAATCTTATTGCATCATTATGCACTGGCAATCTCTCTGGGCACATTTTCATAGGAGCAATGATATTCAACTAGAGAATTAACGAAAAAGGACACAAATTCTGATACAAACCAGAATGCAAAAATGCATTGAGGTTTCGATGATACATACATGCTCTTTTCAATAAAATGCTACATTTGTTGTAACAACTGGTGACCCAAAATAACCTTTGTCTCCACCTGTAAGTGACTGGTTTTTCTTTTAACCAAAACATTTCTCTATTCAAGAAGTCAAATTTCATACTGTGCCTTAAGATATTCTGCAAACAAGGTTTTCAGAGTTTGATGCCAGGTGATACCAGATGACCATTGACCTCCACCAAAAACAACAGGTACAGTACAGTACTTTCAACTCACCATAACACATCCACATAATAATTAGGAAATCCATGCAAGTTGCCTACCTTGAGATATCCCATTTTGACAAGTTTTTCAAAGTTTGACCGATCATGACCCCAGATGTCCTTTCACCTCCACAAAAAAAAACCTTATACAGACCATCTTCTCACCATAATTCATTTACATACTAATTTTGAAATCCATCCACCTTTCATACCTTGAGCTATCCTAAACAAGTTTTTCTGAGTTTGATCCCTATGACCCCAAATGACCTTTGACCTCTACCAAAATCAATAGGGTTCTTCCTCCCATCATAAAGCATCAACATATCAAGTTTGAAAATAATCTAAGCTTCCTACCTTGAGATATAGTGTGAACAAGAAGTTTGGGGTTTGACCCCATGTGACCCCAAATGACCTTTGACCTCCACCAAAATTTATTGGGTTATTTCTTACATCATAACGCATTAATATATCATATTTGAAATTAATCCAAGTTTTCTACCATGAGATATCATATAAACAAAGATTTTGGGGTTTGACCCCATGTGACACCAAATGACCTTTGACCTCCACCAAAATCAATAGGGCTCTTCCTTACATCATATCCCATCAACATATCAAGTTTGAAATTAATCCAAGTTTTCTACCATGAGATATTGTGTAAACAAGGATTTCGGGGTTTGACCCCATGTGACCCCAAATGACCTTTGACCTCTACCAAAATCAATAGGGTTCTTCCTTACATCCTAGTGCATCTACATATCAAGTTTGAAATTAATCCAAGTTTTCTACCATGAGATATTGTGTGAACAAGGATTTCAGGGTTTGACCCCATGTGACCCCAAATGACCTTTGACCTCCACCAAAATTTATTGGGTTATCTCTTACATCATAATGCATCAACATATCAAGTTTGAAATGAATCAAAGTTTCCTACCTTGAGATATAGTGTAAACCAGGATTTTGGGGTGTGACCCCAAATGACCTTTGACCTCCACGAAAATAAATTGGGTTCTTTCTTACATCATAATGCATCAGCCTATCAAGATTAAAATGAATCCAAGTTTCCTACCATAATGTATCATGTCAACAAGGATTTCAGGGTTTGACCCCATGTGACCCCAAATGACCTTTGACCTCCACCAAAATCAATAGGGTTCTTCCTTACATCATAACGCATCAACATATTATATTTGAAATTAATCCAAGTTTTCTACCATGAGATATCATGTAAACAAAGATTTCAGGGCTTGACCCCATGTGACCCCAAATGACCTTTGACCTCCACCAAAAGCAATAGCGTTCTTCCTTACATCATAACCCATCAACATATCAAGTTTGAAATTAATCCAAGTTTTCTACCATGAGATAGCGTGTAAACAAGGATTTCGGGGTTTGACCCCACATGACCCCAGATGACCTTTGACCTACACCAAATTCGATAGGGTTCTTCCTTACATCATAACGCATCAACATATCAAGTTTGAAATGAATCCAATTTTTCTACCATGAGATATCGTGTAAACAAGGATTTCAGGGTTTGACCCCACATGACCCCAGATGACCTTTGACCTACACCAAATTCGATAGGGTTCTTCCTTACATCATAACGCATCAATATATCAAGTTTTAAATTAATCCAAGTTTCCTGTCTTGAGATATTGTGTAAACAAGGATTTTGGTTTTTGACCCCCTGTGACCCCAGATGACCTTTGACCTCCACCAAAATATATAGGGTTCTTCTTCTTAGTATGGGGTATCTGTGTACCAAGTTTGAGAACTGTCAGATCTTCCCTTCTCAAGATATCGTGTAAACAAGCAAAGTGTCACAAACACACACACATACACACACACACACACATACACACACATGCCATCATGAATGCATAGGTTTCTCTTTTCATCGAAACCAAAAATTGCTAGTGCTAAACTACACTTGACATAGTGCAACAATGTTACACCTGAACTTTAAGTGTCATCTGAAGGGTTCCATGGTACAGATGGAAGGGAGGCTAAACCATTCAATTCTACACAATTTTTGGAATTTTCCACAGTATTTTGGTCAATCTAAGACTAAAAATCCCACAAAATAAAGGCAAAATTAATGAAATCTCCCAATGTCCCCTCTCCCTTCTCCTTGGTTCCTTGTATAATTGCCTGCTAATCATAATTACCTGTGTCAAAACATGCATGTAATTGCTACACTATAAATATAGCATGATAGTGTGGTTGTTGAACAGTGCTAAGGGACCAACAATATGGGAGAAGCCTGTGTGTTATGAATTCGAACTTCATGCCGTACACCTCCCAAGTGGCCAGCCCTTGCGGATTCGACCCACACTTGAACAACCAACCTGCTGAACCACCCAGCCCTCTGAAAAACCAGCATTTCAAATCTCCATAGTATCCTTAGTTAGAGAACCACACAAATTAACACATGACATATGTTTGATGTCAAAACATTGCTATTGGCTAATCTTAGCATCAGGTATGGAATGTATTCCTGTCACTGTGTAAATTGTGTAATAACATCAAGCAACGCAGTGTTCAGTAGCAAAAATGAATGTCCATTTTGCTGGTTAGAGGTGGGGCTTGTCTCAGAGTTTTCCCAACTTGTACTTGTAAGTGAATCAACCTTCTTGACTGTCGTGATATTCTTGACTTCGTGTTTTCATGGCTAGAATGCCACAAAAAATGAACGAAGATATATATAGAAAATCACTTGCAGCATGGTCAGACCATTGGTGAAATATCCAGTTTGATGTTCCCAAAAAACAGAGTGCCTGTCCTCTGAAGAACTGTACCAGTACCAAACCAAAATTTAAAGCAACAGAAACGATTAAATATTGTGATTTAGAAAAGTTTTCGTAATTTTGCGTTTGGAAGTGTCTGTATAATATTAATATTTTGGCAAATGTGTTAACACAATTTTTCTAAGTTACAGCAAATATTCTGTACCGTACTGAATTTTTGGGCAGTAACCTAGTGAAATTGTGTTGACTGATTTGCCTAAAAAGGCCACCATTTTGCATGTAGACACTTCTAAAATTAAAAAATTTTCAAAAAATGGAGGAGGACACCCCCTCCCCTTACATCCTCTCCCAGACCGGCATCCAGCAACAGACAGATTAGAGATGGACCCGCATCTAGCCTCTCGGAACTTGGGAGCTAGCTATGATGCCGGGTGGCAACAATTCAAAAGTTTATGCAATCCACCAGACTACCAATGCAAATTTATGGAAGCAACCTTATATGACAGCAATGACAGTACTGCTTCATTGCAATACCCACCTCTTTTTGACATGGCAAGGAATCGCACCCCCAACCACCCTGGTTGCTTAGCTTCATCTCTTCAAATGCCCTGGCATTTATTCGCCCCACCACAGCACCAACATAAATTGATATGTTGTATTACAACCATGACAATACTGGCAACATTTACTATGCTGGTACTTACACTTCCTTGACAGCACAGAATGGCTTTGGACATAAGACCACAAAAAATATGACAGATGAAGATTGCTGAGGATGGATGAAGCAAATGATCACCATGATTTTAAAACGATGTTCAACTCAATTAAGAGCTTGCTCTGAAGACAAAATTACAAACAAAATGATAAACAAAAATATTAGCAATCTTAAGAGAAACAATTTAACTTCTTATCACAACTTCAGCTTATGCCCTGGATTTTTACAGTTTGATACTCTAAACCAACTCTTCATAAACTATACAGAGAAGTGTCCATTCACATACCTTTTGCACTTTTGTGTGTGGTAAACAGCAAGCCAATAGCAATCTAGCACATGGTTGAATCAAGCCTTTATAGGCTGTTGATGTCCAAACTTTCACTTTTCTATTGTTCAAGTGTGGTTTATTCAAGGGGCAATCATAGTCTGACAGCAAATATTTGCCTTTTGTCCTGACAATTCATTTTTCCTATTTTTTTACAGATTATTTTAAACACCAGAATCAACAGACATTGAATTAAGAGGTCTTTCAGCTGAGAAGAAACATTTAGTCTGTGTTAACTACTTCTGAATGGGATTTTTGTCATATTTTTCATAAAAAAAATACCACACAGATGCAACACCAGACAGTCCCATATATATAGTGACCAATCACAATATTTGACCATGCTGACAGATCATTTTTTGTTAGTTTTAACTCAACAAATAATTGTGGTGCAAAATAATAGTACTGGAAAACTTGTAAAAACAAACTCTGAGTTCCAACTGCAGTGGCTGATACACCAAGTGTTTATTCCACATAGTTTGCAAACAAGTAAACATTGAATTGGACAGTTTGTGGCTAGTTAGTTAGTTAGATGGAGTTTAACAGCCTGGTTTCTAATTAATAAGTGATTTTTGTAATTGAAATTGTGGGGTAGAGCATGGGATATACAAACTGAGCTCAGCACATAATGTAGGGTTTTTGTCAAGACCTGTACACAACACTGTTTTGAGAACTTGAACAAAAATAGGGGTCTCAGTCCTACTTTACCCCAAAAAGACAATTCTACTGCACAAAACCACACTTAAGATCCCTCTTTATGTTATGGATGGATTAGAAGGAACAATTTCAGGAAGCATTCGTGTAAATTCAAATGTTGGAAAACGTGTTGTAGGTGCAGGATTGGTTTGTTTATCCCAGGATTTAGAGGATGTACACATGTGCACAGCCATAGCTTACTGGTATATATCTAGCCGGTCACTGCCTTTTTCCAGTTGTCTGGACAGGATTGTAATCAAACTACCTCTGCAAGCTCTGCATGCTGTGGCTGTGTTGTGTTTCTGGAGCTCGATTTATGTCACTGCGCAAGCATTTAATTGTCATCAAATTGTCATCAAATCATCCTATCATCAAATTGTGTAACTGGGCAAAAAAGGAAGTCAAGCAGATATTCCAACAAGTCAAGTTTATCACCCAGACTGTTAGAGCACTACTTTATTAAATACATCTAGTTTGTCCATAACTGATCACACACAGCTATTTATTCCAATGTCCTTTAGGATTACAATGTATACTCAAAGGGAAATGTTGGGTTTGTTTTACAGAAAATATTCCCAAATATGGAAAAAAAGGGCCATGGGTATGGCTATTTAATCAGAAAGTTGTAAGCGGAGCCATAAAACCCTATCTATCTAGGTAACTAACTACCTACAGAAAATATTCATATTTTGAAAACCAAATTCTTGGATACTAAATGATATATTAAAACAAGGTAGTAAAGTACCATTCTTTTCAATAAATATATTTCTCAGGGATAGAAATTCAGTTCTTTGTTACACAAGAATAATTTGTCCACCTGACCATTCAAAAACATAAAATCATTTAACTTCCAGAACTTTTCTTGTGCATAATTTCAGGAGATGAATTGGTTACAAATTATTATAGCTGTTTTTATTGCAAGCACTTCACATGCAATATTTCCCTTTAAAGGCTCATTTCTCTCACCCCAAACAGTACCAATTCTCATAACTGTCCCACAATTGTCTGAAATCCATCCACATCCAAACATAATCATGCCTATTTTTAAAAAAAGGAATGAGATCTGAGCCAGGTTATTATCGTCTAGTGAGTTTGACATCTGTTCCATGTAAAGTGTTGGAGTCCATGTCTGGATACTCTTACTGCTCACTTTGAAGCTAATGGAATTATTTTTAAGGAGCAACATGATTTTAAAGCTAAACAGTCATGTATCACAGCTTTGCTTGAAACTATGGAGGATTGTTCTAAATTTAGCTTTCTGCCACGAGCTGTAAAGAATTGGAATCAGTGGCGTAGCTAGGATATTTTCCAGAGGGGGCAAAGGTATGAAATTTCCCCAAAACAGTTCCTGATTAATGTGTAAGTATTTAAATTTACATGTATAACAACATTACCATGCCATTATGTAATATTACCTGTAATTCAATCTTAAAGGCCCAGTTCTCTCACCCCAAACAGTACCAATTCTCCTAACCTTAATTCTTACTTAAGTCCCTCCCACAATTGTCTGAATTTTATGCTCATCCAGATACTATCTCAGTTTACTGCTTCAAGGTGAGTAAAAAAAAACTCAAATTCTATAATCAAAACACTCTCAGTATCATTCATGCTGTGTAATATAAGCTTTGGTACTCTGCATTGTTTGAATTACCTGTCAATTTAGAGAGCTGAGTCAGTTGAGAATTTTGGTACCCTCCGTGCCATAATTGTGGTTTGGGGTGGGAGGTTTTGGCCCTTTAAGGTCACGGGGTATCCCATTGTGACTACTCAGTGACTGGGACTTGCTCACTCAACTTTATCTGTGATCAAAGATCTGTCTGTTTAATTAAGGCACATAGTACCTTGGGTGTTCCAAAACTCAATTTTAATTGGCCCATTTCTTTAAAGCACAAAGTTCATATAAAGATGATAATTATCAAGAAATATACGATGATCTGAACATGAATACCTGATAACATGATAAACTAGCAATGAGTGATTTAACAATGTAAAAAAGAATCAATACATTTCTTGTCTTACCTTGGGTAAATGGAAAAAAGCCTGCACCATCTGTGGCTCCAGCAGCAAAAGAATACCCAAATGCCCCCTTGCAGGTTGTACCCTGTCATGAAATAATGGAATTAATTCAAGTAACTGGGTAAATTTAAAATGAAATGCATCAACATATCCATTACATTGTATTCTATGGAAGATCACTTTAAATCAACTGGAGTCACTATGGCTAAAATAAGAACAATAACTTGTAGGAAAATCCATACCCTGTAATACAACTCTTAAGCATTTTATACATTGATTAATTGATACAGGGTAATGTGATATGGTGATCCCTCTTTAATTCTACGGGGGGGGGGGGACTGGCTTTCAGTTGTTCCACCTCCGTTACTCCCCAAAATACATGCACAACCACAAATTTAAATGTTGAAACTATTTTATTGAGTTCTGGTTACATCAACTATTAAGGAAAAATTCAAATTAAAAACTGCCTTGGATCCAAAGCAGTTGAAAATCCAGCATAGGTATTTACATTCATATTTATTCTATAATAAACATTTATTCTATTTTAACTTCTTTATTTATATATTCTATGATATTTTGCCCACACTGATTGTTGGTATTGTTGTTGGGTAGTTGAAATAAGGAGTTGTTGTTGTTGCTTTTACTACTGCTGTTGTTATTGTTTTTTTTTGTTCTTGTTGTTGTTTATATTTTTGTTGTTTCTGTTATTGTTGTTGTTTGTATTGCTGTTTTTGCTGTTGTTGCAGTTGCTGTTTTTGCAGTAGCTGTTGTTGTTGTTATTACTGGTAGTGGTGGTATAAGTTTTTTCATTACGTCACTGTCAGTGAAAGTGCATCATACAAATCACCACTAAAAGTGACAACATTAATTAACTTTAATGGTTCCACATGCTCTGCAAGTCACAAAGTTGAAAGATTTCAAAATTTGAAAGCCAGTGTGATTTATATCAATTTTATTTGTGATACGACATAAAGTGTTCCATATTTTGTCACAAAGGCATCAAAAGCATTTCTTTTTACTCCTTCACCATGAAAGAGCATCTTTTAAAAGAATGAAAAATCATGCTGAGCACAAGCATCATACTGTAGAGTTGTTCTCTTTTTGACTGAGCATAGATGGGTATCTGATGTCTCTTAGAGTACATTTTGTGCTCTTGTAAAAGTGTAAAAGTGATACAGATCATTAAAATAAAATTGCCCTTAAATCCTGAAATCCTTAATCTTGAAATTTTAAAATGTGAAAATTTGTGGCAGAAAGTCAAGATCTTACTTGATTTTCATAACTGAGGTTTATGGCAGTCCAATGCTTTTTAGATTCTATCATATTTTTATTGAATATACAGAATTGTAAGGGTGAAAACAAACATCAAGAAAATTTCTGACATCCCACCAAAAAATCCGGAATTAAGCCAGGGTCGCACTAAAACGAATGCGGACTGGCTTCCAATCCGATTTTTGTGACAATATAAATATCTTCTCCATCTCAGGACGGAAAGAACCCAAAATTTGCCAACCTGTGTAAATGTATAAGTTGTACAGCACAACTATGAAAGTTAAATTTATGCTAATAATTTCATGACATCACATCGACAGACAGACTTTATCGGACTACGCTGCCTGATAAAAAGTGTATGCAGGTGTGAGGTCATGGAAAAGTCAGTTAGCATATTATTTTCATGGAAATAAGATACACCTTATATCTTTGTACTTGTTAACAACATACTGAAACATAGTAAAGCAGAAATAATTAACCAGCCAGGTGCAGATCAGTGACATCTTCTAATAAATCAAACAGTCCAATGATAGCTGTTTTCCTTCTGCATTCCACACTATTTTCTCTCAAATCACTCTCCCTAATGATATTTTCACAGTCCCATTCAAATATTTTGGTATTTCACAACTTCTGAAGGACTAAGCACTATTTCTCTGCTGATATCTTGAGTGTTTGCATTGTTCAACTGAATAACAAGTGGGTAGAAACAACATCCATGCAATACAGTACAGTATGTTGCAAATCCTCAAATGCACTTCAATGAACCATTAAGGGGTAATTTTTTCATCACAACCTAGAGACCCTTTGATCATGACTCCTGGACATATTTTGTGCACTACATTCAATATATTGCAAATAAGCTTATTCCTATAAAGATAATTACTGAGCAAATATCTGCTTACAGAGCCTTTGTGTATGGTCAGACTAAGCAAGGTTATCTTAAGGTTACTTCATGCTTGATTTAGCAGAGGTGTGAAACCGAGCCTCTAACATCTGAAAGTTTAACAACAAAATGTAAACATTCTCAGTCAGTAGGTAACTGTGACTTGCAACCAAAGTGCCCTGTGCAAAAAATGACAGCTTCCTTGAAAACAAATTCCATTTTCAAAATGGATTTTCCATCCCAAAATGGACAGCTTTAAATATACTATATCACACATATCTTCTGTATCTTTGAGCAAATGCTGAAAATGTCAGAGGTAAATACTCATGGGGTATGGGAAAATTGAAATATTTAGCTTCTACACCACAAAAATGGACAGGGGTTGTACTGCATGACATGAATGGAAAAAACATGGATTTTGGAAATCCATTTTGAAATTGGAACTTGTTTGAAGTTTCCATGACAACTAAAGAAATTTACCACACAATTTGCCAAAATAACTTACTTAGCAACATTAAGCAACCATCATTTTTTAATATGAAAAAATGCAATGTCTTCTGCCCCCAAATCAAAGAGCATGCAGGGAATCTCAAATTCTCAAAGACATTGACCACTTGCTCTAAAGAAATTTCATCCACTGGCTAGTGTGACAATACCTCAACACACGTTATGCATTGAGATAAGAACTCACAAAAATCGGACTGGAATCCGGTCTGAACTGGTTGTAATGTGACCACCACTTTAGACTCTTAAAAGTGACAGGTGCCATGAGTAAGGGCTGGTTCACACAATGAAGAATGAATCCCTCATTCTCAAAGCTTTAGTAATAAATAATGATGAAAACTATACCATTTGTCCACCACCAAGATCCACTTCATAATTTGTCATATCAACATGTTGATGAACAAAGCCAACTGGTCCACTGATATTGGTTGTAGCAGTATCGTACAATTCCTGCATAGTAGGATAAAAAATACCGTTTGTGAAAATCAGCAATTGAGAAAGCTTTTGAAAAGGGAAATACTGCTTTCGTGCTACAGAGAAAAAAAAACTTATTTTTAGAACCGATATTTAGCAGGTGATTCACTGAATGAGAGTGGCCAGGGCATAAGCGCAAACCTCAATAGGCTCAAGATCCATGGGATAAAGCTGCTTTGTATCTCTCCATAAATGTAAACATTGTTTGTGGAAATCACTTTGGTGTATGTGCAAAGATTGATGTTACTTTTGCCAAGCTGCTTATTTGTGAGTTTTTGATCATTTTTATATGTACTACATTACATCCAATGCTAGGGCCAGAAAACCTGAACTTCCTGTTTTTCACATGTTTAAAAGCCCAGACAATGGCAAGGTTTTACCAGTTCCACAAAAAAAGGGAAAGAGTGGCAAGTGTGAATTGTTCACCAAAAGTTTCAAAAAGTTTCAAAACATTTGGGGTTGGCTAAAAGGCCAGTTAAGTTGTGCTAACTGATTTTCAAGCAGTCTGAATACGATGAAAGCATAGCTCATTTGAGGGCACAGATCATGTGACAAAGTCGGATACCACTTACAAAGTTAAGGAGCAATGTCATGACATACTGAGATTTTTTGTTCACCTCATAGTCTCAATAAAATTAGGAAAACATCTACAAGGCCAACTGTTTCAAAATTGAGATAACAGAATTGGAAGTTAGAGATTCTCACCTTGGCTTTTTCAGCTTGCTTCTCTCCAATGATCTTAGTACTTTCAAACATGTCTTTGCCTGGTCCTACACCAGTACATAGGGAAGTCTGTATAAGTGAAACCAAATTATCATTAATAATACAATATCAGCGTTTAAATTTATGAAATATTCATCCACCCTCTGGGACACTCAACAAACCTATGTCACTACCCAAAAGGATCTATTTCACTGCCTTTAAAAGGCATATGGTACAGTAAAACCACACAGCTACAGTACACGGGGCATTCAGCACTGGTCCAAGTGGGTTTCATAGTCAGATGTCACCAGCCCAAATATCTGGTTGCAGCAAGCCCTGGACTAGTGGAATTACATTTTATTTAGCCCTGAGTGACATCCACAGAATTCAACAAGAGATTTAGCTTCTACGATGAAGTTTATCACTAACAGTCTATGTTTCATTGTAAAACAACAACGAACCCCAAACCTCTGTGATTTCAAGAGAACTAGCACTGAGCAGAAAGTTCACTGATGGATTCTGGATTCCTGGTGGTCAACAAGGGCTGGCTAAGACTTGGCTTCTTTTCAAATGTCATGTCAGACCTTTCTACTAAATGAGACCTTAATAATTACATAAAAGATTAAATGATTTATAGATATTGATAACTCACTTAACTATAAAATTACCCGATTATCATTGTGATGAAATAGCAACAGGTTATTGTCCTCTGCTTCACCACACAATCCTAGGCAACAAGAGATGAAGTCACTTGTTTGCTCAATGTAACTTGCTTATGGTTACTATAACAGTATAAGAGGAATGGCACATTTACTTTAATTCAATTTAAATTTATTTTTTGTATGATTTACAAAATTATCATGTTGAAAACAACATATATGTCAGCAAAAACATATGAGGGGCACCAGAAAACAGAACAGACCTACTTTCTAAGCTAGTGACTCAACTCAGAAAAAAAAAAGAAAAAAAAGTTCATTTCAATAGCAAAATTATTATTCACAAAAGACCATAAAAGACTATACATAGAATAAGTGTACCAGATAGACAGGGGAGCAGAAAGGGGAAAGAAAGAGAGGAAAAATGCAGAAAGAAAGAGAAGAAGAAAACAAAACAGAAGACATTACTGGCACTGTGCAATGTATGCATCGTAACAAAATTTTCTTCTAATATACTTACCCTTCCGTTGCAGGTACTTGTGATCCGATCACATTCTTCCCCAGTGTCCAAGCAAAATGCTCCTTTGGTATTTGGAGACACATCTCCTTGATTTGTGTTAGCAAAGGCAGCTACAAAGTCACCCTGGAAGATTGTAAGTGTCAACGGATGAGTGATAAAACTGTAGCACTTTGCACACACATTCCTGAGTGCACAAAATACACATTTAATGAAGCCAAAAGTAACCTTCATGACAGCAAGACAGTTTAACATCATGTAGCTGCAATCAAGTTTTCATCCACTGTATAGGTCAGGCAGTTGGTCAGTATGGAGAGGCCAGGCTCCCTCACATCAAGAGGACACTGAATTATGATATCTGCCTTCATTATAAACCAGTTACCATACCTCGTAATTTTCCAACAAATAAATGCTGCATTTATACTCAGTTGCAGCAACATTTGTCAGAGATTCAGCAAACTAAACACATTGTATTCCTTTGTGTCCATGTAAAAAAGCTACTAGTTACTGTCAGTCTTGTTACATATTAGGCAGTAAAAAGCAAAATGAACATATGTTTTATCCCCTGGATACAAAACTGTCCTTTCAGAGTGTTTGTGTAATTTTTTTAATAGAGTCAAGATTGGGATGTGTACTTGTATCCAGGTTGTAGTTGTACCTATTATTATCATTATTATTTTTTTTTTTTTTTTTTGCCTTCCTTTTCCCACAATGATTCTTCCAATTTTCACTTACCCTTACTCAAAAAATAATTTGGAGTAAATTAATACTGACAATAAAAACCTCACATCACAAAAAGCCTCATTACAATAGACCTAACCTACACCACAGAACACTCCAACTAGTGGTGAAATAGATTTGCCAATATCAGGCCTTGAGTTTTAGATTTTACAGGAGTGATACAAATAACACTGCTCAGCAAATTTAGGAGTGTGGTAGGTGATCTGTTGCATTGAATTTTCATACATTTATATGAGTTTCCATTCTCTATCTAGGTGTTCAAAAACCCAAACTCCTTGCAGTGATTTGAGGTGAACGGTGGTATACCTTTGCAATTGTACCCCTCAAAATTAAAGGCATGCAACATGGAAGGAGGTTGCACTTCCCATCCACCTATTTATGGAATAAATTCCCCAACATGGAAGGTGGTTGCACCCCAATGAAAGGAAATTGTAACTATTAAACCAGGTCATGAATTAGTTTATATCTTAACTTAAAACTTCTGGTTTAATCTAGCCACAGTCTTTTTCCTGGTTATAGCCACAGAAACAACGCCATACTAATTCTCCATAAATCTGAAGATCACAAAACGTTACCAGCTCCTCAAAGAATTTCCCAGTGTCTTACCTGACCATGGAAGGTTTCAGGGTTCATATCCATCTCAATCAAGTATGATGCATAACCTTTGTTGTCACTGCTCAACAAACGATTGGTGTTATTCATAGACACAGGATGGACTGGGAAAAAGCTGCCAAGTAATTAAGTAAGATAACAAGTAGTCACCAAAAATTATGCCAGACCAAAAATTATTCAGGAATGGGTATGTTTTCCTTTTTTTTTTTTTCTTTTTTTTTTTTTTTTGTTTTGCTAGCCAATGGTAAACAATAAAGAGAATCCCCTCAACAACCTTCAATGTTTCTTTACTATTCCCTCCACAATCTGGTGAAGAGCTAAATGAGCAAAACAAAACAACCAAATACCTAACAGGAGTTCTGCTTTCTGAAAAAGCCACACAGTGGTGCAACTACTGTATGGGGGATCGGGGAAATTGCTCCCCCGGCTCTGGATGTGGAGAATCCGCAAATATGCCATATGTGGCAACAGACCATCAAGTAACACTACAGTGAATATCACATGGGAGGATCCACCCAAGCACAGTTTAATGTGTTCCATTTTTTCTTCCATACTTGAGATTTAGGTAAAGAGTTTAAAAACATTACTACAGGTATGTACAATGAAGTTGTCATTATTTAAGAAAACATTTGTCTACTATGTGCTGTGGTATATGAGGTAAAATATTTGTATCCTACAGTATATCCCATTATGCTCAATGATGCAGTAATGATAGCACATCAGAGAAAAATCAGAAGAAAGGAGCATCCTTCCCCCCCTCCCCCCCCCCCCTCTTCCCAGGAGAAAAGTCTAGCTGCAGCCATGGAGCTATGTCTCTGAAAGGATACAAATTATAAAAACAACCTGAAATATCATGGGAAGCAAATAAAGCCAAGTTTTTTGACCCAATAGTTTCTTACATATACAACTAATAGATTTCATTCTTTTTTTCTCCCTTAACAAAACACTGTCATCATCAAATAATTTATACATATTCATGAAGTGCACATACATTTAAGACAAGCTCTCAAGCTATTTGTTAAAACAAACCTGCAACTGGTTAAATTCAGAATAAATCTCTATCTGTGTATAAAATGCTCTAATTGATCAGTGACATATGTGAAATCACAACAGCTAAAGTATGCAACTGCTGTACATTTTTAACACTCAAGTAGAACAAAGAACCAGAATGCAAAAATGCATTGAGGTTTCGATGACACATACATGCTCTTTTCAATAAAATGCTACATTTGTTGTAACAACTGGTGACCCAAAATAACCTTTGTCTCCACCTGTAAGTGACTGGTTTTTCTTTTAACCAAAACATTTCTCTATTCAAAAAGTCAAATTTCATACTGTGCCTTAAGATATTCTGCAAACAAGGTTTTCAGAGTTTGATGCCAGGTGATACCAGATGACCATTGACCTCCACCAAAAACAACAGGTACAGTACTTTCAACACACCATAACACATCCACATACTAATTAGGAAATCCATCCAAGTTTCCTACCTTGAGATATCCCATTTTGACAAGTTTTTCAAAGTTTGACCGATCATGACCCCAGATGTCCTTTCACCTCCACAAAAAAAAACCTTATACAGACCATCTTCTCACCATAATTCATTTACATACTAATTTTGAAATCCATCCACCTTTCATACCTTAAGTTTTTCTGAGTTTGACCCCTATGACCCCAAATGACCTTTGACCTCTACCAAAATCAATAGGGTTCTTCCTCCCATCATAACGCATCAATGTATCAAGTTTCAAATCAATCCAAGCTTCCTACCTTGAGATATAGTGTGAACAAGAAGTTCGGAGTTTGACCCCATGTGACCCCAAATGACCTTTGACCTCCACGAAAATGAATTGGGTTCTTCCTTACATCATAATGCATCAACATATCAAGTATGAAATTAATCCACGTTTCCTACCATGAGATATCATGTAAACAACAATTTCAGGGTTTGACACCATGTGACCCCAAATGACCTTTGACCTCCACCAAAATCAATAGGGTTCTTCCTTACATCATAACGCATCAACATATCAAGTTTCAAATTAATCCAAGTTTTCTACCATGAGATATCATGTTAACAAGGATTTCGGGGTGTGACCCCACGTGACGGCAAATGACCATTGACCTCCACAAAAATCAATAGGGTTCTTCCTTACATCATAACGCATCAACATATCAAGTTTGAAATTAATCCAAGTTTTCTACCATGAGATATCTTGTAAACAAGGATTTCGGGGTTTGACCCCATGTGACCCCAACTGACCTTTGACCTCCACCAAAATCACTAGGGTTCTTTCTTACATCATAACGCATCAATATATCAAGTTTGAAATTAATCCAAGTTTCCTGTCTTGAGATATTGTGTAAACAAGGATTTTGGTTTTTGACCCTCTGTGACCCCAGATGACCTTTGACCTCAACCAAAATAAATAAGGTTCTTCCTCTCAGGATGGGGTATCTGTGTACCAAGTTTGAGAACTGTCAGATCTTCTCTTCTCAAGATATCGTGTATACAAGCAGTGTCACAAACACACACACATACACACATACACACACACACACATACACACACACACACACACATACACACACACACACACACCATCATGAATGCATAGGTTTCTCTTTTCATCGAAACCAAAAAAGTCATCAGCAGGAAATTTAGCACCGTTTGTCTACATTCATATGACATGCATGATGGTGAGACAGGTCATATATTATCTCAAGTCCCCCACCTATACCACCCACAAGGGAATTTTCCAACCAAATTTTAAACCATAAGTCTTGGAAACTATTTGCAAGCTTCTGTAGCTCCTTCAGCAGTTACGGTAAGAAGCAATCATGATATAATGTAATCAACTGCAATATATTAAACCAAAAAGTCCAAAGACTCTGGAGTAATTTGCAGATGTTAAAGACAGAAACTGCTGTCATTGTGCTAAGAGCTCAGTATAAGCAATGAAGTATGAAAAAATGCCAGTGAGCTACCACTGGAGTCAAAACTTAAGTAATGATTGTTTCCCGAAAGGGTATTCCGTTTGCTGTTTTGAGAATTATTTAAAGTTATGAACGCAAAGAATAATTGAGTGTTGCTTTCTTTGTGGGAAACTACTGAGAAAAAGCAGGTTATTGGTTCCGAGTACAACAAAAACTTTTCACCTGAGACAACTCCCTATGAAAAATAATGTGTCAACTTCCATGAAGCTTTTCTCTACGACACCTGACAAACAACTCTGAAGTAATACCTTTCTTGTGACAATTCTCCACGAAGCTGATCTCTATGTTAGTTGAGAATGCAACTGTGATTGTGTGTGACAACTCTATTAAAAACTGTCTACAAAAAATAATGTAATCTCTTGGAAGCTTTTCTCTACATCTGAGAAACAACACTGAAGCCTGTATCCCACTTAATTGTGACAACTTTTCTACCAAGCTTACTGTATGTCTATGTTAGTTCAGTATGCAACTGTGATTGTGTGTCATCACTGTTTAAAAACAACAATGTAAGGAAGGGGTTGTCTGTTATATTAATTATTATGCATGAAATCTAGTGTAAGGAGTTTCAGCATGCACATACATAAAGACCTTTACAGTCCCCCATCCCAATAGTCCCCCTTGTCAATAGCCCCCATGCCATATTGGTCCCCCGTGTCATTGGTCTCTCGTGTCATTGGTCCCCAGCCCTAGACCCTAAGCCAGGGGACCAATGAGACGAAATAATAAGTGGGGGACCAATGAGATGGGGGACCAATGAGATGGGGGACTATAGAGTGGACCCTGTGCTAGGCCTAAGTTACATAGCCTACTAACCAATGTTTGACTGAACTGTTCAGTTCTATTTTAGGCCTAGGCTAGTATGCTATAGCCTACTAATTGTACAGTGCAAGCTTCTTCAGTCAAGTCTAAATTAGGCTATAGGCTAGGCCTATAGGCCTACTGTAAATAGGATAATGGAAATCGACGTTTTTAACTTTTACGCTAGGCTTCAAATACAATAATTTGACTAGTTATCAGGTGCTAGTAAACTAGTTACAGGTGCCTAATGTTATGATATCAATACAGTAGGCTACTTGGAAAGGGTTACTAGTACTGCGCCAGCTTACTAATAAGTATGCCTACCCGAAAGTTAAGATGAACACATTACTGCATAGTTTATGCTCGGCTTGAGAGTTCTTGGAAAACAGAATACCACATTTCCACACAGGTTCTTAAAATGTGATTATAAAATTGCAAATATGTGGAAGTTATTTAGGTGTTTCGAAAATTTGGGGTCCACAATTTGGATTCATATAATATTAATATTTATGTTATAAACTTGGTTGCTTCAATTATTTTCTTAGTGTAATGAATTAGCAAGCATCTCTTTTAAGCAGTGAAATTCCTCCCCCTACCAACAAAATACATGACAAATCATCACTTGTGGGCTCTTCGACTATAAGGTAAGGTACTTTCAGTGTAATGTGACAACTATAAATTCGGCCCAAAATATAAGATGTCCAAGCACGCTAATATTCCAAGTACCACATACCCTTGAATAATTAATAGTAACAACTTCCAGACTTAACAAGAAAGACAACCAAAAATTATCATCCTAGGCTTCAATGTACAACTAATCTATCGTTACACATGTTAGGATTAAAACATATGCGGTTGCAAACACAGCAGTGACATGTTTGTAGTCAGTCACTGGCTGCCAACTTCGGACTTCGGACTTTGCAATCCCCGGTCCCCCGCAAGGTTTTGCCTGGAGAGAGACAAGAGCAGCTCCATAGTTTTCCCTTTCGGGAAACCAAAAAGGCTGTGACCAGTCCCACTTACTTATGAATTCTTGGGAAATTGTGCCTAATGACTGCTGGTGAGCTCAGATGATGATCTTGGAAATTCTTAAAGAACTGCTTTTTGAACTCTGGTGATTCTAGATGATGATCTTGGGAATTGTTGGGAAATTCATTCATTGAACCCTCTGCATAGATGATGATGATCTTGGAAACTTTGGGGAAATAGATTCTGACATTCACCAAAACAGTTGAGGTTCTTCCTTTCAAAATGACTAATATCTGACCCACATGTGAAAAGAGTTCAGTATCACAAATCACATAGTGTACACAAGCACACACAAAATCACACATCCATTTTACATATATAATCTGAGGACCTTGTTGCGATTTTTTCTTTTTTCTTCCTTAACCCTAACATTAACAACAGACTCTCTGTCGTTCAAACTTTAGAGGACTTTGGAAATCTATTGAATTTCCTTCAAAGGACCTGAAATCCATTGTTAAGGTCACTAGTATGAATTCAAAACAAGTGAACCATCCAAAAATACTTGCTAGGCAAGGAATCAATAACCATAGAAGTCTCACCTTATAAGTCCTCTCCCTGTTCCATCTGTCGAAGTAATTTTCAGCACAGTCATAGTTGTATCAACATTGTAATCATAACTGAAACAAGAGAAGAGCACAACATATTTTATAATCAAACTGCAGTAATTTTGTCTCAAAAAGCAGCTTCCAGTGACATGAACACAAGTTCTCATTTCCAGCAACTGATCAGTTTTGCCCAAATTCTTTCAGTTTGTCACCTTTTCCCCTCCCCCCCCCTTCCCCTCACACATCCCTCTACTGCCTGGTGCATGAGTGATGGTATCAATGTAAGTCACATGTAAATAACATTAAACCAATATTGTCAGGCTCTGAAGTGACCAAAAAGTTTATCAATTCACAACATTAATTCAATTTTAAGCCCAGGAAAGTGAAACTATCAAACATTTTATAAATTTCAGTGACTTAAGTTAGAAGTCACTCAACATACAAATCCGTCATAGCATATGTGGTTTGGTTTGGTGAATTTGATTAAGTTTAGTTAATTTATTTTAATCTAGTGGTGCTCCCGGCCTTTTTTTGCAGTTGTTGGGCACTGCCACGGACTTCTTACATACGTGGGCAGAGCATACTATGCATAGATTATCGCTACGGTACATGTGAGTATAGGCATAACAAGATGGCTGTCTTCTATGGTTTTGTGTGTGAAATTTTGGACTTACTCAAGTAGTTCAAAACAACAGATTTTGCAAGAAAGTTGAAATATTTTAACAAAATGCAAGGTAAGGTCAAAATCACTTCACGTATTGCAGGAATATGTTGTTTCTCATTCAAGTTCAAATTTTGTTTAAAATATTACAGAGTCTTTGTCAAATCATACAAATTATAGCTTCACCGTGGCCATCTTAGTGCGTTTTTTTTGCCCGAGTCGGAGGCAACAACCTACCAATGGGACGTACACCTTACATGCTCTGTCCCTGTATACAGGAAGTCCATGGGCACTACATAGTTTTCCCTTCTCCACTGCTTATGCAGAGTATCATGCACTATGGCAGTAGGTTCCATTTTTCCAGTGTTTAAGTATCTGTGACTTCAAGGTAAATTGAGGAATTAGTAAATGTACACAATTAACAAGCAAGGACTGGCTATGCTGGCCTTATTGATGAAGCTTACCAATTTATTCCTGCAGTACTTCATATTGGGCACCAATTATCAATGTTCACTGATGACTTCTCTCAATATAATAGTAACACCAACTAAAAGCAACATGCCAAAACTAGGCTACAGCTGCCTCAGCTAACCTAAATCTGCCTCAGCAAATTCCTTAATCTGCCTCAGCTAACCTAAATCTGCCTCAGCAAATTCCTTAATCTGCCTCAGCTAACCTAAATCTGCCTCAGCTAACCTAAATCTGCCTCAGCTAACCTAAATCTGCCTCAGCAATTGTTGCTACACAAATTACAATAGCAGGGTTAATCTGGTCAGCTATTGTATAATGTACAGTAAAAAATAAATGACAGCAGCTGCTGCATTATGGGAGAGGGAGCTGCAACCTTAGCTACTTTGACATGGTGCATAAATGATGAGAGGGAAGAGTGAGGAAAAATTTCAGGTTCAGCTTAAAGGTCCAATTCTCTCACCCCAAACAGTTCTGAGTACCAATTCTCCTAACCTTCTTACTTAAGCCCCTCCCACAGTTGTCTGAAATTCATCCTCATTCAGGCACAAACTCAGGTTATAGCTTCAGGGTGAGTAAAGAAAAGCTCTACGTGTATAATCAAAACACTATCAGAACAGTTCGTGCTATGTAATATAAGCTTTGGTAGTCTGCATTGTTTGACTTAGCTGTCAATCAAAAAGCAGAACCAATTGAGAATTTCTGTTAACCCCTACAAGAATTGCAGTTTAGGGTGAGAGGATTGGCCCTTTCAAACTCTCTACCTACAAGAATGACTCATTATCCCTGAAAGGATTCTCCCTACCACACAGGGTATATCCCCAATTTTCAGTAGGAATCTACCCCATCATCACTGACACAATTTTGAGGAAGGCTACACTTACTTGCTTCGCTCACTAGCAGGGTTTTGCTCATACGCATATGGACTCCTGTTGATGTTGGCACCTATAAGTTCTCCGGCATTGTGGTAAACATAGCTTGGGGCAATACTCTCATGAGCCATGCGAATACTCTGTAAGGTAAAAAAAACTTGTTAATGTTAACAAAAAGCCCCAATTTCCACACAGTGGGTCACAAACAAATATCCACTTAAAGCAAAGTGGCAAAGGGTCAATGCTTTTCAAAACTGCTACAATTCTTGCCGATAACAGTGGAGTTTTAAATTTGGCAGAAATGACAGGAAAATCTCAAAAGTTTAACAACTTTGGTAAAATCTACAGGATGTTGACTTTTCAGTTTTGCATACATCAGAACTGAGAGTATATTCAAGTGTAAGGTAACAGCAAACAAATATTTTCTCAGATACTGTAAATGACTGTCAATGCCTCAAACAAAGTCTTTAATTTTGGAAATTTATGCATTCTACTATTAAAACAACCATACCCAGTCAAAAATATGGAATTCATGGTAAAATTTTTGTTTTGTTTTGTTTTCATGAACTTTATTTTGACCGTAACAATCCAATGGTCAATTTACATATACAAAACAACTTCACAACTCAATTTTCAGCCACAAAGTCAAATATGCTTACAGTACATGAGAATAAAATGTGCTGAAACAAGGTAAGAGAATACATTAGCCTGAAGACTAATATATACAGTTTAAGGGGTATCTAAGCTGTGGTGGGGGGGGGGGAGCTTATGTATGAACTCCTCTGGACATTGTACTGACAAATACATGAATACACTACGTAGATAAAACGTCAATTACAAAGAGGATATTCTTTTTTTCTTTTTTTTTTTTTTTTTACAAAGAGGATAATTAACTAGACCTTTCATTGGAATCTATCAACTAAGTAATACTTGGATGGTAAAAAAAAGTTCAAGATTTATTTTATGATACAAAAGAACAAGAGTCCTTTAGATCAACAGGGATCAGAGTGAATTCCAGAACTTGGGAACTATGTATAGAATGGAACATCGCCTACATTTTAAACAAAAGAAATGTGATATTAGATCACATTTGTCTCTAGTCTAATAACCATGACTTGAGTTTAACATTATTGAAATTGTGAAACATATTTGGGACTTAACATACTGTATATGATACTGAAACATATAATTTGCTGCCTGATAAAATGGTGAAGTAAAAACTGTTAGATTTTTTGAAAAGGTGAAATAGCAGCAAAGAAGATAAAGAAATACAGTAGTGTCACCAAAGATAATTCTGAAAGCAAGTTCATTTTAATGCAGAGGAGCCAGTAAATATGAAATAGGAGGATAGTAGTTCTAATCAAGCTACAATGCATCTATGACAGTACTGTACCTGAAATATTCCTTCCACAAAATTGTCATATGAGTCATGAACAAAGCCCTGTGACGTCACATCAAACACAAAGTACTGGAGGAAACCTGCTGGGGCTGAGTGAGTGTGTGTTCCACAAATGACTACATTTTTCTCGGTGTATCTGTCTCCATACAATGTCTCCAATCTTTTGAGAACCTTTCCACAATAAAAAAAATAATGAACAGTAAATGATGGGACCATGCAATGAAAATTTACTTTTGGACTTCAGTAATCCTCACAGCTGATTTATTCCCTGAAACAAGTTGACTAAGGTTCTAAGCCAGTTTTCTATGATTACCTAGTAGTATGGGACCATTCAAAGACACCATCCAGTAGCAAAGGTACAGTACCTTGCCATTAATAGATGCTTTTAAAGGAAATCATACAAAACTGAAGTAGGAACTGTTCAACAGGAGATTTTATAAAAATTTCCACTTTGACCTGTCCCCTAGGACATTGAACGATGAAACCTTTCATCAAACTTCTTAGAAACTCCATGAATATTTTCCTTTTCAAAAGAAGTTGACCAACAAACAAACCACAGTTTCCAACACTCCCAGTACATCATCTATTTTAATGCTGACTCCCCAGAGAGCCACCCCTCCCCCCATCACCACCTCACAATTTCTGCAAATCATTGCAAATTAACAATCTTTTTAAAAGTAACTAAAACTTACCCCCAAGTTGATTGCTGTTGCACCCATGGCAAAGTCAACTACCACAAACACTTCACAGTTGTTGGCATCAGCATCATCACAAAAGATGAATGCTCTGCTGTACTGTCTTGTGTGGATACCTCTAGATGTCTGGCCAGGGTGGGCATAGCCCATCTGTAGACAAGAAATTGGACATCATTATTTTAAATATTCCTGGTAGCACTAAACAAAAACGTTTCAAATCTTAAAGGTCATGAGCAATCCCCTACACTATTTTTTGAAGCAACAGCTATTAAATATCACAATTTTATTCTTCTTCTTATTTCTCTTCAAACAATCTTTTATAATATTTTATGGCTTCAATATTGCATATTCAAAGTACACCAAACAGTTACTTCTTGTAAATTGTACACATACATTACTGGCTCCTCACAAAACCTGCAATGAAGCAAAGCCTTCCAAACTACAACTGAACATGTTAAATCAGCCACACTGCTTACAGCATTGCTGACATCAGTGAAATTGCACCATTGTGGCATAGGTACCACATCTGTGGATGGCATATCCTACTGTTCAAATGTGGCATTGTTTTGAAACTTCACAACCCAATTACTGTAGCAACCTAAGGATAAAATTTATAAATTACCCGAATAAACCATTACAACTAATCTTGCCAAAGTAGAAAATCTCCCATGCTTTTTTTCCATTTTCATTTTGGCTTTTACTTACAGTACATAATTCCCCTCCAGATATCAAAATTTCCTTCCATACTGTATGTATAAAGTCTCCTTGGGGTGTCTTTAAGCTTCCAAACTTTTCAAAATTATGTTTTAAGTGGCTTTGACATGCACACTTAAAATGATCACAAAGATATTGTTATTTCATTCCATTTCACTTCTTTGTCACATCATCATAAAAGTATACAAACATAAAATATATTAATTTATTTCAATAAATTATATCTTAGTGCATAATGATGTGAAGGAAGTAGAACAAAAACCCTCACGAGCTTTGCAAAGTGCTCCATTCCCTCAACAGACACAGAGGAAGTAAAAAACAAGAATTAAACAAGATACTTCACTTAACCCCCCCCCCCTTCCCCCTTAGGTGACTATTGGAACAATGTTCTTATTCTTTTTTAGTTACTATTTTGTGTCTGTGTGTGTGGCATATAGGTATAAATTAATTTTTCACCTCCTGGTACTTTTAGGCTAGTAATTATTCCACAGTACTTTGACCTATTTTTAAGGTGCACAGTGCATTGTGTAATACTGTCTCTGCTAATCAAGATTTCACAGACATGTACTATACACTGCAGATATTAACAATTACAGTATTCTACACAACTTGTTTCTTGAATCAATTAGGTTGGCAAGATAGCCAAAGTACATGCCCACTATAGAGCCAGCTACCAATGACTGTATATCAGAGAATACTAAATCCAATTAAAAAAAACAGGATAATGACAAAGTGCAAGGTATTTCACCCCTAATTAGGTACTTCATTGCTACCTTTGAGCCGATCTGAGTGTCAACACACATTAAACAAACAAGGCACCATACCACAAGGAGCACTTTGTGAGTTGATCTGACAATTTTCAACTGATAAATAAAACAAAATTAGCCATTAAACTTATCTCAACAAAGATAAAGAGACAAACAAGATTAGACCCTGTTACCAAAGATTTCTTATCACTGGGGATATTTAGTCTGATGACTGCACTCATCAACTGTTTGTTCATTGTGCTGATAACCATGGTTTTCAGTTCTGGCTGTCTCCTCAGATCATATTTAAGTTTTGGGTTTTTTTTTCTCTTTTTTTTCTCTTCCTTATTCTGATAAGTTTGTTACCTTGTATTGTTTGTTTTTTCTTTGCAAGATTTGTAAATATTTTTATTTCTTTTCTTACACCTTACGTGAGGTAAATAAAATAAAAAGAAACTGAAATTGAGTTCTTATACGACTACTTTACAAAGTTTACAGACAACAAAAGTGCTTCAGTATGTCAAAGTTTTTCTCCCCAAGTTTTGCAATACCTTATATAGTTATATACAAAACTTCAGGAATCATTAGACTAGACACGCTTGGAAAGTAAAATGGGTATGTACTTTATTTACAGTAAGCCATTGTCAAACTGAAGTAGATACAGTAGGCACCTACTTATATCCTATTCACCATCAGGCCAATCTTCTTTCAGTTGTTTATTCAGCTAAGTTTGAGGTAGCCCTAATAACTCCACTTATTGACATGTCTCACATCTCTGTCAATTGTTATTATTTTTCATCCTTTTGGAGAAAATTTGAAAAAAACAGGTGGTAATCAAGTCTATATAGTAACAGCAATTAGGTTTAAAACTGTCAAAGTAGTCAATTATGGAAAATAATCTGAAACAGGAGAAAACTGATTCTCTCATTTCCAGAAGTTCATCTTTGCAATGTTCAATTGCTGCAGCAATTACAGATGGAACAGCAGTCATGACTCTCTCAAGAAACCACAAGAGATGGATAAGCAATTCTGCAATTTGATGATTTTTTTTCCCCGTAAGAACTTGAAACTATATTTTATTCAGAAGGAAGAAGTGTTCAATGTCCTTGAGCGCTCTTTTGAAAACAGTTGATATGAATGAAGAAGTGTTTTGAGATTTTGCAGTTTGAAGAGAATTTTGCCAAAGTACATGTCACTATGTGATGTATACAATCAGGTACCATGTACAAAGTGACCAATATAGAGGCCTAGCCTAGGCCTGACTTGTATTGGCAACTACTGTAAGTAAAGGCTACAACCATATATCTAATCTGCAGATATCTATTTGTAGTATTTAACCTGAAACAGAACTGGTACTTATTTGGTTTCCATATCAAGAAGTGACAGAAGTGACTATATTGAGCAGGTGGTACAATTATAGAATAGAATACAGGGCAACTCCTAAGTCCACTTAGCATCCGAATGGACTGATGCCATGTAACACCATTTTTCTTGGCCAGACCTGGACCTTGACTCTGCACTAAAGCATCCGCCCATCCACTTGAGAATATGCTTGTGGTACGTACAGTATTTAAGGCAGGGAAATCTACATCGTTTTCAAATTAAACTTATGTGCTGTAATGTTGCACTCACTTTACAATCTTCACAGCACATCCACTCTAGAATATTGCTTGGAAAGACAGTTTCGTATGTACGAACATATCAGACCAAGGATATGTTGTTCTCAAAAGATATTCATACAATTAAGTAATTTAAGACACCCTTATTTAGGAACCGAGCATCCCAAAAAAGATAAATCATGGACTTTGTCATAAATTTGAGCTACTCTTTGGCCACTTTACCAACACTCAAATCTTCCACTGAGCACCCAGATGCAAAGAAACAACCTTCAAGAGGCCCTGTATTCTATAAATAATATTCAATGGGACACCCATTACTGCCATGTTGACGTCTTTCCAAGCAACATTCTCACTGTAGACTTCAGTATACTAATACGTACTTACGTTCAAGTATACAGTATTCAGTGCTGCGAACAGTTGTTCACACAATCAGCATAAGCCTACCTATAGACAAGCAGACAGATTTGCCGTTTAGAAATAAGATCGTACAATTCATTCTTTCCGATGAGGATACTGAAAAAGTTTCAGGTCTATCCACAAATTTCATTGTTGTCTTGTACTTGGGTTTGAAATTTGAAGTTAACAGTTATTTTTAACACATGTAAGTTCAAACATTACTTTCCGCCCGAAGACTTTAAAAGGCGGGAAGTAACGGGCGGAAACTATCGAGGGCGGAAACTAACGGACCCCGCCTAACCCTATTACTATCTGTGCGTATACTCATATGACACATGTTCTGATCACGTGAATAAGAGACCCAGAGCCAGTTAATACTTCAAGTTCAAATGCCTGTGCCTCTGTGTAGCCCTAGGCTACTAGGCCCAATTGGCTGTGGCTAGTACCAGTACAGTTAGGTAGGGGGGCCTAGTAGTAGTACCCACAACTGCCTAGGCTACAGTGTATGGCATTACAATGCAATTTACATTAGTCCAACATACAGTAGCCATAGGCACCAGTTTTTTCAACGTATAAATAAACAATCCATGTAGCCAGATTTCGTTGCACACCGAGAACGATCAGCAAACACGTCGTACTTCCTTGAATCGCCCTAGCTTACCATATTAACGTCTGCTGCTGGGCCAGTCACATCTTCAATTCCTATGCCGACATAATAAGTCTGTTGAGCAGCCGCCGCGGCCAATATGCACGCGAAGACACAAAGAACCGCATTCATTTTTTTAGGCAGAAACTCAAATCGGTTCGAATTTTATCAAACGAGGTTAGATGGATACTGCTACTTCACTACAGTGAGGAGATATGAAACGTTAGTCTCTGTTAATTGCAAATGAACAGTATCACAGCTAATTAATCTTTAGAACAATACAAACCTGGCGCTTTGTTTGTTTACCATCTTCATCACAGCACCTGACTGAATGAACTTTGAGATCATGTGATTAGGTCTCTAACCAATCTGAAGCCATCCCAGAATTCAACCTCAGATTCGTCCCGATCCCCTAATTCATTCTGTGATTCATTCTCGTTTTCATCCTCATAATGCTTACCCTCGAATTTCTCTTCAGATCTAGGATAAATCCGACGAATCCGAGGATAGAATGAAATAAGAGGATGCAACCGAGGATGGATCCTATGGCAGTTTGAAACCAGGATGAATCATGTGATGGCTCGAAAACAAAGATGAATCCGCGGATGAATCTCGGAGGATGATTTTACTGAGGACACGGGTGTTCGGGGTACTCAGCAGTGGGCGGCTCCTGCGCGCGGGTGTATGGGGGGATACATCACCCCATGAATTGGATGGGGGATACCGTACACTATATCCATATCGAAATGTTTTGTACAAAAACGATCATTTGCTCATTCTATATCAAAATTTTTCAAATGTTCTAATTAAGGTTAGCTGGCTCGATTATGCTTTGGAGTGATATTTCAAGGTGAGAGCAACTCATGAAATGCCGATTTTCATTCCAAATACATGATTTTTGACTATCTCAAAGTTTTGTGACGTCATAATTTAGGGAATTTCTCAAAAATATTGGGCCATTTTATGCCTTTACTTCACCCGTTTTACGTCAAAAATATAGATACAAATAAAACCAATTCTTGTCTTCCTGTTACCTGTGACATGCAGCTCCCAGAAACGCATTTAGCCGTGTAAATATATTTGTGGCTAGAAGTGTCCATCCTCTAAATTATGAAAAATTGGAATAAAAAACGTTTTTAGCCCGCGACATCAAATTTCATAAATTAATGATTTACGACAAAAGAAAGGGGTGTCTAGTCAAAAAAGCATTCACTAGATGTGCAATAGTATGAACATCACAAATCCAGTTTAGCAGACCTTAAAACACAACCCGAATAGTACACAAAGCGAAAAACCTAAAAATGCAACATGCGCCCGCACACTGTACGCATTTGGGAGGCTTTTGATCGAAACTTTTCGATATGCCCATGAAAGCCAACCTCACTAAACTAGGCTAAAATGAAAATGCTATTATGAAAACTAAAAGATTATTAAAAAACACTCTTTAAAATGTAACAGAAAACAGGTCTCTAAAAATAGAAGGGAACGTATGAATGTGGTTTGACATTTGCGTGCACCCACCCCCTCCCCATGGAGTAACTACTAAACGGAAAAAATATTACACGTATAGGCCTATGCACCAAAATCCCAATCGCCTATCACCTTCGAAAGTGATCGTCCTTAATTTTATTTCTTCGCTTGATACACAAGGTGAATACGGTATCCATTTCTTAAATACATATTCTGATAAGGTGACCTTTGCATGCAGTGAAAGAATATATAATATTTGAATTCCATCAAAATCGGAAAAGACTTTTTACATAATTGCCGGATGCACCGTAACGTTTTTTCTGGGAGATTTAATTCTGTTGTGTTTCTGCCGTCTCCAGATGAGTCTTTTTAGACGGTAGTTTGCTCCACACGGTTCTTGCAGTGATTTTTACTTTAAAAATCATTGTTGTTATTTTTATTCGTTTCGGTTTAGTTTTATCGACTTTCTCTCTGTCTCATTTAAAACACACATGAAAATGACTGATGAACATAAACAAATACTTAATATTTAGGACTTTATTAAGAATACTAAAAGAGACGTGATTGAACAGTGTACACAAAAAAATGTAAATTTATTCATTTTACAACTTACTATAAAGAACCCGAGGAGTGTTGACAAGGAACTTGAAATGCTGTGATATGCCCCGACGCGCCTTGAAAAAAAAATTAAAAAAATTACTATGGGAACCAAGATATACAATATAAAGAAATAAATGATGCTTAATAACAGTGGTGAAGTTAAAGGAGTCAGGGGTGGTTTCCCCCTGGCTCTAAAAAGGGAAAAACTCGGAAATTTGTCATTTGTGACATCAATTGACTACAATGTGGTTTTCCCGACTCTTCTTTCATGAAATATCTCCTTCCTTTCATTAAAATCTCAATATTTGTAATTATTTGTTTCAAATATTCAATTTTTTCGCGCGCTTTGAGTAATTTTCATTTACTGCATGCTTGCAGTCACTGTCGTGTTCCGTCGTAAATCAGTTTGGTAAAATTTTCCGAACTCTAGAAATGACAAAATCACCAGATTATCAAGTAATATCGGCAACTGCAGTGCTATTTTCATGAATTTTTCTATCATTAAATTCCAAATTTTCCCTAATATAAGCTCTTGACCCTTAAAATGTCGTTGTACAGCCTTTATTTGTAGGTCTTAGATAACACTGTGTAGCAGTAGCAACAGCGATCTTTGGTAGCTGTGCAATCTCAGACTTGCTTATAAGAAATACAGATTCCTCAGTTATTCCGAACTTTTCACATTTCCTTATAATTATGTAGAGAACCAGAATTCAAAATTTTCTCTAATTCGGCTCCACATTTTCAAAACTTTGCTGAAAAAGAGCAGAAACTTCGGCGCGCTTGCCGCAAATCACGTCCCCAGAGAAATTGCGTTCACAATGAAATAGAAATTCAGAAAATCTGGGTGCTTGCCCCCCCCCCCCTCGGCCCGACCGGAAAAATCTAGCTGCGTCGCTGCTCAATGATTTTTTTCACTCGATTAAGAAACTTAATCCCCCCTTTCAAGGCAATCAGACAGCTTTTACTTTTCTATATTTTTTTACGATAGGCCTTTGGACCTTTTAATGAAATACGCCTCTGACAGTTGCTATGATATCACGTTAGATAACCCGGAAAGGGTCACTTCCGGTGGTCCGGGGGTATTTTTGGCCGAAATTTTCTTTGTACGCTCCGCGCCAATTGATGGTGGCGCCCGCTTGGATAGTGACACCAACTATATCCCCCCTCCCACACACACACACACACACACACACTCACACACTTTATTCTCGTATCTCTCTTATTTTTCACTTACGTTAGTGATTTATGCAACTGTCCTCCCGTTCTATTTTACCCTATTCGCAGAGGATACAAATATCCTCGATAAACGCCAAGATCTGCAACACATATTTTTAAAACAAGTTAGGAGTGGTTTCATTGTGGTTCAAAATGAACCAATTATCCTTTGAAATTACTAAAGCTTATTTCATGGTTTTTCTCTCATGGCAGCTAAAAATTGACATCGTTAAATTCTTTATTGACGTTGAGTAGATATTACGACAGTTAGTGAAGCTAAATTTCTTGGTATTTTTATAGACTCTAATGGAACCTGAAAGCCTCACATTGATAAGCTATGTTCTAACATTTCTAAAGTAATAGGAATTTTGTATAAGGTAAGTTCTTTTGTCCCTCCCCACTCGTCACTTTTATATTTACATGATTTATTAATTTATTCCCACCAACCCTATTGTAACATTATCTGGAGAAACGGCTTCTTATCCTACTTAAATCGTTTACATGTAATTTGCACAAAAAAGCAGCCCGGATTTTATCAAACCCCAATTATTTTGCTCCGTCAAATCACTCTCAATGAATTTTTACATTTTTTTTTTTTTGATATATTCAAAATTTAACGGTTGCAACCTTTATGTACAGGTGGGTAAAAGGCCTCTAATTAGCCTACCAATAGCTATTGTTAACAATCGAAATTGCAATAACGTTTATCATTCCTATAACTATGTCATCTGGCAATTTTCGCCAAAATCTCTGTTGTAATGATATTTCAAACCGACTCTTTTTTAAATAGTGGTATTTAACTCTGACATAATGTAAACATAACATCAAGTCCGCAAAGACTCTACGTTCTCTTTTAAAAGAAGGTTTAAGGATCATCTACTTAATTTCTCTCAAGCTGTTTGCTGGTGTTTTTTATTATTATCTATTTGTTTTTACGGGGGTTCTTTTTTCTTGTTTTTTATTTGTTTTACCATGCTTTGATCTTCCTCTGCTACATATGTTGTTGTTGTTTGTTGTTGTGTAAACAATTATAAATTAGATTGATAGGCGCTGCTTATACAAGCTTTTGCTTTTCCAGTCCTCCAGCACCTACAGATCTACTTGTTCAATCATGTTGTATGAACTAATGAAAATTGATGTATAAATAAAACTGAGACCAATCAAAATCTTCACACTTTCTGTGCGCTTCACACCCCTTTTATCGGTTGTCCACATATCGATACCTTTACCGACTCTGGGGCCAGTACTGCAAGAAAAGTTGAAAGCCTTATTGGTTGCATGGCGTACGGGTTTTATGGCTGATCATTCTCAAATTTCATCATAAAAAGAATGCGATGTAAAACATCGGGAAGCTTGGAACGCAGTTTTCCCTCGGTTTGCAAGCGACCCATCTCATTAGCACTATCAAAAATATATGGGCTTTAGACACTAACGGAACACCATCTTACCTTTGGAGGAGTACGGCGAAACCGGTAGGCTTCTATAAAAGCATATTGGGCTAAATTCGTTGCAACAACTTCCACGTAGATCCTTGCCTTCTACCGGTTTCGAGTGCTTTTTTCAGCGCAAAGCGTAAATATTAAAAGAAGGTTTTAAGGGAATAAAAGGATTTGGTATGTGTCAGAGGGGTACTTATTCTTAGCATTTTGGTGAAATTTGCATTGAAATCCGATGTGCGACTCTCAAGATATGAGCACGTAACTTTTCACATTTTCAACAAACAAGCAGTGAACTTGAAGCAAGCACATATGACATCATATCCGCACATTAGTGCCCAATTTTTTTTTTTTTTTTTGTTTGCTTTAGAGTTGATTGTCTCCTGAACACCCCATATTATTAAAATGTGATTACATAAGTGGACTGAGAACTTTACAAACTTGCATCCCCCACAAGGTCAACACAACAGTCTGATAAAACAAAGGGAAACAAAGCATTCCTTATCAATGTGAGGAAGTGACAGTGTGATATAAGCTCTGCTGCCCTCAAATTTACTTTGGAAAACAAATCTACTGACCTTATTTACTGATATCTCGAGAAATAAGTATCCGATTTGAAATGGAACTTTCATCATATTGAGTAGATTTGGTTCCCCTTTCAGATAAGAAAATTAAATTTTGGCTTTTACTTGCCCTTTAAAAGTCCCCGGCCTAACAGAAGAAGCAATGCAGGATCACCTGTCGGTACTCAGTCGCCAGAGGTGTTTATATACATTTTGCAATGGTTAATTGGTCATGACTGAGTGAGGATTTTACTTATCTGATCCGTTTCTTTGCTATTTCACCAGTACAATAATATAAAGGTTCACCCATACATATAGTAATACTCCTAAAACCTCTGTAAAGTAAATGTTAGGACAGCATTTTATTTCTTAAAAGTGCCCTCAGTAAGTATCAAATTTAGCGCGGGCTGCAGGAAGACATCCCCCTAATTTCTACCCTTTCTAAAGTCATTCCGATTTTGTGACAAAGAGCCATTAGGCCCATGGGCATCCGCAGAAATTTTTACAAGGGGGGCAAGGTCATTCATGGATGATTGAATTGTGTACACTACCTAAGCGGAGCGCCACCATCAGTTGGTGCGGAGCGTCCAAGAAAATTTTGGGTCTTACAAACCCTTCAGATGGCTGGAAACGACACTTCGCACGTGTTATAAGCTGCATGTACCCAGCTCTGAAACAGGAATTTCATGTCTGTAATTTTTAGATTTTTGGAATTTTCATTGTAAAAAATTGTTGAAGTGAAATCTGCCTCTCGGTCACGGCCTCGCACACGTGTGCACGATAAAACTTACAACTGTCAAACAGTCTGTATAGGCCTATATCCGTTACCTATTATGAATCATACCCCCCCCCCCATATTAACCTTGTATATACCCAAGTCTCATTTGCTATTCCTGGTCAAATGTCCACATTTCAGTAGAAACTGACGCTGGGGGTGAAGATATTTTGATGATTTATTTGTAATTTTTTTTATTTTGATTTTGAATTAATTTTTTCACAAGTTTGATTTTCCGGGGGGAGGGGCAAGTGCCCCCCTTGCCCTTTCCCCCTTGCGGACGCCCATGATTAGGCCAAACCAAATGTTTTCTCCACTGGTCCATTTTCCAACCAGCAGTCCTCAATATATTGAACCTTAATATATATTCCTAAGTGGTGTACACTTCATGATGAACCTACGTGGTATTAAAGTCACTTAATCTCTTAAAAACCTTAAAGTGTACCTCAAGTAAAAAAAATGCAAAATATATATTAAACAGCATGAAAAAAGAATTATAACAATCCAACCCCCATCTTTATGGAACATTCTTGAGCTAAGATATAAAACGTTGAAGTGTATTCACTCAAATTAAAATGGTACATTGCGTAACAATTTGTGATGTCATTGTTGTACTACTCAAATTACAATCTTTGTATTTCTTTGTTGAATTGAGAGTTATTGCCTCATGTACCAAGGTGTGAGAGCGCTCTTCCCTTATGGAGTGATGTAATTAATATGTAATTTATTAAGCCCTCTCTGTGGCAAGCAAACAGGAAGTGTTCAAGGTCATAAAAATGTTTTTAATTTCAAAGGGAAACAAAGCAGGTAATGTGAGTTGTAAAGCAAAAAAGTCACAAATTATTGCGCAATGAGGTACTTTGTTGTAAGTCAATAAATTTCAATATTTTATGTCTCGGCCCAAGAATGTGCTATGAAGGTGGGGGTTGGACGGTTAGAATTTATTTTTCATGCTGTGTAATATATATTGTGGGATTTTTTCACTCGAGGTACACTATAGCATGTGATGTCACTGAGTATAAAGAGTGCGCCCTGCTTTGGAAAAATACGTGTGCCACTGTAAGTTACACCAATAAGTGCCGTCTGAAAGTTGACGTGTTAACAGTGGCGGACCCAGAGGGAGATGGGGGTATGCGTATCCCCCCCCCCCCCACCGGAATGGTAAAAATTGTATAAATAGCCAGGCTAATTGTAGCCTAGGCCTAATTCCTTTTTAAAAATACAGTGATGGTTGTTACATTATTTGATTGCCGTATTTTTTATATCATATTCTTCAATAAAATGAAAAACGTAAATTATAATGTATCCATCTCCCGTATCATTTGGTAAATTCCCGTTTTATTTAGACATTGCGCAATGGCGAATGCTAAATCTAGCGTTTTCCGCCAACGGCCGTTGGTAACGCTGTTTGTGACATCGTATGTGTGTCTATGTCAATACGTGGGGCTACGGTTACTGTCGGCTTGATAATGGGCCAATCGTTGCTACGAAGGCTTGTACGGGGATGTTGCAGAGTGTGTAGGCGATACGAGTTGAGATTAGCCTGCTGTAAGCAGGCTATTGTGTTTGCGTTTCAACTACTAAATTCAAAAATCAAAAATCTTACTTTTGCTACTATAAATAATACTATTTGAGTCTTTCAACGGCTTCACTGTTCAGCAGTCGACATTTCCAACTAAGTAACATGGCATACCTACGGTATACAATAGCGTGCCAACTTTCTGTCGAATCTCATTTACTACTACCAAAGATGACGTCACGACAAAAATTAAAGGCAGTCATTCGTCACCCTAAACTACAGTTTCAATATACATATATCAAAACTCTCAATTTGTACAGCTCTTTGATTGGCATCACATTCAAACAATGCATCATAGCTAAATTACACAGCATGGGCACTGAGAGTGTCTTGATTACACATTATGGACTTGTATGGCCACTGGGAAAAGCCATGAAGCAATAAACTAGGATTGTGCCTGCATAAAGATGAGTTTTAGATAAATGTGGGAGGGGCTAGAAGTAAGTAGGTTTGGAGAATTGGAACTGTTTGGGATGATGAAAATATGCCTTTTAAATACTGAATTATATCTCGCGTAATAGATAATATATGTGCATCGAACGTACTGCCTAGTACACATTTTCCACGAACAAAAGCTAATTAGGTTGTTCGCCGTTCGTTGTATCAGTTGTATGTACGAAAATACACTATTCATACTTGTTTCGTGCACCACGTGACCATCTCATGTTTACTAATTCTTCCCTCAAAATGCGGGATTCCTGTAAATGGAAACTGGGCGAAGGTTTGAAGACTGTATATTATACTGTTTAGAGACCTGGGTTATTATAATTTTGAGAGAGCGCCATCCCTAGCTACTACAGAGTCTGCTCCGCAGGCTAAGTTGAGAAATGAATAAATAGATGAGAAGACTTAATTCTGATTCAACATGATTGACGGTTTTTCCGTTCGATTAACAGCCGGCAAAAAAAAGAGAATTATTAAAATTTAACTATATACAGATTGACTAAGGTGCTCGTCGTCTGAGGTCTGCTTCGCCAGTGTGTGAGTGGGACCAAAACTTGCAGGCTCGGAGCTTTCATGTCTCGGGGAGATAGGAACACATGCAGTCTCCTGATTGGTTAAAAGGTGTGACGCACCAAATTAAATAAATATTAAGGAATGTGCTGATCTAAAAAATGAGAAAGTTGTAGAGGGTGAAACTGGCCACACCTTGAAAATATGGGATACAGCATACAAGTGGAAAGGGCGAGGTAGTTTGTCACGTTCACCGGTGACAAGCGACTGGAAACAGGAAGGGTCCTGAGAATCTAGGACAAAAGGAAGGGAGAGTTGCTCGTAAACAACGAAATGGCGTTCCTGTTAAAGGTCATGGAGGGTGCACCGCACTACATGACACTACGTAGAGTTTACACATGACATAGCCTAAAACGGTGTAACGGTAATAGAGTACACTCGGTATTAAATTCACATTGGCCGTATAGTCCGTTGAAGTAATGATTACCCACACTTTCAAGTTTCATAGTGGCTCAAAATATTGAAACATTTAGCACCATGCTGTACCTTGGCCTCCTTTTCTTAGACACCCAGGGGGCAGGGGGCTCTGAAAATGAAGAACTCGGAAATTTGCCAATTATGAGACCAGTCTGTGTGGTTTCGACAACTCATGAAACTACGAAATTTCCAATCAATTTTCTCGAATAAAAGCTCCATATTCCTCGTTATTTGATTCAAGAAAGCAAAATTTTCCGCCCGCTTCGCTCGCCGCAAAGTGCAATTCCTTAGTAGAAGTGCTCGCTCATACCTTCACTTTGGTAAACTTTTCAGAACTCTGGAAGTGACAAATTTTTTTGCAATACAAGCTCCATGTTTTCAAATATTTGGAAAGGGCGAAAATTTCAGTTCGCTCCGAGCGCTCCAATTGCCCCCTAGTAATCACACTTAAAAATACGCTAAAAATTTGGATGCTTGCCTACCACCCCCATTTCCCATTTCCTAAATTCTAATAGGCATCAGAGACTAAGCAACAGCCATACATATGGTGGCGCTTCGCTCAGTTTACATTTGATGTCCCATCCACATGCACACACCCCCCCCCCCCCACTGCCCACTGCAAATTCCTGGATCCGCCACTGCTTGTTAACCAATAGAATAGGCGCGAAGCCTACGGTATAACCGTATATTAGCCGCTCTGATTACTACACCCGCGAGGTAAATTCTACTGCATGCCACAGCTCCATGATGCGACCACGTACTCATGGGGTATGTTTGATTTAGCGGCTGGAGTCGGCTCAGCTGGCTCAACCAGTTTCTTGACTGGACTATATCTGACATAAATTAAGTCACGCGTCTCAACTAGACCACCTCGGAGTGCTGGTCGTTTTGTTCGGCTCAAGTTGTGACGTTTTGATGACGTTAAGATCACTTTTCCGAAAGATCGATCGCTGGCTGAGCCAGTTGACCTGGCTAAAGCCGCTAAATCGAACGCACCTATTGTTTTTCCTCCAAACATGACGTCAGTGTGACGTCAATACACAAGGTCTATACTGAGTGATTTGGTGCTAAGTATGAATCAAATGCTATGGCACTGTTACCCCTCTGGTGTGAGTGCGAAACTAGTTTCTCTGGCAAATTAATGCAAAGGAACCAGTCCAAATTTACCACTTATTCAAGGACTGCAAGTCGAGCACAGATCATATTCCTCCATCCACTTTTGAGTACGTGTCTGTTTAGATCTTACGCACTGACGTCACGGGACACATACACAGAAGAACTTTCGTGCGATCGTCGTTGTCGAAATCAACTGTTTATTTATCGGTAGGAAATTGTAATGATATGCGCTTGCCCCCATTTCAGGGTGATTTTCCTGTACTGTGACGTCATGTACGTAGGGTGTATTCAGCACAGTGTGTATGTTTGGGATGACATCGTGTCATAGGTAATTGACCGTCGATGCTTATTTTTGTGTGTACAAAACTGCCGACGTTGAATCGGAGTAATATAAAATTTCGCTTCTCGGCCTTTTGGCTAAGATCATGTGTAGTATCTGTTCTTTTCAGCCAGTCAAGAATGGAGCCATACATGACAGACCAATGATGAAAATGGTCTGAAGGCCGCGAGGTTGGTCGTTAAGTGTTGTCCCTCAGTGGACGTAATAGCTTCTTCGGGAAGCAGTATCAAGTTTGGTTTCGCCGAACGGCCCTTTGCCAGAGGGTCGGGAGGACTTTAGAAAAAGAATATAAAATTTCGACAGATGGCGTCATATTCGATAGTAATTATTCCGGGGTCTTGGAACAAAACGCCAAATATGTAAAACTTCGTATAACAGAAGTGTCATTTGAGTCGATAATAAACGAGTTAACTTCAGTTCACTTTCGCTTGGCTAATTCCTGAAAATATCAAACTGATCAAATTTAAACTATTTGTTATAACTTAAAGTAAACCCTACCTTAATTTGTTCTATATCCTCTGATTCGCTAGACTGCGTAAAGAGATAACAAATTTTTGATAATATACTCAAACTGTTTTATAGTCTCTATTGTTCGTCAAAAGTACGAGATGATTTCATGGCTTTTAAGAGGGAGGAAAACCATAATAAACGCTGCAATCATCAAAATTTTACTGCTCAGTGTTATGTTTTGGATCACGTGGCGAACGACGAACTCACTTCTCCATTTCTTCTTATTAAGAAAGGATTAGTCAAGGCCCATAAAACTGAAACAAAGCGTTTTTATTTTTTTACGAAGTAGCCTATCTCTTAACACAACAGAAGCAAAGTGATGTTTAATGTCACACTTTATGAAACAAGGTCAAAGCATAGTAATTATAAGCGAGAAAGTCGGCCTTGATCCTATTTTATATCTAGTGCACTGTAATGACAGGTACACAACATCTTGCATTAAAAAGATAGACTGCGTATCTAGGTCCACCATGTGGGGTCAATCGGCACCTTCATGCGTTGTTTTAATTAATGATTGAAGGGGCGTGACCAGATGCGTATAGGTTGCGGTGACAGGACATGCAATTCCAGTTGGATATATTGTTAGAACGAATATTATAGGGTCATCTAGGGTCGTCTGTCGAGTGGGTGAATTTCAACGACTTGGCAGATTTTATAAGTAAGCATGGTCTGCTGAATTAAGCAGTCACGGCGAATGTGATGACTTTGATCTCAGGCTAGTGGACTGTTAACTGTCTGACTGCAGTATACTTCTTACTGAACGTCACTTACTATACTTCACTTACTGAACTTATTGTATATGTTGGTGTAGGAGACAAACGGCTTTCATTGTGGCTCTATTTGTCACATCTGACAAGTGCAATTTTCTAGGCACCATACGAAAAAAGAATAAACATTTAATCAATATTTCATCAATACGCAGTACGCTTACAAAGGGGAATCGTAACATATCTTCCAGAGACACCAGTCTGTTTTAGTCAACTTGAAAAAGCAAATTTCGAAATATTCATGCATTTATTCTTGCCGCTCATCCCTAATTTTATTGCTTTTTATTACTGTGTATATAGCGCAAATGCTTACAAATTGTCCTGATTATGATCGTAAGGTCCTCAGAATGTTCCCGGACAGAAGGTAGCGTAAAGCGTGACATGTATTCCAGAGGCAATTTGTTTTAGTCAACTTAAAAAAGCAAATTCCCGAATATTCACGCATATTCCTGTCACTTTTTCCTTTCATTGCTGTACCTGGTTCAAATGCTTATATATTATCCTGATTATGATGACGTAAAACCCTGGATACAGCATACACGGTTTTGTTTTCAAATATCTCTAGTTACATGCGGCTCCGTACCTTAGTTTCTCGTTCCCAAATTGCCATCACAGTTATCCAAGCTCATATAGCTGTATAGCAGGTACGGAGTATATCGCACATCTGTACATTGGTAAACAGCCAAACGTATTATGCAAGTTCGTCAATTGATACATCCATCAATTATACTAACGTGGACCGAATGAATGGTCCAGTGTTAAAGCATAGGTCTGGAGTTCGAGTCCTCGCCGGGTCATATCGAAAACTTTAAAAATGGAACCATTGTGCCTTGTGCTTAGCATAAGCAATGGAGTAGGGAAAGCCAGTGACTCAACTGGAAAAACTTAAACCAATTGATTAAAAACTGGGTTGTAAAACTTCATCTAACCACTGAGCTACCAACACGGAGTTGGTAGCTTAATTATGATACAAATGGGATTGGGCTTTCCAACAAAGATAAGAATCGTCTAATTAAAATGTGACTAAATTTTTGTAACAGTTTCCTTTTGATCTTTGACATTGAGAATTTGAATGTTCGGGAACCTTAAAAGAGTGACAGCCAACCTTCAATTAAAAGTTACGGTACATTGTGAACAATAGTTTCAGAATGACATATTTTACGAATCGGTACTTTTGTGCATAGACCGTACAAAGACGGCGTCAATTTTAGTCAAAAACAATCAATGCAGTAACCTGTTACTGGAGGGCTAGCTATGTATATAACTGACATTCTTCGTACAGCATTCGCCACGGTGACCTTTCCTAGATTGAAGCATGCATTAAAAACGCCCTACTTCTAATCTCCGCACATCGAAAAGTTTTGTACAAAAACGATCATTTGCTCCTTTTACACCAAAATTTCTCAATTGTTCTAATTAAGGTAAGCTTAATCAGTTATGCCTCGAAATGATATTTTTAGGTGATATAAACCCATGGAACGCCGATTTGCATTGAAATACATGATTTCTGGCGATTTCAACGTTGTGTGACGTCATAATTTGGGGGAATTCCCCCAAAATAATGTGTCATTTCATGTCACACAAACGCGGTTTACGACAAAATTAAAGATCCAAATAAAACCAACTCTTTTCCTCCTGCTACCTATGACATGCAGCTACCAGAAACGCGTTTAGCCATTTCGATCTATTTGTGGCTACAGAAGTAGTAATCCTTAGAATTATGTAAATTTGGGGTGAAAAGCACATTTTTTCTTAAAGACATCAGTTCCCATAAGTTAACGATTTAAGACAAAATTAAAGTTTGTAAGCAATCAAAAAAGTATTCACTGGGTGTGTAGTAGTACGAACATCACAAATCCAAATTAGCCAGACCTTAAAACACAACCCCTACATTAAGCAAAAACCGAGCAATACACCATGCGACCACACACTGTACGCATTTGTGAGGTTTATGATCGTAACTTTTCGATACGTATCCATCACCAGAAGAGAAAGTATATTACGCGCCAGCCTACGTTTGTATGTTTTGCTCTTGAGTTTTGTTCAAACTGATTTCACGATAAGAAATTTGGCCTCACATTCTTTTCTTCCAGGAAAGAAATATTTATCATGTTTATTTTGAAATCATTCGTGGTGGATTTAAACTATCACCTGAAGCTTGCGGGAGCTGACAAAAGGCAGGAACTGGGGCATATCGTCACATCTGTGGAGCGATGAAATTTCTCGCTTCAATTGGTTTGCTTAACTTTGCTGAAACTTCGTGACAAAAGACATACAAATGCCCAGCAAAGGTAAGAATAAGACTGTTTTAAACTTAAAATTTTATTTTAATATATATTAGATTGATTTTGATTTGATCACGAAAGCCTGCGATGGATTAGCGTAACAAAAATGTATCAGAAAGTTGTTATTTTGTTAAATAAAAGTTCATTGGATGGGTATACAGCAGTAAATCAGGTCAATAACAAGACGGTGACTTTTTACCATACACTTGTATCGTCAACATTTTGTTTCAAATTTGTTTTCATTTTAACAGTCATATTTTCTGCTTTCTTTCTGTTGTTACGGCATCATCGTTACTCCTGATTAGAACGCTTGGAACGCCTGTCTTATGTGTTTGATCAGAGAGGTGTTACCTAAAACCGCCCTGGTTTGATCAAGTTTCACGGCCGAGTTTTCAATTGGTTCAATTGGCTCACTGGCTTGTTTTCCCTACTCGATTGCTTATGCTGAGCACCAAACACAATGGCAGTAGGTTCCTTTTTTAAAGTCTTCGGAATGACCGTGCCAGGACTTGAACTCTCAACCTCCCGACTGCAAGTCGGATGCTATAACCACTTGACCATGAGGTGTTTTTGATCAAAGGTTTTTTTTTTTTTTTCATTTCATTCCTTTACCTTAGTTGTATTTTGCAATTCATGTGGACTTCCGAGAAGCAAACAACTTTTCTAAAGTATACCTCAAGTCAAAAAATTCAAAAATATATAGTTAACAGCTGAAAATTTAATTTTACAATTCCAAATGCAGTGCTGTAGTCGAGTCCGGAGAGTCCGAGTCACAAGTCCGGCAACTTTCAACAATCAAGGACTCGAATCCGTACCTCAATGGGAAACCTGTATTTTCTCAATGGGAAACCTCTCTGGCAGTCTGGTCGAGTCCTTCAAACTCTGGAATCACCGTGAGTCCGAGTCCGGACCCGATTACAACCCTGTCCAAGCCGCATCTTCATATGACGTTCTTGGGTCGAGATATAACATGTTGAAGTTTATTCACTCAAATTAAAATGGTACATTGCGCAATAATTTGTGATGTCATGGTTGTACTACTCAAATTAAAATCTTTGTATTTCTTTGTTTTTCTGCCACGATATCAAGATTGTCCTATGGAGATGGGATTTAAACTGTTAGAATTCAATTTCATGCTGTTTAATATATATATTTTTGAATTTTTTTACTTTAGGTACACTTTAAGAACATCAAACAAAAAGTACAAACCAGTTTTGTGTTTGATATACCATTAGGAATATTTCCATTCATTTCTCATGTTCGATTCTCTAGATGTCAGCAAATAAAGTTGGACGCATTTCCAACAAAATTTGACTGTCATGGATTCACACAATTCCTTGTTTTCGTTTAATTTGGGTACCAATTTTATGTAACTAAACTCTGATATATTGATACCGTAAGCCCATTACGAGCAATTGCATTTTAAAAAACTTTAAAATATAGGCAAGGTAGCATTTCTTATCAATCCGAGGTCAAAACAACTGGATGAAAAATAAAGAATAACAAAAATGTAGTTATTTATGTATGAATTCATAATAATACACCTGTTTGATTCAAGTTAACGTTTAGTAAAAAATGTGTTAACTTAAATTGCTACAGAACAGGGTAAATTAATGAAAATTTCACCCAGATTCATAGCATATGTCTCAAACGTTTAATTTGGTTCTTGTCTAATCTTTTAATGATTTTTTTTATAATTTTTGGAAAACCCTGAATAATGACTAAATGAATAAGTAATTGTCTAGGGGTCTAGCTTAGGCTAGTGATTATGTTGAGGATTTTTTTTCGTTCATAGATAGTTCTCACATGACGTCTTAGAAGCTCTTAACGTGGAGTATTTAAGCCATACCTGTGGACAACCCGCTATGTAGTACGTAAAAGCTTGCCCCCAAACATGACAGTTGCTATAATTGTCAGCTGTGACGCCACTGAAAACTATCTAAGGTTATCTTTCAAACAACAGTTCAAATAAAAAGACAAATCGGGTCGATAAACATGCATATAATAATGGTATAGAATATCTTATGATTAAAAAAGTTTTTCCGATTTGTTCAAGGGAAAGCATGATAATGGAACTTAAAGGGCCAAACCTCTCACGCCAAACTACAATTTTGGTACCCGGGTACCAAAATTCTCAATTGGCTCAGCTCTTTGATTGACAGCTAATTCAAACCATGCAGAGTGCCAAAGCTTATATTACACAGCATGGACGGTACTTAGAGTGTTTTGATTATATAAATTGAGTTTTTCTATATTCACCCTGAAGCAATAAGCTGAGATTGTGTCTGGCTGAGAATGAATTTCAGGCAATTGTGGGAGGGACTTCAGCAAGAAGGTTAGGAGAATTGGTACTGTTTGGGGTGAGAGAATATGGTCTCTAAAGCATTTTCTGCTGTTCAAGTTCATCTGCATCGACTGCATTTTCCAAGTGAAGATTTTGCAAGTCGTCTTCTACTTTAAATGTCACTTCTAACAACCATTGAGTAGTTGGGAAGCACTGGGAAGAGCTAAGGAGCACAACAGTTGGGGAGCCCTGGGAACAGTTGGGGGTACCTGGCAACAGTTTGGGCACCTGAAAACAGTTTGGAAGCGATGGGAATAGTTCTTGAACACTCTGCAACTTTGTTAAAAAATGGTAATATGTGTCCCTTAATTCTGAAAATGGAAACGAAGTCAAACATACAACAATGTGTAAGCCTTCATGAGGGACTTCCTTCAAGATGTGTTAATCCCCCTACCCCCGCTTTTGACATTTTCTATAATCGCACTCGGGCTAGCCTTTACTCATTTGGAATGATTAACCCCTTGTTCCCTGTAAGTCTGGATTACCGTTTAGTACGCTTACCTTAAGTTTTGAAGTATGTAGCTTCAAATTACAATATGGAGGAGGACAGAGCTGACATAAATATCCTCAAACATCTGAGTGCTCCTCCATATTTGTTGAGAGATAAAGAGTGTATGTTTTACAGATGCACTTGTGTGTTCAAGGACTCTTGTCAAAGTTGTCGGGAAGAAAAGAAGCACATCAAATTTGTACTACAATTGTTACTAACGAATTTTGGTGAGAGTTCGCGTTAATAATACAATTAGTAGACAATGGATAAAAGAAGAAGACTTTCAACAAGTAGGTACTGCTTCTGTTTTCTGCTTAATCAAATGACCGTCTCTTGAGTAAGTGATGACACTAGTCTTTACTCTGTATTGCAACTAACCCGGAGGAAGGTTTTTTCGTTTTAAAGTATCTCTACCTGTGGGCCTATAGGGGGCGACATTATTGTATATGATGGCAATGGAATTAATGGACCATCAGGTTCTTCGAAATTGTTCTCATTCGTAACTTCAAAATAGCAGCTTTTCGATCCCTTTCTTTAATATTGTGACACCAGATTAAGAAAACAGTTCAAACCAACTTAAAACGGCACATTATACTATCATAGCTAGAAATTCGCCATCAAGCCTTAAAGGGAAGTTGTTTTACGGCTGTGGCCACGAATGTGGGAGACTAGCCACTGGCTTATGAATTACAGCTTCACGTCGGGTGGTAACCAACTCAACAATTTGGATCAAATATTTGTATTTTTTGGAAGACCGGCTCTAATGGGAAAACCGTAGATTGCTCTTGGATGAAAACCCCACCTTACTTTGACCCGGCCAGGAATCAAACTCTAGACCTCCCGGTTGCTAAGCTTTATTGCTTCAAATACCACCGTTTTAATCCACTCGGCCACAGCACCGGTGAATATGAATATTAAGAAATAAATTCCGCGACATATGCGCCCCTGTATCCCCTTGCCATCCGATTTGATATTTACCGCCCCTGCTTTGCAAACGGATTCAACTTTAAATATGGTGCTGCTACAGTCACCCATTGAATTGCTTTTAGAAACTACACTTTCTCTTCGCATGGACATGATCTAGAGTTTCACAAGGTCAGTTGGCCTCTTCAGCCATTTCCACTCGTCTTAAAGTGTGCCTCAAGTCAAAAACTCAAAAATATATATAATAAAAACCGATGTCTGTTCATTGTAAGTTAGTAACAACTAACCGGTATTTGTCTTCGTGCGTGCAGATTTCGTTAAGTATATGGCTGTAGACAACGATTGCTTGCAAGGGTAAATGACTATTGGCTAAATAACAAATGTATGGAATATAATAGCAACATCTTTGCTTACTTTAAGTTTCCAACTTCTTTACATTTTTGTGTTGGATTTTTTATTCCATGACATAAATTTTGGGGTCCCAAAATTGCCCACGACAGGGGCATTTTTTCCATGTCCCTTTTTTCTGTGGCTTTGGTTGCAAATAAATATAAATAGATATAAAGCCTTTATTTACAACAGTAAATCTAACTTCAACAAAGACGAAAGAGGATACCAATATTGATAGGATAGATCAGTTACTTCACATTTACTACGACAAATCGTGAACAATGGATAAATGTTGTAAGAACGGTTTGTGATAGTTAAACAAATGATTTTTTCGCACTAACCGCATGCTTCGTCTCTTTTAAATTGACAAGAGCAACAACACCCTGAGGGGAATTTTATCATGAAAGATGAAATGTGAATGTTTTTTATCACAAAAAGTGCAAGTGAGGTATCTTTCGTGGGTCATGTGTTTTGGGGGGATCCCCTGCAGGTATATTACATCGCTATTTTCTTTTTAGAAAAAAAGTTAAACGCAAAACCTAATAAAATATAGTGGCCTCACGATGATGTAGACCTACTGCATTAACGTCTCATTACGCCATTTTGGGGCCAAATGAAGCATGGTGTATACACGGCGTACATTTGGCTAGCGAGCGTCGCACACCTATATAGGAGCGTACTCGGGTACACAAATCAGCAACTGGGCCGTAAAAATCCAACTTACTAACTAACAAACCAGCATCACTTTGTTGATGGAGACTTGTGAGAAACCGCTCTTGCCTCCATTGAAGGGCTCACTGGTGTGTTCCGTGACGTTACATCATGCAAACCTTCTATTCATATAGGTTCACCTCATCAAATGAAGAGCCAAGTTCTTTCGTGTAATGTCGAGCACTTTCAGTATCACTTTTCCTCAAATGAGGAAAAAAATGATGTTATAGATTTCAGTGGTTTTCTTCATTATGTGGGTAGTGTTTTACACCTAATGCATGCAAACTCACCCTGTGCTTGTGGCGGTTTGCCGGGCCATGGTCGGACATTGAGAAAGTTGGGCCTACATTTCAAATCGCTTCACTCAAGTTCCTCTTACTTGCAAATCCGTTTCACCTGTTATGCTGGTTTATAGTCGTAACCAAATTGCGCCACCACTATGGGCATGTGCAAATGCCATTGTACTCAGTGCGGTCAACTACTGTAGACATGAGGTTCTCGGCAACCTCCATTCTGGCGACCTCTATTCCTAATGGTGTGTTCGGACTTTTCTATCATTGCAAGAATTTTATGACAAAGAATATTTGAAAATCGTTAATTGTTGACACACTCACATAGCGGAAGGAGAAACTTGTCAACGATCGACGGATTACGCGCTACTTGTGGGCAAAGTGACACGCGTCCACGTATAGTTACAAAAGAGAGTCCAAACTTAAAGCGAGTAATTGATTCTTTGTGTTGTCAAGGCATTGCCCTCTGGCGATGTTCCTTTCATAACATTCCTTTTTCGCTCGTTCCCGTTTACGATCTCCATTGACAAAAAGAATGCTCATCTCCATTTATTTCAAGAGGAGATGAAGAGACGAGTCGCGTGCCCGGAATGCGTCGATATTTGTTAGGATTCATTACGTAATCGCGCCATTGAGAACCGACTGCCCAAATCGAGTGTAGGGTTTCTATGGAGCATTTATTTGAATTATCTGTGTTACCAGTCGGAATCCCAGATTGATTTGATATTGACAAAACGACTGGCCTAGAGATGTTAATTGTAAATTAACTGTTCTCTAATGTAACCCCGCCGTAGGTTTTAGCGTTTGGCAAAGCAAACTCCCCCACCATGAAAATTGACAATCCATGCATATATAGTATAAGCTCCAAACTTGCAGTAAATATATTCCGTTCTTTGTTGAGGGGTTTTTGTCTTCCAGCTTTTCTTCGGACTGGTTCAACCTTTGGAATCAGTAACCCATTTTTCCAGTGGTCGACTGAATGTGTATAGGCCTATATCAACTTAAAAGGTTTTACAAACTCTAATATTTACAAATGTACAAATGTGTTGCTACCCGGTATAAACAAGCAAGTGAGTCAAAACTGGAAAAAGGCCATATGGTCGGCTCGATTTGAACCAATAGGTTGGAAACTGTGCCGTAAAACTCAATATCTAACTAACTAACTAATTACCCGGTATAATACACAAAAAAGTAACAGCGAAAAAAGACAAAGAAAAAAACAGATGTGGTCTAAGTGGATTATAATTTTATCCATTGTATTTAATTAAATCTCACAACAGCTACTCAGCCTGATCGCAGTGGTGAATCCATGGGGTAGCCGACGTCCGGACCCCACTCGAATTTCCACGTTTTCCATCCTATTTTTTCAAACTTTAAAAAACAGTGTAACGGGCACATACAGTTGTGGAACTTGGTCTGAACATATGAGTAAATTCAGAGGATGAGGAATATATTACTCTAATGTTTGACAAACGGGAGTAACCTACTCAAATACTTACCCTAAGTGTGCAATAATAATAACAAAAACTTGTATGCAAGATTTTATTGTTCCTGATGTGTTAACCTTTTTTGTAATATGTCTTATTTGTCACTGCTAGCCTTTTAGACTACCAAAGTAATGAACTGTTCCCATTCCCTCAATGCTACATACATACGAAACATTCACTCCATTCGATAGTGTCCCTCCTCTAATGGACAAGAGAGAGTTGATAAACACCTTTCGCTATGATGTAAATGGTCTGGAATTATTCTCAGTGGTTGCCATCATGAAGGAGATGAAAGCCAAGTTTAAGTTAACGTTTAGACTATAGTCAAGAGTTGAACAGAGGTCACAAAAGACAAATCGGTTTATTATTGTAATAAATCACCACCGGGGCAAATAAAGCAATGTGAGTCAGTTCAGTTTTTATTTTTAACGTCTTTGGACCGATAAAAGGCGTGCTATCGCAAATAGAATGCAAACATTCGACTTTAGTCATTTGATCTGTCAGAGAAATTTAGCCGTCACAACGCAACTAGGGTTACACAAATTACCGTACTCCATTTAAGATTTTATTTTAACACTGGGACATATTCCCACAGTCCAGATGTTCAATGACTTTCTCGTCATTTCAGCTCCTTGATCTCGGAAGATTGATCCTGTTCCGGTCATACTGCAATACTGCATGTTGAATAAATGCATTTCACGCTTTACTAATTTTAAGGACTGACAAAAATCCAAGAATGGAAGTGAACAACATCACTTTCCCTGAGATTTTAAAATAGAAATTTCTTACCCATGATCGTTCACGAAAGTCGTTTCTCAAAGAAAGTGACCTTTACAAGAAAGTTTGACATGACTCCCGCATCTGCTTTTGTCTAAACATCTTATGATTTTGCTCATTGCCCATTGTTTATCCGTTTTAGTTTTACCCTGCCTTTACCATATATATCTAGTTGACCAGTTGACACTGTAACACGTTCTAGTCGGTGTGTCGTTGAATTCCGCTTACTACCGTAACTAATTTGGCGAAAGTCTCTCAGTAGCCCATTTTTTATATGTTTCTTTCTTTGTTCCGTTTCAGAGTGGTGCCGCCAAGAGAGGGAGTTGGGGATCGTGCCTTCCAATCATATTTGACCGCGAACAAAAATTTAAGTAATTGAAAAACTTATGTTCTCGAGATCATATTCTTATCTTGAGAAACGTAAATTAATTTACGACTATCAATTTGGTTTTCGTCCTGTTTATTCCACTGTACATGCTATTTTACACTTTACCAATAAAGTAATGGAAGCCTTCGAAAAGAATCATTTTGCTTCTGACATATTTCTTGATCTTTCGAAGGCATTTGATACTCTTGACCATAATATTTTACTTAATAAGCTTGAGTACTACGGCGTCCGTGGTAATGTCCTGGACTGGTTTAGAAGCTACCTGACTGATCGTCGTCAGTTTGTGGTTATTAATAACATTAAATCGGTCTCTAAGTCAATTACATATGGTGTCCCTCAAGGATCTATATTAGGGCCATTGCTTTTTATTATTTATGTCAACGACCTTCATACAGCCAGTGATACTTTCAGTAAAACCTCATATGCTGACGCTACAAGCCTCTTTCATTCTAGCTATGATATTAAAGATCTGATACGTAATATTCAAAATGATTTTGTCGATAAACAAAACTGGTTTTATGCAAACAAATTATTACTCAGTGTAAACAGGTAAAGAAGACTACTGCTATTGTATTCCGTTCACCATCCAAGTAAACATTTTGTAAATGTTTTACAAAAACGAGCTATTAGGCATATCACCAGTTCCAAACCACGTGATCACTCAAACGATTTATTCAAGTCACTAAACCTTCTGAAACTCTGTGACGTAATAAACGTGAGCATTGCTACCTTTACTTACCGCTCTCTTAAAGGCATCATACCCGATCACTTTCTAAACTTCTTTACACACAACTCTTCAATCCATGATCACAATACCCGTCAATCTACATTCCTGCATCAAGACACTATTCAGACTTCTTCACAACAAAGTTCTCTCCGTAACCGTGCCATCAAGCTGTGGAATTCTCTTCCACATGCTGTTACAGATAAGCCTTGTATTAAATCTTTTAGAAGTAACTTCTCCCGATATTTAATTGAAACCTATTAAGTAGACCCATTTTAATTGTGTTGCTTCATCTTTTGCTGCACTGACTGAATCCGTGTTTTTCCGCTGTTACCCAGGTGAATAGGGAGGGGGGGGGGGAAAGTCGGGGTGGAGTATGGTGTTTTCTTTCGTCTCCCTCTTTGTTTTAGTGGTTTAGGTTTCTCCGAGGGTTGGTTGTTTTTCTTTGTCTCTCCTTGTTGTTTTTTTTTTTTTTTTTGAAATAAAGTTCTACGAAATTGAAAAAAAAATGAAATTGAAATACTTGAGACAGTATTTTCACAGTATAACGATATTTATTTGTAGGAGGTGGGGTCAGTTGTGAATTAATAAGCGAAATTCAATTCAAAATTATTCGGAAGTGCCATTTTCGGTGATTTGTGAGGTGTTTTTGGCGAAGTAAATTCCAGTTCGATCCCCTCCAACCTATACTGGTTATTATCTTATCAAATCGTAGCTATTAATCATTAAGTTCTGGCTGTCTGGCGGCATCTATGTTTTTCAATATGATGTAAATTGTTAAATTTCGACGATCGTGCGACTCAAAATTAAAGTGCCGGTCTTATGTTGGACCACTTCAAAAAAGACTCTTTATCTGCCCATGCTGCGTAATTGCGTATTTATTCTTGTTTTGGATACGCTAAAGCACCCGTTTCTTTGTAACGCTGCATGTTTTTGGCGAATCTACCAAATGCAGTACTGTAATGGGAAGCGGCGAAAGCATGTAGAACGTTCAGATCCAGTATTTGAACTCCATGATTAGTATATTAAGGCCTTGCACAAATTCTTTTCTTGGAGCAGAAAATCTCTACGATACTTCCAAGGTATGTTGTTCCAAAAGATGTCATTCATTGTAAACAGTGCGCATCGCCCCTTATTTAAAGAGTTGTTTCTTAACTACGCTAAGTGATCGCGAAAATCGGTGAAGCACTCACAAGGTTTACAGGCTTATTGTTACGCACAACTTCAAGTCTGATGGCTCAAGTTGAAATTTTGGGTTTCTTTTTGACGATAAGAAAACTTAAGATTGCTCTTGAATTGCTTTTAATGTCATGCACCGCGTTTATCCACCAGGCGACTTTGCCACAGTTTACTATTAAACAATATCCTTGTGGTGAATTTGTCTGATTCAGTAATGTCAACGGAATTTTATATCTCTATGTTCTATCTAGAACGCCTTTTATAAATTTTGTTAATTTAATTCGGTGATAGATTCGATATCGTTTTATTACCAGTCACCTTAAGTTGAAAAATAAACGTTAAGAGTGTCATTTTCATGGATTCAAGGGTATGTGAACCAACGCGAAATCAGAGAGCTGTTATTTGGATAATCTGAATTGATTCCCTTAAAACATTACATTGAAATAAAACAGCATTGCAAAGCAGGATATAAAAAAACAATCGAAGTCAAATTCGAATTAAATTCTGAAATAAAACGAGACCTTAGTCTGTTAGTTGAAGTTTGACTGGGATTCTACCGACATCACAAGAAACGATTTCGTAGAATTCCGAAGTGTAATGTAATTAGGTAGAACTGAAATACATACAACAGAGGAAGGAGACTGACTACAGAAAAATTTGGAAAAATCTTGATCCCTGGAAAGACTTGTAAGTACGATCGAAGCAATCGTTACTGTATGATCTCTCGTTTGCAATAAAAATTTTCACATCAAAAAATGGAAAAAATTGCAAAATGATCAGGTGTCCAATTATGTCCAACAGTTTATCTGTACCGACTATATCATTGGATGACTTGGCTTTCTTAAGTAAGTTAATCATTGCAATATAAGCTCATTTGCGAGATGTGAAATATATTATCAGCAAGAGCGTGACCTTCTGTCAAGAATAACATTAACCGTGAGACGAGGAGCGTCCCGTCAGAGAGAGTTTTGCCAAAATTCCTCTGGATTACTTTTAATTGACACTTCTAGTGCCAGTTATTACTCCATGCAAAAATAACCATTTTCAATTGTTTTATGCTCCTGGAACATTCAAGGAAACATCCCGAGGCCTACCGGAATATATCACTGACCACCTAAAATTAAATGTCTTAAGAAGGGAGGTGGTAGTAGTTATGTAAATGAGAGAGTAATTCGTTCCTTGAATATAGGTTATTGTTGCTATTCATTCGCAATGTACCATCCAATAAGGCATCGACTAACATGCCTTATGCCCAAGAACAAATTGTTTAAACAGTTGAAGTGATTCTTTTAGGGGTGTGTGATACTCTTTTATGGCATGAGCGCAAAGAGGGGGCGTACGCCTGTGGCGAACTGTCTGCTGCCTGCAAAAGGGTCGTGGTTGACTCCATCAAGCTTTGACAGCATTGGCATATTGTACCGTATTTTGTGAATTTGTAATGCATGCGAGTTTTTTCAGATTGATGTTGAAATTATGTCCAAGAACAATTGGGTGAAATATATCAGGCACAAATAGCGGCCGGACTTGTGATGTGATCATAAGCAAGAAATTTCCGGCTGTATGATAATTTGCTTTATAAGTGAATATTTCTCACTACATGGAGACACTGCGTGAGAAACTGATGCTTCATCAAAAGGGATATGAAAGCCAAAATGCGTCACTCTCAACCTGAATGCGTGAGAATCTACATTCCTGAGAACGGCCTTTCTCAGCGAATTGAACTATAAACCGCCTTCTGCGCAAATTGAACTAACTTTGAACAGCCTTCTGCAGCAAATTGAACTAACTATGCCCGTGAAGCTAGCATACTTCTATTGAACTATATTTTCAAAACCAAAAATTTGAAGATAATGTTGATAAAATATGAGGGGCTCGGGCCTTAATGGACAGGACGTCAGTTTTGTGCAATCGATATATTACAAAACTGTTCTCAAGTTGGGAGGTTCACTTTGTAACGGCCTTCCGCAGCAAAAGGAACTAACTATGAACAGAATTCCGCAGCAACTTGAGCTAACTATGAACAGCCTTCCGCCGAATTGCACTAATTATATGAACAACCTTCTGCAGCAAATTGACCAAACTATGGCAGTTAACTTCTCGTAGTTCGTAGACACATCATGGGTTTTGAAAATGCATTTTCAGACAAAAGTTTAGGATAATGTTGATAAAATATGGGGGGTGGGCCTGGGCCCTAATGCCAATGGGCATGACGTCAGTGTTGTTCAATCAGTATATCACAAAACTGTTTTCAAGTTGGGAAAGCCTACCCAAAGGAGAGGGCTTACCTTCTTCCTGTGCATTGTTTTATTCATTTGAACATGACTATCAGTCTTTAAAGATGCACTTTGTTACTACTGAGGTTTGTGTATATTTTATAACTAAGCACTAGCGTAGCCAGTGGGGGGCGAGGGGGCAGAGTGCCCCCCCCCCCCAGAAATTTTGGGGACGCGATGGGCGATGTTGAAAAAATGAAGGAGAGAAAAAAATAATAATAAATAAAAAAAAGATAAACGGCAAGAGGAGGGAGGGAATCGGGGGCATTTTTTTTACAGTTTTTCGGGGTAGGGGGCTCTTAGTCGTTACAATAAAGTATGCAGTCTCCGACGACGACTAGTCTCCCCGATGGTTTACCTGTTTTTTGCTCTCAAGGGACAATTTCCCTAATAAGAACCCCAAATTTTCGGCGCGCTACGCGCGCTATTGGACTCACTCCAGTTTTTTTCAATACTCCCTTTCCACATATCTAGGGAGTGTTAGTCCTGTCAACCTTACTAAGTAACGGGTAGGCACAGTGCACAGGTTATGTAGAGGTCGTAAATTTCATCCCATATCACAAAGCCTAGTTGCTGTACTCTTGTGTGTGTCATGTGATAGGTCAGTTGGTGAGCGACTCACGGAGCATGGCTTGGTTACTTTATCGGGTATTCCAGGTGGTTTCGACACGATGTTTGTTATCCCCGATACGGTCTACAACCCCTATAGTTTCTATTTTTTCTTTTTGTTCTTAATGATTACATAGGCCATGTTATTTTTGTAAGCCTACCCAAAATTTTCGAGCGCTTCGCGCGCTTTGCAATTTCACGATTCGCACTCAAAAGAACACTATCAGTGCGCAACTCTGCTTTTAAAATATTAAGTGATATTGTGCAAAATGTGCCTCAGGCTGCAATGACATGGGATAGTTAGGCTCCTTCATATTCCCTTCTCATCACCCCCTCGACATAGGAGCTGTCGGAACTTGTGGTCGCTGGCATGGCCCGCTCCCTGTCGGGAATAATCTGTCGCCTTCCCATGGTCGGTTTAGTTTTTTTTTTTTTTTTTGGCTTTCAAAAGAGTTATTTCTGCGATAAAACCCAAAATGTTCGGTACGCTTTGCACACTCTTCCTCAGTTCTGTTACCTAGAGCTAATAAAGTACAAACCCTTCCCATCTTTTCAAGTAAATTAATAAGTAGAATAAATGGATTAATGTACATGTCGGGAATTTCATCTCATTTCGCTAAACTTAGTTAACAATCTCTTGTGTCAGTCGTGCGGTACTGACTCGAAGAAGGAAGTACAATATAAGTTGTGCCCGATAGGGCCCAAATGCCGGGACAATTGATCTATATAAGCTTCAAATAAATACAGATTCTTTTTAGTGTAGGCTGACCCAAAAATTTTCGCCCGCTTTTCCACGGTTAAATCAGTGCGGAAATACCTTCCTCTAGCATATACAAATTTAATGTTTTATATGACTCGCAATGACAGGTATAGTGCACAGGTTTTCTTCAAATCTCCCTCACCAACACATCGACGGCATCCTGGCTGTCGGGTCTTGTGGTCGCTACTCACCCTACCCCTCCCCCCTTTCGGAAAGTGGCCCTTCGTCGGGCAAATCCTGGCGCCAAACCTGGAGGGAAGACACATTTTTCCAGTTATGATTTGAATATTTGTAATGAAGCAATGAACTAAAAATGGAAGCTGCATTTTTTTGGAGAGCGGCAACTATTTTGGAGGGGCGGCCAATTTCACTAGGAGGGCGTGTCGCCCCTCTAAAACCCCCCTGTGGAGAATACTGGAGTCTAGTATAAAAAGAACAAAGTGTAGCACCATATTGCATCTAAGCTCTAGAGGGAATAAGGAAAACATTGATACAAGATTGAAAATGTCCAAAAATTCCAGCTTAGGTGTTCACCAGATCGCTCAATTTTGATGTAAAATTGCAAAATCTCCTTGGGGTAGGAGGGGGAGAACCATGCCCTCTCCCCGTTCGGTCGCTCGGCTCCTCACTTGGGCGCTTCGCTCCAATTAAGAGGCGGAGAAAAATTCGAAGTCGGGTTGAACATATTCTTGCTTAGATTACTAGGGAAGTGCCGTTTCCGGCCATCTGAGGGGCTTGTAAAGCCAAAAATTTCCTGGTACGCTCCGCGCCAATCGATGGTAGAGCTCCGCTTAGCAACGTGTATTAACATTTTTCATAGACTGATTTTTATTTATTTTTTTTTTGCATTAAATGAGAATTTCAGAAATGAGATCCATATTTTCAGGCTGGGAACATGCAGCATAAAACATTCGGGAAGTGCCGTTTCGTGCCATCTGAGGGGTTTCTGAAACCAAAAATTTCCTGGTACGCTCCGCGCCAACTGATGGTGGCGCTCCGCTTAGATAGTCCTGTCGGTCAAGGTTGGGGACGATGAGTCGACTTTGCCCCCACAAGAAAATCCTGGCTACGCCCCTGTAACTAAGGTTATTGAATAATATACCGGTAATCATTTTGTGACTATTGAGCAGCGAAGCTAACTGGGATTTCCGTCATTGTTTAATTGACACTTACGCACACATTTAAGACTTGCAAATTCGGCCCACCCTCCCATATTCCTCTTTCTATCTGTGTGTCTAAGTTTGTTCTCTTTTCTTTTCAATTGACCGAAGTATACTCAGGAACATGCAGTTTTTATAAATTACCGACTTAAGGCAACATTTTAATTATTTTGTTTGTTTGGTTGTTTTTTCTTTTCTTTTTATTTGACAGCTTGATAATTTAACCAGACTCAAGTCTGGTTCTTTGGTGACCGAACCCGTAAATAGACAAATGCGAACAGCGCTTGTGTTAAGTGAGTGCGTGTAGGCAGCCATCAGCGGGGTCCATCAGCCTTAAATCGTCTATAATCCAAATGATTTTCAAACAACCGTATTCAGTAAAACTAAGGGAATCAAGATACAATTCATCATACAACCATCCGTGATACAGGTAAGGAAGGAAACTAAAATACTAAAGGTGATGGATCCAGTTATGCCTTACTAAAATCAGACCATCACTTGACCAGTTGACTGTCCGGATTGTTCTGTAAGAAATCAACCCATATGAACGCGAAGACACACCCATGTACACACAAAAACAAATATACCTACACACGCGCACATACGTATTGACACACACATACATAAACACAACATATAGACAGATGACCCATGAAATTAAACACAGTATTATTACTTAAAAACAGGCTCAAATTGACTTTTTTTAGAGACCTTAAAATATACAACAATGTTACATTTTGTTTATTCTGTCTGTTGTTTTTAAAGTCTGCCCGAACTATTGGAAAAACGATACGTTTCCCCCAATATCCTCATTGGTGGGCCGATTGCCTACCTCTGTTCCCGCCCTCACAGCATCTCATCTGGTACCTATGTAATTTTAGTAGTATACTTCATTGAGTGTATTAACATTATCATGACATCCATAATTTACTTAGAAAGGGGGAAATATCATTAATTTTAAGTACGGAGTTGAAAGTTTACCTCGTGTAGTTGCAACATTCAAAAGTGGATCTCAATTCTACTCAGAGTTGAGGAACTCTATCGTAGAGGAACACTATCATCCTCCCCTCCTCGCAGTGGCGGAGCAGGTAGCTGGGAGGAGCGAATGGATTTTGGACAAGGGGACGACAATAGCCTGCAGTGGTGTTAAAGCAGGATGCAACCTGCTGGAAAAAGGGTGGAGATATCAGAAAGTATCGCTGCCGAACTCATCAAGAAAATATTGTTTAAGAAATGGGGGCCACACGCGGAATCGACTGAAGTCACGAAGATAATGACTGGTGGCTTTGAACAGACGTCGTGGCTCTATAATCATACTGCAAAATGATCACTTAGGCCTATCGTGTGACGACCGTTGAGAATTTGAAATGATGTTTCCTTTAGCTGTTTAGTTCGAAGTGGAAAATCAAACTGTCCCTAAGATATTTAAAATTGAAACATTGACTAGCGTACTCTTCAATTGCTAGGAGTTAGGTACTAGAATTGCAAAATATGTGTTTCCACTTGATGTGAAGGTATCGTAATTTGGTGAAACTATGGCGTAGTTCTCATAGGCTTTGTCTCGGGCGTGCTTATCTTTCCCAATCCCTTCTGAATTAAATAGATTGTTTTTCGATGTAAAAGTAAAGTGTTTCTCTCTACACAACTGTTCCATAAGATGGAAAATCCCATTAGTCTTATCACTCTCAATAGAACATAACGGGATCAATCTTCACAGAAAACATTTCTAAAAACGAGCAATGATTTCTGCAGGACATTGTCCGGACTCTTCTGGTATAAAATTGATCGTATCACAGGGGGCCATGTACAATCGATACCGCGGCACGTGCGTCCTTTAGAGAAGAGATTTTTGCTTGTCAAATAATGACAACAGGACCAGGACCTGATCGATTAACAACGGACCGGTTCCAATTATTCCCTTTTGTTCAGAGTTATCTGTTTCGGGTCTTCCCGCCCCAGGCTGGTGCAATCTGTTATGGCTCCAGGACTTTATCGAAGACTAACGGGTAGTTGTTGCTCACACCGTATCGAAACTGTCAAAACAGTATGTCATTGAATTCAGTGGAATTTGCAAACACAACTCTTTACAAACACAAATCTCCAAGGCTTTTAGCTTTAATATAAACGAAGCAAACTGGCCTTTGGTTTTAATAAGAAGACAGTTTCTGCCCAATTAAATGGTAGGGTGAAGTATTAAGTACCTCTTCGGGTATGTTTAGGTCCATCTCGAAGTAGTGTTGTACCCTGGATTTTGTACAAAGATTCAAACCCCTCCACCCCCACCCCCCCCACCCCCTCCCCTTGGGAGAGCCGTTGAGCTGTATTGCTCAATTGAAGGCTATGCGATCACTGTCGAACTTAGAAGATGGTGGTTTGAACTATTTTACGGTAGATTTGTATTCATTGGCTGAGTGCGGTAATGACAGATACGCAGGAGAGGACGGTAAAGAAAAATACACTTCAATATAGAGCATGTTTAATAACTTGGAAACTCCCAAGAGCATTTCAGTCATGTTTCTTATATTGTTATTCCTAATGATATGTACCTTAGGCTGAAACTTAAGTCGAATGTCGAAAGACAAACGTTGTCGCGAATAGATACATTTCCTGAAGGAAAACATTGTGACCATCGCGTTCTATCTCGCGGGCCCTTTCGAGAAAGGTCTGTTCCTAAATGGCAACAATAAGAACGTATATCATGTCTTTTAGGGTTTTATCCAGGATGTTTCAATAGAAAGACTCACCGTGTGATAGATTACTCTCCCGGGGGAGTGAGGATGCCGTCCTCTGAACGTCTAGTAGTTGGAAGAGGACTGATACACAAAATGGTTCTATATTTGACATACATTTTGAAGTTTATTTATCACGAATGACGGCAAGTAAGGGAAAGGTTTGTTAAGTTTCCGCCTGGATAAGTCACTGGCTGGCTATCAACTCAATTGGACAAGTGAGAATAAAACCTAAATTGCACAATTTTGACACATTCTACAGTTTACACAATAAATTGCCCTCCTCCTTAGAAAAACTTAATATCGCCATTTAAACACTTTTCGGGAGCCACATTCGGTACCTATAGTGTCTAACTACGAGTCCGTGTGTGTGCCAAAGATGTACTTCAATAATATAACTACCATTCAGCTACCATGGCCACGACGTACGCAAGTTTTCTTTTCTATTTTGGTATTGATGATTGATAACTTCGTGTAACTTTGTTTACCTTAACGAAAAACCTCTTCATTTTAAGTCAACATAAGGTAAAGTTCAAAGGGCCAAGCTGTATATTTATGCTATATATTTGTGCAGTCGGTTAAACATCACAATAACTAGCGTTGAAGCGTGTGTCAATCAGCTTATGAAAGTATTTGAATTCAATAACTGGTATAGATATGTCTAAATTGTCACATCACCTGTGAAATAATCTCGAAAAAGTTAATACGGAGGTTGCGCAATAGGCTTTATATTTGCTAAACGCGAAATAAACGTAAGGTGTTACCTTCATCCGTAATGGGGCCCATATACCAAAAATGGCTACGCACCTGCGTTTTTCCTAGCAATCTTTTGATCACTTTGCAATTTGTTAATTTATTAGAAGTGAAACTCATTTCCAAACAGAAGTTCAGAATAGCTATTTCATACACTCTGCTTACAAGCTTGGAAAATGCCATTTCCGGCTGTCTGATTTTTTCACCATGTTTTGCGCGTCAACCAGAGGTGGCGCTTCGCTAAGACAGTCTTTCGGCAGAATAAAATTCTTTGGGAAAACATTTTTCTTGAAGCCTTCTGATCAGTTTTCTCATTTATTTGAAGGGAACATTTCATTGCAAAGGAAAGCTCAAAATACCGAAACTTAAACTCTGCTTATAAGGCTAGAAAGGTCATTATTTCTGGCTGTCTGATTTTTCCACCAATTTTTCCCCGTCGAACAATGGTGGCACTACGCCTAGAAAGTCTTTCGGGTAAGATTTCATTATTCTGGCAAAAATTCTCTCACCAAACTGAAATGCTCTCATGCGCCTATGGTTAGATAGATTTAAAAACACACCAACACAAACGTGTCAATTAAATAGGTTGATGGGTCAATAATGTATCTTTCAAGCAGTCAAGTTCAAACACACTGTTCAAATCCTGCTTTTTAGTCGCCTCTTACCACAGGAGGGGAATAAACACCAATAGCATTTTCTACTGACCACTTCAGAAGGTTATGGACATGAAATGTTATATATTGCTTTGAATTTTTCTTACCACACCCTATTTGCGTCGAATTTTTCACCTCCTGAATGCGTCTCAATCCATGCCTTTCCTTGCTGAGATCTTGGGTCTAATTAATTGTTGCCCCTGTGGAGGGTTAAAGCCCCCTTCGGGTAAATCCCATATAATTGTACAAACGCTCTGGTTGTTCCGAACAATTATCACGTAATGGGTTCCATCCGATCACCCCCCCCCCCCCCCCCTTAGCGTTTCAATTCTGAATAATTCGAAATACTAGTAAGCCCGTTAGCACGTTTCAAGTGGTGGTTGAATTGACTGAGAACTGGCTTCAATGGACAGATGGATTGGTCAAGAGGAATTTAAGTGAGTAGTTAGCGGTTAGGGGAGGCCTCAGTCAAAATGTAGTGGGCGGCAATATGTTTTCGCTCGTCATTTCAAGGATGCCTCTGTTAAAGGTCCAAACTTTGGAGTTGTTTTCCTTAAAAAATTTGTTGACATATTGCACACCCGATTGCATTACGAATTTAAATAAGGTGGCTCTCCCCCCAAGACGACGTACCGTTACATCGTTCAGCGCTGTCTTTAGAATTTAAACGCCTGTTTTGTCTAACGGTAAGAAAATCTGCTTTTCATTGGGAAGGCCCGGGTTCTATTCCAAGGTCGGGTCACACCAAAGACTCTAAAATGGGACCTACTGCCATTGTGCCTGATTCTTCGCATAAGCAATGGAGTAGGGAAAACAAGCAAGTGAGCCACAACTGGAAAAAAGGTCGTGGCCGGCTCGACTTGAACCAATAGGTTGGAAAATGGACCGTAAAACTCTATCTAACTATCTTTAGAAAATAATTGTCGGGTAGAAATGGCCTAAGGGATATTAGTTATTATTATATACCAACAGTCCCAGGAACTTGGAAATAGTCTGTATACAATGACAGAAAAAAAGGCTTTCGAGGAACTAATCCTGATTGGGGTTAAAACGCGAATCTCACCGGCTAAGCAAGCACGTGGACTGGTTAGATAATGTTCAGTGGCGTGGCGTTTCAAGGGTTCCTAACCTAAACTTTCAGATGGTTAAGTTCAAGGTCTCACACTTACCCCGCACGAATGTAGGCCGAAAGGGACTTACGAAATGGGTTTGGGAACTCTCGCTTTCTCACTGTTATGGCCCTAGCCCTGTGGCCTTGCTTCACCCCTAGCGTAATTTTCGATCGTCTCTAGTAAAACCCATTTTGTCGCTTTAAATTTACAAGAGAGAGAGAGAAAGGGGGTTATATGGCAAAGGAAATTGACCTCCGTCTGATAACACATATTATTCAGCCCATATAAGACTTCCCAACAAAAGTGACAAATTCCCCGACTGGAAAGTAGTTAATGATGTCATTTCCCTGCCCTCAACCTTCTCCTGATGCATGTTTCCTGACCCCTCGTGCCCTCATGAAAATCAGATTTGTTAAACTGAGTTGACCAGTTGACAGTAAACGAAAGGTTGATATTGTAGAGACGTTACGTTTTTAATGGGTGTTAGGATATTTAATGTAAAACCGGTGATGTTTGATGTAGACCAGACAATGTTTGATAAAAAAAATGCCTCGTAAATATGGGTGTTAAGGGTTCAGCCTGAATCCTACTTAACTATCAATTGCTTACGAGCTCTCTTGAGCCGTTGGGACCTCTTGAGATTCTATAAGGTCGTCAAGTTTCGAGAACGTCACTCGTAACATGTCGCCAGCTGTAGTCGCAAGGGAACGCATTTTTTAAAACCATATATAACCTAACTTACCCCCAACCTCCTCCTTAAGATTGTGTATCTCAGCCTCCCACAGTTTCTATTTATGCATCTTAGCCAATTAGAAAGGGGCGCTTTGCAGGGCTACATCTGGGAATGTTCCGCGCAGAGGACCGGAGAAGTGAATCGTCACCATGGAGACGGCTAAAGGCCACGATGCTGAATCAGAAGCGTATACGGAATAATTTTTATAGAAAGCAGTATGTAAGTGGAATAATGTCTATGTTAGCCAACATTTCAAAACAGGAAAAACTACAAATAGAAAAAAAATTAAAATCAAAGCAGTATAAAATATATTACTTTTATTTGAAAATATTGCAAACTTGAACATAACAGTGCATTGGAAAAAACATACAAATTGTGTTGCAAACCAAAGAGCATTGCGTTGTCACTTTAAGAAAGGAATGATAAACTTTATTGCACGTGACCGTGAAATTTTAATATATTACTGTATACATAGATCTATATTGTTCACCACCGTATTTGATAAGATGCACTCTTTCAGTGCCAGATGATTACTCTTTGAACAATTTCACAAAATTTTCTCTGTAAAAGAATAAATAACTCCAATTTTATATACATAGAGAGACCATAAGCGTGACAAATGTTCTGCCACACGAGACTGCTTTGGGAAATTCCTCCAGTGAAGAAGTAGAAGGATGACAAAAAAGTGAGCTTTAGATTGCACGACGCGGACGTCAGCTACGGCGCAATGACGTCAGCTATTGCGTTGCCCCTGCCATTTCACAACTCGGTGTACCGTTATTTCCCGTTGCGTTCGAAAACGGCATAGACAAAGTTGACGTCATTACGTTGTAGCTGGCGTCCGCGTCGTGAAATCTAAAACTCCCTAATATTCTGTATGGGCAGGACAATTTTAAGACACATATTAAGGAATATATCCGCACGGCAAGTGAAGAATACTATATTGCATACATATTGAATATAGAAAACGATTTGCCTTTATGGAAAAAAGGAAGTGGTACAAGACCATGCTTCGTAGGACTTTAGATGAATTCTTTCCTCTTGTTTTCCGACTATCACACTTCTTAGGTCAGAGATGTACATGCTACATTACGTAACGATCTTATCCTAATGACATTGGTGCTGAGTATAAGCAATGGAGGTAGGGAAAACAAGACTGTGAGCCACAACTGCGAAAGGCCATGGCCGACTCGACTTGAACTAATTGGTTGGAAACTGGGAATTTAAACTCCATCTAACCTAAGCTAACCTAACCTAATGACTTCAGCCTCAATGAGTCTTTTAATATTAATAAGGAAACGTAATAATGGTTAATGAGTACTAGCAATGAATGCCATCGCTCTGTATCTTTGCTCCATTAGGTGCATGGAAATAACACATACACACCGTATGCAGAATTTGTATTAAATAAATTTGTTTCATATACAGTGGTAACCATACTGGTGGTTGTCCGTGAATATTTGTGTACTTTTGAGTGGTAGGTTTCCCCTACTCTTACCCAGCTGTCCAGTCAACATAACTCGTATTCTTTGGTTACCTAAGATTAAGAAGTCTTTCATCAAGACTAAGGTCTTATGGTCTTATGACATGATATGTGTCGTACAGACATGAAGGCAACAACATCCCCCCCCCCCCCCTCCACAAACCAATATAATTTGTACAGTAAGTGATGATGTTAGAAAACTTTCATTTAGATTTGAATATGGCAGTCCCACATAAAGGCGCCCCGTGGAATCAAAATCGTCTGTTCAAAACTTTATAACATTTCAAAGATTCGGCACAAACCTTGAAGACTGGCACGTTGTTGGCAAACCTGGTTAATACTTGGGAGGATTAATATGTAATCCATTTTTGCATTTATCAAAGGATTGTCGTCCCGTCATAATCTAACAGAAATGTAGAAAGTAAATGTCATTTTGGGGAAGAAATATTCATAGAAAACTTGATTTATTTGAATACAGGCAACTAGATTCCATAAAAGGATTGTTGGAAATCGGCCTTGGGTCAAAAGTCAGACTTCTGTGACTAGGAAATGTGTAATTTTCCAGCTCTGGAGTTTTCCAAAATGGGGGAGCAGTCACTGTTGTAGCAACTTGCTGACACGAAGAACGATGCGCCTGTGTGACAAGTGACGAAGGTGGATTCTGTGACAGGTGCAACGCTTGGGTACTTAACGGAAGTGTTGAGTTTACCAGGCATGCTGGGTTATTTGGGATAGTGTTCTTCACTTCCGGTGAAAAACTGCAGCTCTGTTGCTGGTCATCTACCATTTTTAGCATTTCTGTGAGTGCCCAGATGTAATTGTGAGCGAATCTCAGAGTCTCTATTTTCGTCAACTTTGTTTCGTCGGGAAATTTAGGTAGCACTTCCCGAAGACCGTCCAGTGCTTCGTTCAGACTGTGCATCCGGTTGCGTTCCCTGTCGTTAGCCTTCATTCGACGATGGCGACGAAGGCGTTGCAAGCAAGAAGGACTACGATTTCGACATCTAGATCGCGCGTATCTTTTTCTCTTCATGCCACAACAGACGTCGTGATCCAATTCTTTCTTTTCAGAGGTCAGTTTTCCATGTACTTCAACTTTCCGAGCATTCATTATCTCGGGTTGTTCGGCATCAGTTTGTCGGACATCTTCGTGGTTGTTCGGAGCTACTCGGGCACAAGGTGGTGGACAAGGCTTGTTTGAATTATTGTTGTTGTTATTTAAATTGCTTGAAGAATGCATGCAGGACGTTATCTCTCCTGGTTGCCGCATAGTTAGGTTTGTGGCCATATTAATCATCTGAAAAGTGAAAGGAAAAGCGTGATAAACTAAATAAAAGATTCTCCTAAACTTTCTTCCAAATATGTATTTTATGCCTTGCTGTAAGACGTATTTTGTGCAACTAGTCCAATTTATAATAGATTACATTACTAACATTCATAATCGAAAGATTAAACATCTTCTTAAACAAAGGGAAACTTGACTTTAACCAAATCCGAGTCCAGTTCGCCAAGTAGGCCTAGTGGCGCCCGAAACTCGAGACACATTCTGAGGCCTTGCAAACTAAGTGGCCATGTATAAAATGTCTCAGTCGCTAGAGCTGTTACTTGTTATCCAGATATCAGCTACCTGGTCTGTCTGTGATATTAAAGGGCAGCAGCACTCATCCCAAATTGAAGAAGTGTAGTAGACTGTCCAGTTTCATGATTGGCTGTTGGGAGTCATGTGACAATGTTTTTTCTCTTCAAATGTGAAATTTACCAGAAACAACTGCTTGGTTTACCTTGAATATGCAATACTAAAGTCATAAAATGTAACGAAAGGTACATTGAAAAGATTAAGATGAAAATTGTGTTATTTAGCTTTTCCTTCAAAATAAGTTTGGGGGGACTGCCCTTTACCTTTAACCTGCGAAGCTTTGATTTGGAACAACTTTTAAATATCAGATCCCTGCTCTAACAAGGGTTTGCAAATAGCGCCCCCTTTATAAACTAGATTGAGACCGACTCCGTCTTGGAGTAAGGTACTTCAATGCCATGAATGTCTCCGTCAGTGATATGCCTACTGTTTAATAACATGGTTCTCTGTTGCTTTTTCCTTACTCCAGCTATTCACACCAAGTTTGAGCTGACAGAAGTGTGAATAAATTCCTCCTACCATAAAAGAGACGAAGAAATTTCTTTTGGGGTTGTCAGATAAGACTTAAGTGTCTAAATAGAAGCAGTTTCCAAAGTAACGTGTACTTTATCTCAATTAACTGGATAGTGTAAGGGGTATACGTGCTTCATCCACGTTTAATTAGTTCCGTCAAATTATATCGTTGTATCTTTCGTGTAATTATAGATGGACTGTGTATAAAACGGAAAAAGCACGGTCGGGGTCAATGCAAGTGATGCACGATAGTAAAGCTCGAGTAAGTCTACATCCAGCAAAAATATTAAATCCGAGAGTGCATTATTCTGCTCAGCACCGGTCCAAAGTTGCTTAATTTTGCTCATTCATGCACAACAATAGTTTAATTAAAAAAGAATTTTCGTCTGTGAAGTATCTACATTTAAAATAGCACAACCCGTATAAAATTGAGTGCCTTTATTCATCACCGTGGGTTAAGTCCGGATCACCTATAGTCAACTTACCGTAATACCCCAATAGAATTTAGGAATTATCACTAAGTAAGAATGAGAGGCCTTTACCCTTAAAGGGTCATGTAAATGCACAATCAATTGGGACAAGAATCAACCAGATAAACTTCCTTTATTCTTCATAATTCTTCAAGATACTAAAACATCATCAAAAGGAAACAGAGGCCAATCAGATACTTTTACACCACTTGCACATGTACGGTACCTAAGGACGAGACAAAGAGACGCTACAAATGTGCTACGGTATGGTATACGGTAAGTGTGGAAAATTCTAGCCAAAACTAACCCCCCCCCCCCCTCATAATGGCCTGAACTATTTCAAGACCTCTCGAAAATCAGACAACTATTAACAACGGTTATGTCTGATTGTAGCCGACTTTGTTAATTTTGGTCAATCTACAGTCAATTAAACGTCTATTGGGTACGGCACAGTGCGACTGCATGGGCAAACGTACATTCTCTGGTCTCAGCGTACCCACAGGTGGAACCTTCTGCTATCTGGACAGGTCACATGTCCGTCAGCTAAAGTAAGTAGTTCAATGATTCCCCCCCCCCCCTCCCCCGCACGGTTTTCTCCCAAACAATTTGTCTAACTTGCACACTTTAAAATGTAGGATTACAGAAAAATAGTTATCAAAGCGCAATAAAGAATTTAAAAAGTGCCATAAATTATTTCCAAAATTGACAGCGCCTTTTTATTCTCTTTGTATCCTTCTAAATTTTATTCTGTAATTCTGAAATATTTACCCACACTTTTTAACAGTTTATTACTGAACTCCTAAATCAGTGTATTCCGTTGCTTTAACCCTGATATACACAACTTTTTTTCAAAGCATTAGCACATGCGGCATATCAACTGACTTTTCTCTGTTGTCCATTCATCGACTACTCCACCATTCATCTGTCGTTAAAATGATTCATTGCATTCTTTACTGACACCATGCTGTGTCTTAAAAACTGTTCTCAATAGTCATTCAAAGGCGATATCTTCTATCATGACGTCACTATTTACAGCTAAGATGTTAGGAGAGAGCAGCATGCATTGATACATAACACGGACAGTGAAAGTATCAAAACAAAGGAAATTGCATCACTATGACGTTACAAGTATAATGAGCTTCTTTTTCTGTGCATACAGTATTTTCTTTACCCTCCTAACTCTGTTTCTATAGCCTCCCGTGACCGTTTTTAAGATGTGTTATTTTTCCTAAACTTTGTTTTTGTATTTCTCATGCGCCTAGCCATTTTAACACAAGGGGATCCGTGTGCTGCCTTTTCACCGCACGTTAAATAAGCGTGGGAGAACCCGCATCTGGCGTCTACAGCCCCGTACGCAAATATCGCGCTGGTAAACACAACCTGTTAGGCCGCACAGCATCGCTGTATGTAAAGAAATGTAAATTCCAGCAGTCAAATTTTACTGGACGAAATTTAACTTGAATAAATCATTTTCTGTTCTTTACGAGTCTCTACGACCATTGTTATTACTATCAATGTAATTATCTCTGAATAGCCGTCACTGAGAATTTTTTAGGCTTAAAGTCAAAGCAAGATACCGTATGTGGCTGGCTATCTTAACATCTAAATTTGGTACAATAATTCTTCCCTCATAAAACCATTTTCTTTCAGACTCTTTGCTTTATGAAACTAAAATACGACAAAACAATCAACATTGGACGGAAGAGAAGTTTTACCAAATGAAAGCATAAAAAATAAAATTCATTGAAAATAGAAGAAATTGTCTTACTTGGCTATGTTGAGTAAGCTGGTTGCTGAAGTCCGTCCGGTATTCCAAAGAATTTCTGTTGTAGCTAATCAAATTTCCAAAGACGGGTATAAAGGAAAAAAGTAATTCGATACTCAAATCTTCTATAATTTTGCAATTAGATGAAATCACAAGAATGATTTTCGGTCAATTTTTGTCTTCTTATCTGTCCTCAGCGCCTTCAAGTATTTGCTCCTTCCATAAGTCAATCACCGATTCGTCAACTCACCCCTTTTATAGTGACCCGCTGCAAACTTGAAAACAATAAGCGAGAACAGCTGTAGCGGTCTTATCCAATGAAAAGTGAAGATTAAATAACAACGTCCACCAACAAATCTTTGATCTCTATTATGTGGCTCACTGATTTACACCCAATCAATGGACTCTATCGACTCGACTGGTCTGCTGGTTGCCAGGGGAACGATTGTCAATCACTGCGAGTAAAACGCCCTGTTTCCATTTCATCCAATAGCAATCACTGTTCTATAGTTACTCATATAGCTATACTCTCTTAATGAAATCTCATTTGGGGTAGCTGAGATTTTAAAACGTAGTTTATAGTAGGTTGGAAGATGTATCGCTTGGGGTATATTATTTGACTGCGTGAAAACCAGTAAAAAGTTGGTTATTTCCTCTGGGGTGAGGCAGTTGTAGTTAATGTTTTACTTACAATTCGATGCTATAAAAATGTCACAAAATGGGTTTAATGGTAGCAAAACTTTTTATAACGTTGTTCTGAAACCTTTTAAATAAATTACCGTATGGCTTCGTCACCAATGTGAAGAGAAAGGTAAAAGCACGTGTACTTGTATTTTTTGCCAATAAATTTGGGATGGTAACGGAGCAAGAGTATTCGAGGAAAGGAGGGAAGTCCCCACAAGTACTCCCTGCCATTTAATATTAGGACTCAATTTAAGGACGAGTCGATTAATAGGATAAGCTGCTGTAAGTATATACATAGAACTGTGAAACAAACAAGTTGACTGAACTAGGCAAAAGTTACGAACAGAAATGCATATGAAGGAGTGCTTCTTGTGGTCCAAAGCTTAATATAAAACATTTGATGTAGTTTAAATAAGAAAAATATTCAGCCAGACCGGTGGCCAACCTGGAGGGGGACGAACTCCTCCGACTCTCTTTTGTTTTAAGATGTCATTGCCTTGACATATTTTTACACATTTACCCCCCCCCCCCAAGAAAAAAAAATTTCCCCTGTCAAAGCCCCTTCCCCAATAGGTGTCTTATCTTACCAAAGTTCTGTGTCAACTTTTCTTTCTCATGTATCATTATGTCTCGTAGCATATTTCAGTGATTTATAGTATTTTGCCTCTTTCAAAGTCAAGATTTTTAGCAAATAAAGTGACGAAACATAACCAACCATGTCAATCCCAGACATGCCATTAAATCAAGCGTCTAGTAGCAAGTTTTATGCACACTGCGGACACAAGCATACCTCTTGATCTAGGGTAATTAAGTCGACCTATCCCATCCCACCCCTCCCAGCAAGAAACTATATGTTCCCTCCGTTGGATACTTTACGTGTTGACAATGCATTAGCCAGTAATATTTTGCAATTTTGGACCCTCGTAAGAAATACTGTATGCATTTTTTATTGACTGATCGTCGGAGGTTTTCCTTTAAGAATAGGAATTTGGTCTTTACGAAAATACCCTGACGACTCCTCCTATAAATAAGGGTCTGGTCTATTGGTTGATCATCTGCTCTCACCCACACTCTGGCGGTCCTCGATGGATTTCTAGACGGAGCCACACCCAATCCTTTTAAAATAGAACCAGTCACAGCAGTTGTGCACGATGCTTCTCATAAGCAATAAGTAAGGAAAACAGTACAGTGACCCACACCTGAAAGTTAGCTGTGGGTGCCCGTAGGGTTTGAGATTGAAGCGTAAACCCCTAGCAAACCATACCAAACAATATAGATTATTACCGTTATTCCAAGATATTTTTCATCTTAAGAGTATTAGTGGAAAGATTGCAGGTGAGATCTAAGACAAATAATAATAATAATAAATAATAATACACAGTTCTTATAAAGCGCAAAACACACTGAAGTCCCTTTGCGCTGAGAAAAGGAAAGATGAAAGTCATAGACAGGAGAAAAGGTAAGATTTAAGTAAGGTCTTAAAATTTGCGAGTGTTCTTGCTTCTTTAACTGTAACAAATATCATTCCAAGGTGCATTGTAAATCATTTGAGGGCGCTCTTACAATTATTTCATCAATTTGACGACTTTTGTTCCAGACGAAGTGATTTCCGCCTAAAACCACGAATTCGTTTAGCATTTGATTTTCTTTCCTCTTTGGGGAAGGGGTGTTGCGAAACCAATCGATGCAGGTTATACACTTATCAGTTTTAAGACGCACCTTCTGACCCTGTTCGTCAGGAGCGTCAGCTCAGATGTTTTGTTACCAGTTGACCTGAACAGAAAGGTCACTAACGCATGCGCAGATATAAACCTCGAATTTGTCTCTTGACTCAAAGTTTCATACACTTTGACGGCTGTTATGATTTGACGCCTATTAGCTTTCTTAAACCCAACACATGTAGCACTTTGATACACCCTTGAGTCACAACTCGGATGGGGCATAACGTACATTTAGTGACTCACCACTGTCAGGGCTAAGACGGTGTGTGGTAATTGATAAGTGCCTCACTGTAAATTAGAATTTATTACTCAGTTATTTCTAATGGGAAGTTAGCAGATAAAGTCATGAATTCGATGAATACGTTTATTTTACAGACGCACTGGAAAGACAACATATTTTACTAAAAATTAATGCTATAAAGCAGGAGTATAACGTATACCTTCTATTAAGAACATTTTAATAAATCAGTAAACAGGTCATTAAAAGGCCCTAACGGAGCCCGAAATGGTGGCCAATTTCACTTCCTCGTAGTCTATTTCTGTGGCCAGACTTTCCCGTCTCTCTGTGGCAAAGTATTTAACGGTTGGGTACAGAACTGATAAACGATGTCCTAAATGAATGATGAAGCCAATTCCATTGTGAATTTCAGCTGTTTTCTGTGGGGAAGGGGCTCAGTGGCGTGACAAGATGTGACTGTCAGGGGGTCAATAGTCTAGAGATTTCCCGTTTTTTGTACTAGTTGAGCTGTTGAGTTGAAGTACACTGTGTGAGGTTCCTTATGGGCTAGTCCCCCCCCCCCCTTCGTTGTTTTATAAATGTTGTTTTTATAAAAAAAAAAAAAAATACTAATATGTTATGCTAAAAAATTATTGTAATGCTTAGCTTTATATCACAGTGCTTGATTGCCGACGTTTCACAGCAAATCGCAACGGTTTTATGGTAAAAACGTGATTGTCAGTTTAAAAATTATATATGTATGCAGCAAGTTCCGTAATTTATTTTGGGGGCTATGTACTTTCGCACCTCCTCCAATTCGTCTGGATAAACAGACCAATCCAGCACCTACAAGACGTGGTCTAAAATTTAAGTCTACATGAAAATTTGGAGCAACCCTCCTTCCATAATCCATCATAAACTTTAGGAATCCTATGTGAGATTTTGTGCAGAGGATTTTGTGTGAATTGCTTTTTAGTGTAAAAGTTTGCACTTTAATCTGTCGTAAAGTAAGACTGAGTCTCTACCTTTGATCGGGTTGGCCATTCAGATACATTCTTAGTGTATTCAGGTGAAGCTCCGTTTGCGCATCCCACGTTGCCCCACAATTCCAAGCGCAAACGAACTACAGAACTCGTTTTCTGTTTCCTTCTTGTAAACCTAGTCTTAGTTATACCTTCCCCCTCTGTCTCAATGTCCCCCTCACTCCTGATAAAGAAAGCACAAAAGACAGTGACAAAACCTTCAGTTTTGTTTCCATTTGCGAAGTTAAACCAATCCAGAATTTTTGTCAAATATCTTACTATTTCTATCCAGAAAACAATTCTTTTGTACAGAAATTGATTTGAATGGTAGCTATATTCTAGGCTATTGCCCAAAGATAAGAAGCGAAAGAAAGGAAAACTTGGTGCAAAATTCTGTTTTTATTCTTTTCTGGTTCACTTATTTCTGCACAATTCACTTTAAGTGGCAGAAGGTCCATTTATTACAACCCCAATTTGACATCACCATCGGCACCTGTTTAACAATAGTGCATGCCATTCAACGAACTCGCGTTCGTTCGTCAGTTGTGCAATATTTGCTCAAAGTTACCTCAAGAAGGTGACTTCGACAAAATTATAGTGAACGAAATGATGAAAACTGCAACACCAAAGGCTATCGATCTTAATCTGTATCCGCAGTTTGGATGTACCTTCTTAGTAAATGGCGACTTGTATTTTCCCTCTCGTTATTGTTCGGCCATTGGCCGGACTTAAATGATCCCATTCAGGGAGTCGGACGGTCGCTTACCTGAGGCTTGCTGCAGCTCTCTGGTTACTGAAAAAGCTTGCTACACGACAGAGATATAAAAAGGCTAATAAGTGACTGTCTGACTACATCTGTTGTAAAAGATGTCCGATAAAGGAGTGACCAAAATGACCAATGTATGGCTGTAGGCGATGAAACTCAAAAACATTTATATATTCGGTCTTTAGCAGAAACATAAAAGTTGAAACTTCTTCTGAATTGGGGTTTGGATTCAATAAAACTGAGTTTATAGCCATGTCGTTGTACATATAGGAAATGGCCAGGAAGGGTGTAGCTGTTCATATTCTTTGTCAACAATTGTAGACTTTTTGATATATTCAGACGATTTTACAGACCTTTGACACTGTTATTTTCTCTCTCGTTAAGAGTTTCAGCGTTAATCCCACCAGGCTTTTAAACCGTTAATCAAGAAGTCAGTTCGGTAATTCATTTTGGTGGTTATGAACATGCGCACATCGTGCAAATCGCCGGGATAAACAAACCAATTACGCACCTACAACACGTATTCCAAAATTTTGAGTTTTCATGAAGATTTGGTGAAATCATTCTTTCTTAACCCATCCATAATATAAGGAGAGATCTCAAGTATGGTTTTGTGCAGTGGATTGTGTCTTACTTGTCTTTTTGGTGTAAAAATTTGCATTTGAATTTGGCGTAAAGTAGCACTGATCCCCTATTTTCGTTCGACTTTGTTAGAAACTAAGACAGTGCTGTATTCACTGACGAAAACAAGGGAACTCTGTAGGCTACATGGTGAGCTCGGTTTGTATATCCCACGCTGTGCCCCCACAATCCCACGCGGCAACGAATTACCGAACTCTCTTCATAGAGGGCCGGGCCAGTTGGAGGGTATTTTTAAGTTTACTTAATAAGAAACGCCGAGTTAGGTTACCCACTTTTGTTGTGGAAGATCTTCCTGTCTCTCTCTCTCTCTCTCTTTTTTTTTTTTTTTTGGTTTTTTGTTTTGTTTTTTTTTTTTCTGCCATTTTATTGACCATACCATGAACCATACACAGCTCACTGTTACTTAAAGGTAACGAGCAGTCACCCGAACTAATTTCGAAGCAACAGCTAAATATCAAAATTTTGTTTTTATTCTCTTCGAAGTATCTTCATCATCATATTTTAAGACTTCAGTATTGCATATCCAAGGTAAACAAAACAGTTACTTCGAGTAAATTTCACATTTGAAGAGAAAAAATGTTGTCACATGACTATCAACAGCCAATCATGAAACAGGAAAGTCTACTACAATAAGTTGAAGTTGGGGTGACTGCTCTTGCCCTTTAAGTGTACGACAATAACATTTGAAAGAACGAATAAAAAATGACACATAAAAATAATGATATGACCGCACAGTTGTCAACCACAGTATAAAGTTAGTGACCTTGTTAAGCTGTCATAAAACACACCATGTCTATTCAGCCTCTGTAGTAGTCAGCTTATTCCTTTCATTGCATTTGAACTATACCAAATGTTACAAGACACATTCCTGAGTACATATCGTGTTATATAGATGAATACATTGATTTACATTAATTAAGCCTCATTTGAAGCATTAATGTGAAATATTAAGTTGATGTATAGGCTAAATAAAAATACAAGAAAGAAATAAATGAAGCAATATATAATGCAGCCCTCCTGTTGAAGTTTATTTCAAGTACATTCTCTTAGTTTCTGTGAATCTATCTCATGCTTCGTTTATTGACCATAGATGCAATGTATCGGATAAATACACGGTCACTTCTTAACAAAAGTAAAAACCATCACCTCTACGTGTAATAATTGTGGAATGGTTCTTTGTATGGAAGTGTACACCCCCGGGAGGCATTAACACAAATCAATCTAATATTCGTTTTAAATGCAGGGACGTAGTCGAATGGGGTGGATCGAATCCCCATGAACTATGTTTGAAAAAATAGCAGAAAGTAATACAAATGAGACCGTTTTAAACGCTTTACTACGTTTGAGGCAAAAACATTGACCATTTCCTGGGGACATAACCGAGACAATATTTTTTCTTGAAAGAAAAAGCCTGAGGTATGGAGGGGAATCCCCCACCCCTTAGATCATGCATGCCGTATCACACATCAAAAACCCTGGTTGCGTGCCTGCATATAGACGAATCCGGACAGTCAAATGAATGGTCTGATTTTAGTCGGCCATGGCTGGGGTCTATCACCTTTAATCTTTCACAATTTCCTTGCTTACCTGAATCATGGATGGTTGCACATTGAAATGCCACTAGATTCTCTCCATTTTACTGTATATGAGGGTTTGAAATCACATTTCGACAATAAATGAAAACGATTTAGAGCTAATAGACTCCACTAATGGCTTACTACAGTCACCATACACTAACGCTGGTCGGATTCGTCTATAGAAGTGTTAGCAGTATATAAGTAAATGTCTTGTTTTTTCATAACAATTATCTCAATTTAAGACTAGCGGTTTGCTATAAACCCTCCCTCGACCCCTTTAAGAACAAAATTGGTTTACAGTATTTATTTATTTCCTGGTTAGAAACCAGTGGTGTTTGTACCGTTTCTCCGTTAACTATTATTTCTGAAAGACATGCTTATCCTCCCCTTTCCCATTTCTGCAGTGAAATCATGTTGATAATATATACACCCTTCTTAACCAGAGGTAACATATCATTATTACACCATTAAATTGAATCAGTGGCGTAGCCACGGGGAGGGTTTTGGGAGTTAAAGCACCCCCCCCCCCATGACCCAACCTTGCAATGAGAAAAACACCTAAAATAGCGGTTTTTTCTCTCTATCCTTAGACTCCTTCCTCATATCGTGACTCAACCCCCCCCCCCCCTCATGACACAAAAACCCTCCCCATGACACAATCCTGTCTACGCACCTGAATTGAATTAACTTATGGCAGAATTTGAAATTGAAAGAAGTACTTCACATTGTCGCGGAACAGGTTAGTGTGTGTAGGCACCCAAGTGCATGTCCTTCATAATAATCCGGCTTCTCACCCTCGCTTACCCTTTATTCTCTCCATAAGAAACTTGCGTTAGGGCAAGGTTAAGGTTTTTGTCTGGGGACAAAAGACTTATTTGTGTAATATAAATTTTATTTATCCACGCGAAATGTACACGGCGGTTTTCTTTTAATCATTGTTGGACGCCAACCTTCTGTTATTTCGATGTCAATATTGAAAAAAAAATATTTCTTTAAAATCATAAAACAGTAAAATCAAGGAATAGTTTTATTACCATACTACCTGACCATTGAACGAGGTGTATGACAAAGCAAAAACTAGAACTCATCCGGATCGAGGTACGACACAAACAGAATGGATTACGAGTACTTATTAAACACGCATTACACCATTTACAAACGATTGTAAGATAGCTTTGTCAAAATTTCATTAAGATAATGAATCAACCATGTGGATAATTTTGCCTCAAACTATTTTGTAAAATATGTAACCGAGCCATCGGGTTTATACAAGGATTTTAGAATAATAATAAAGGGGTATAGTTGTAAGGGGTATCACATATCAGACGGGATTTACTCTCGGGCGTTCATAAAAGTTAAGCCTCTAAGGTTTTTTCACGATATACAAACACGATATTTTCAAAGTCCCGCGTTGTATTGATTCTTGTATAGAGGTAAAAATAACAGCTTGTTTAGTCCAGTCTGCAATTGAAATGCTTAATACAACGTGCATTAAAGTGCCGTTATTATGAAATTCTTCAAAATGTGCGAAATGTTTGAAAAAGACAAGCAAGGTTATTTTTTTTTAAACCACCGTGTAATAGCACGTGCTGAGGAAATTTGATGTTGGCAACGTTTTAAGATGAGTAGTGAATAGTTGTGACCTCTGAATATCACAACCTAAATATCAATGTATATTCAACCTTTGCATTCGAATCAATTGGATTAAAAAATGATTAAACATGCATCATATTTTCATGTTGCCTTTGTTCTGCCAAACTCAAAATAATGAATAAAGGATAATAACTGAAAACTATTCTTCACTGAAAAGTAAAATTGAATTAGCCATATCTGAACATGAAGGATTCTTTAATTAGAATTAAATATGAACGAAGCGTTCGCGTTATTAAATGTTGAATAATTTCAACCTGTTTTATTGCCAAATGTCAGATTAAGGATTTTGATATATTTTATGTTTCACACCGGGTGCATTCTCGGAATAATCTCCTTCCAATTATTCGCGTATCCCACAGAGAACATCCGAGTTCCCGTAACATTAGTAACATCAGATTGCTTTTATACATACACACAAACGGAAGAATTAACTTCCTTTCTGCCGAAGGTAAAATTTTGCCGAGAAAGTTTCGGTTCAGTGTAGTCTGTAATCCAGGTCAATTTTCGTAACAGGGCGTACGGGTAAATTTTACCAGCGCATTTTGCGTTGAGACTGGCAAAAGGGTTTCAAAGTCGTTTCGTGCAGGGGAAGTTTCTTCATGAAGGGCCACGACAGTTAATCAGAACCTATGTATGAAAAGTTTCCCGAAAGAAGGGAGAAATATTGCTTCAGATGTGGGCAGTCCAAAATAACCTTCAAGGGATGGGTTCAGGGGAGGGGAGAAGAGATATACTTGACAAATTACAAGCCAAGAGCGAGGTTTGCGGTCATAACTACTGAATGAATTTAAGGTATAGATGAGCTTTGATGGCTCACCATTTGTATTCAGTTTTTGTGAGTTGGGCTGAACTTGGCCTTGAGGTGTTGTTTAAAGGAAACAAATGAACAGTTAATTAATCTGTAATATTTGGGCTGGTTGAAGTTGTTATCTTCAGAGTTATTGAACCTGAAATGTGATCTTTAGGGAATATTTCGGAAATACATGAAATTGAAGTAAAAACCAGGGGGCGAAAATGAAAGACACATAAATTACAATTTCTAATTATATTGTCATATTAACTTGTGAGACATGCAAAAAGCAATCAGTTATACAAAGAAAGGTTCTGGTTTGCAAAGCGATGAAAATGGACGGCTTTAAATACTTGCAAAATGTGGTTGGCAAGAAAATCATAAGAAAATACAATGGTATAATTTTCATTGTAACTAATATCAATGGAACCCTTACAAAAAATGTGAGGCAATAAGTTTCAAATTTGCAGGTTTTCACATGTTTTTTCCAGAGGTTATCACAGGTCTTTGCATGAAAACCTGTGTTTTCCCTTGACATTCACGCGGAGATTCAAACAACAAAAAGCTTATTAAATAAAGTAGCCTAATTGCAAAGTTTTTCTTCGGGTCTAACTTTAGGCTGTGAAAATAGTGAGTGAGACTCAGTAACCTGTAAACTACGATCCGATTAAGGTGACGCGACGAAATGATTCAATGAAAGTCACGCTTGTGTTGTCACTGAGATGAATAGAAAGGTCGACCGGATAAATGACCTATTAGGAGGTCCAGTGTCTTCTACTTAATCATAGGGAGTAAAGAGTGTATCTTGGCCAAAAAGTTCCTAACAATTTGTACCAAAGGTATCGTTGAAGTTTCCAAATGGAAGAGACAAAGCTTTAAAAGTAATTTAAAACAAAATTTTTGTGGAAGTATTGATGCACAAATCCAAATAAATGTTAGCCTCTGTGCAAGAAGCACGACAATATTTTACTTTGCTCTCCGTTAAGGTCAAAACCACTAAATGACCCGAATGCATGCATTGTGCATGCTATTACGTAACTGCGGTCGAAAAGCCGGCCCGACGTGTGACCTTTTAGACGGTACAATGGCTTCCACTTATATAATAGGGAGTAAAGCTGTATCGTGAACTAAAAAATACCTCACAATTCTTAGCGAGAGCATCAAAGTACCATTTACCATGGATAACGAATAGTCAAATTATAATTCTAAGCAAAAATGTTGACAAAGTCCTGATTTATAAATGTCAGTCACTTTGTAAAGACATGACAATATTTGACTATGCCCTGCTATCAAGTAATGTACAACCGCTTAGCGAAACAAAGCTTTTTAAAGATTGCTACATTTTACAGAAGGTGCACATATTTCTGACGGCCCCATGTGGACATATTTTCGAGACGAAATTTGATGTTTATGCAATTATGCAATCAAAACTTATAAATATACCCGATGAAAGTCACAGTATTCTTTCAAAAAGGAACAAACAGCCACACATTGCAATATATTTTTGGTGTCCATCAATGCCATTCACACAGCTGTCCCTCTTAACAATGATCTACCCTAGCAAAAACAACCTCGATGATCCAAAATGAAGACAGTCCTTGGCTTGGTACTATTCTGCTGAAAACAAGGCAAAACAAAGAAACAAATTTCAGTCGTTGAGCTTACAAATCATAGCCTGAGCCAACACTAAAATGCACGATCCTACACATGTTTTGCAAAAGTGTTGTCTGCATGAGTCCAAAGGATTTCCTTTTCGGGAAACCAAAAAGAATGAAGCAGACAAAGGCAATGTTTTACATTGTAGTAGTATATATGAGATATGCTTACCTACCACCACTCTGTCTACCCCCCTCCCCCACCATACACAAGCGGTCTTTTCATTCCCTTTTGGTACTTGTAAATTTGATTGATGATATACGACCGGGTATTCAAGTCGATTCATTATATTAGACTAACTCCAATCAGCTCCTTGCTTCAATCAGCTTTGTACAGAAAACGAAGTGGTGGGACGGTCTTCAGGTACAATATATGGTACAATATATATATATATAAACGATCTGACGTCATTGCAGCTGTCTCAGCAGACTCACATAGATAGTCTATGCATCTTCCCCCTTCCCTCTCACACCGAACCTTAAATGGAATGTTAAGTGCCAAAAAACTAAACTATAACACCAGCTCATGTGGGTGAAAATATGGAACACTGGACCATATTTCATCCTGGTGTAAGTCCGTGGTAGAAGGATGCTAAATCTAACCAATTTCAAGGACAGTAGATTGGATATAAAATGGTGACTTATTTCATTTCTTAGAATAAACTGACCTATGAAATAGAACCAAAAGATCTAGTACATTAACGTCACGTGACGTCACCATTTTTCGCCGTTCAAGCAATGAAGAATAATGCCAACACGACGTTGACTGTGTAGACTACAATTTGACCTATTCTATCCGGCCGAAGATTTACGGCACGACTTTACTCAAGGAAATGTTAGCCGGAGAACCAGCAAAAACGGCACAATTATACAGCTTACGCAAAGTCTGTTTCCTGATTTCGTCGTGTCGTAGGTAGCCGTGGCGGTGCGACCCAAACTTTAGTGCAAGGAAACCCTTTCTGCTCTGTGACGTCATGTAAGGACTATTCTAATTTTGTGGAAGGTGGACGAGTGTAGCCAACGAAGTCTGATTTTTTAATTGTCCCATACTGGAAACAACAAAATTAAAAGGCAAATAAAAATTAAAATAGTAAAAGAGGGACCTTATGACCTGAACTGATTGTATAAATTTACCTTAAGTGAATTTTAGTTTTATACACAACACAGATATGTTCAGTCGAGATCATAAACAGTCCAATGAATATATTTCTCTTCGGGCACTTTGGTGCCATCTTTTGTTAAATACATTTAACCCTTTAAGAGTCAGTAATGATAATTTCACATTTTTCTTAATACTAGAAAAGTAAAGTAAGAGAAATGGAATTTAAGTGGCAGTTGTGTTACTCCTTCTGCGCTTGGACTGGACTCCATTTTAAAGATCTATTAAGGTTAACAAGCCGTGCCAAGACCAAACAAATAAGATTTGCGTGCAGTTCTTACGGTACTTGAACGGTCGCTTAGCAAACAAGCCATTGCCCGTTCATCGTAAGGTTAACCTTCAGTTTTATTCGATTTATTTTACCTTTTAACGAGATAAAACTGTGATGGGATTGGAATTTAGGCTCAAGCAGGGATTTGCAACTTCATCGACAAGGCAAACATCATGACGTCACGTTCATTCTTTTTTATTTAAATTACACTAAACCGATGAGATATTAGAGTCCGATCAGACCCAATCAAGTAAATATATTCAGCTATCTCAGTTTTTCCATTTAAAGTTGAAAGAACCATGCTTTAAGGTTTCTTTGTGACTAATACTTCTAGTAGTTCTTCAGCAAGTTTTGAACAAAAGTGGAAGCGTGCAAGAAAGCGGGCGGCGTGTGATTTTCAAGGATTTTGAATTATCCTTATACTGCTGACGATGTGGAGCACAGATGTTGCAACCAGTTGAGTTTTAATCAAAGAAGAAAAACGGTGAAACTTTTAAGGAGCGATTATTAACGCCCGACTTTAACAGATCGAAGACCGACCGTTGGATGTTTAACGTTGTTAGATGTGGTTATGACTTAATGAAAAAGATCACAGAATGACAGGCACTATAAGACATTCAAACATGAATTTGACATTTTTATGTCAACATTGCTAGCGGGGTGCTGGTCGGGATGTTGTATTTGCCCTGGGGTATAAACAGATGTCTACCTTTTTCAATCGCGGGGTTGAAAATCTTTGTATTCTTTAATCTATATCTGAGGAACATCGTTATATGACATTTGTTTACTTTCGTCATGTTAAACATTGTTTTCTTTGTTCACACAGTTGATATAAGCAAACATAATCGCATTAAGTTGATATGAAAGAAAATTTGTGTTCGATTAAATGTTCCCTTGATTTTGGATGGATGCTCAAAGTCATATTTTGCTCAAAGGATTCAAACTTACAACTTCAAGTTACCTTTATTGCCTCATTGTTATCCATACAAATTTTTGTTAAGGATGGCCTAAGTGTTAAGAAAAATTTCATCCCCTAGAGGATTAAATACCATTGACTTAATAAAGTGCATTTTACCCCATGAAATATATTTGCCCCCTGGAAATTATTCCCCCTTTTGATGTTCCGTTTGGTTACGGTCTGCTCTTCACAGAGACCGATTGTGTGATATAGTTAAGTTGTTTCGTTAAGCCCTGTCTTAACTAAAGTAACCTAACCTTACCCCACAAACACACTCGTTATACCCACTGGTTATCAACGAAAGCATCCGGGTAATACTTATTGGTGTTTAAGAGTCCTCTATCAAATCGGAATGTACACATTTTCCATCGCATTTTTCACATGAATTGTTTACGTAAGAATAATTTCTGAATATATTATCGACATGAGCCTGGTCAATTAATGAATTAACGTTTCCTAATTTATCATTCTGAGCATTGAATTTCTTAAATGTGAGATATCAAAATTAATATTAAAAGACCCCGATGAGGGTTTGAAAAGAGCGTTCTTTGTAAGAACAGCTCTCGGTTCCATGGTACGATGAACGCAGAGGTGGTGGCGCTCTATCGATATAGCAGGGAGTGATCACAACAAACAACCAACATCTCTTATCTTTGACAGTTTGAGGATAATGCGGTGCACAACAAAGATAATTAATTATTGCATTCTTACTCCAGGACCCGGGATCCAGGTTCAATAACAAATGTACGAGGTGCGGACCCGGTCCCTAGCCAAGGTACCTAGACTGCTGTCGGTAGACTGCAAGCACATTGTGTGCATTATTCAGTTCAATTTATGACCCTTGAAGGACGAACTCCTTTCTGTGGGATGCGAGAGTTTCCTGTAAAAATGTTGCCTGCGTAGCAGGCTGTACGTCATATTCTCTGATCGGTCATATCCCTGTTTTTGGAGGCGGAAGAGCTGAGAAAACAGAAAGCTATTCTCAGTAGTCAAAATGTGGCTAACAAAATATGTGTAAAATAAATAAATAAAATAATAAAAAACACATAAAATAATAATAATAAAACTTTGGTAATCTGCATTGTTTGAATTATCAGTCAATCAAAAAGCTGAGCCAACTGAGAGTAACAGTTAACCCCTGCAAGAAGTGTAGTTTGGAATGACAGGAATGGCCCTTTCAACAAAAGTCTGAAGGAAATTTTAAAAGAAAATATATGTCTTGCCTGCTTATAATCCCAGTTAAAATATTTGGAATATATGTGGTATACACCTCGATCCCCTCACTGTAGACACCATTTATCATAATGTGGACAAAACACATGGCCTTCTTCTCTTTCATATGCCTACTAAAAAGGAGAAATATAAATTACTTGTTGCAGAGTTCAAGAAGAGAGTTGTTAGGACAACTCCCAGGTTGCCCTCACCTTCGCTCTGTAAAGACACTTTAGGACACAAGGTTTATGTTAGTCTGTAGTGAGTTTTTTTTTCATAACAAGGTATTTTCAACCAGTGGTGTGAGTTGAGATTAAGAGGTGTTTAGGGTTGGGACAAACTGTGAAATCCCTGAATCAGGAGAGGTCTTAGCTGAGGAGCACAGGAAAGTAAAACGTCATCGAAACTGGCTGGACGCAAAATGATGAAAATATGAACGTTGTTAGCATTATAATTAGCTGATGTACTACGGGTATTTAGCAGTGCTGTTGTCGAGTCCGGAGAGTCCGAGTCAGGAGTTATTTTCAACTTTCAAGGACTCGAGTCCGGACTTCTACTTTCTCAATGGGAAAAATCAACCACTATGGCCGAGTTCATCAAATTCTGAAATCACCATTCCGAGTCCAGACTCGACTACAGCCTTCATATTTAGAAACTTGTATTTTAACCATTGAAAAGGAAAGTATCCAGGACGTTTGAAAACAGAGCACCCGTAGTTTGGTTCTTCCCTTTCCCGAGGCAAATGGTGCCTTACTTGAAAAATTCCAGGGCATATTTAAACACGCATGACGGTCAAAACGGGACCCCGCGACCTTTTTCTCTGTTCGACGGAGTCAGACTGCTTCAGAGTGATTTCCATTAGACAACTTACAGAAGTGGGGGCATGGCACCCTTTCAATGCGCACGCCTCTGATCTCAGCTGAATGTTGATTCGATCACACGGTTAGTGGTTTCGTGATAGTGTGTATAGACTCATTCACGCTTACGTCATTGGTTGGCACTTGTTGACATAGAACATGCGTAGAAACGATTGCGTGTACGTTCGTTTTTGCGCGCGCTGTGATCTCGCGATTGCACGCAGAACATAAGAAGAATTAGCATCTACAGTTCATTGTGACAAAATGTATACGTACTTCATTAACTATGTTGCCAAGCAGTCCTGACGTCATTTGTTTGTAAACATAAATGAGTCTATTGCTGGCCCGGGGAGGGAAAACATTCATGATGGTGTACACGTATTTTTATACGTGTAGGAATATTTATACACACATTGTAGGTGAACGTCCATGTAATAATACAATAATACACGTGCATAAACGTACACGTATGCGCATCTGTATGCGTTACGCAAATGACAAATATGCGTAGATATTTTGTTTGGTATGCTTAGTGGTCACGCACTTTATTTCAATAAAATAAAAACGCAAAGGACATGTGCAAGAGCTTAAATAACTAATCGATCTTACTCACTGGCGGCGGAAGCGGGGGGGGGGGACACTTCCCCACCCCTTAAATTTCTTAGCGAGCTGACGTCCCCCCCCCCCCTAAAATTCTTAGCGAGGAGACTTCCCCAAAAAATCAGAGAAGAAGTAAAAGAAACTTGGGAGCCTTGAACCAATTCAAAGTTGAGACTATAGTTAACCCACCACCGAACAGAGCAGCCGAAATTGACTTAGCCTATGTTCTGCCATTGTTTGGCTGATTCTTGCCACGGTCCCCTACGACCATGCTCTATGCCCGTGACCTATGTTTTGGCTACAAATCATTACAAGTATCTGGCAACCTCGCCCGGTCCGCAAACCAGGTGTATGTAGTATATCACTTGTCCAGTGAAACCGAACCTTTACTGTACTAGTATTTTCCCTCCGCTGGAAGTGAAGCATTGCCCTTGCCATCACGTGAACGAACAGTTGACCAGTATTCACTCATCCATAGGCGTACGAGGCGGGGGGCAGGGGGAAGACTGCCCCCCCCCCCAATTTTCTCAAGACCTAAAATTCGGGCAGGGATCTGGAAAAATTCGGGCAGCCGTTTGAGTCTTAAAACCTGGTTTGTGTCTACTTACACAGAAAACTCCTAGGCGCGCCCGAATTCCTTCAAACACTTGGCCGAAAAAATAATAAAAAAGCATCATTGTCACGGTACAATTTTCATGAAAACTCTAAAAGATACCAAAATTTGCGACACATTCGGACAGCTTATGAAAAAACAATTTTTCGTCAGCCTCACTTCATATTCTTGTGTAAACCTTTGCCCGAAATGACACAATATTCGGGCAAAAGTTGCAAAAAAGTTCTGGGATATTTTTAATTGCCAGATCACGAGGGGAGAGAGGATGTATACAGTCCCCAAAATTTTGCCCGAACAAATCAATCAAAAGCTATCTTGTGACGCACCATATTACTAAATGACAATCACCAATAGTCACCAGAAGGATGAAACGTACTTGGTCGAGAGGTATTTGGGCCGCAAATGAATGAGATGACGATTTTGCACTTTTCAAAATGATCCTCTTAAAATTGTGCGAAACTTTTTAACCTGCAGTGCTGTGGAACCGAAATTCGGGCAATGGTGACCAAATCAGCGTAGCTTGTTTGCTCACTCATACGAATTAAGTGTGAACAAATCTGCAAGTAAGTCTGCCCACAAATTCATGTAAAAATATCTAGCAACGTGACAAGCCGGGTTTTTCTTAAACGGCGTTAGTAGAAAAATCATTTATATATAGTCGGGAGTTCGGGTCGAGTCATATAGACAGTTGTATCAATACAGTGGAACTGGAATTCGGGCAAGAGTCGCAACAGAGTCACAGACATACGGTACTCATATTTTTAATTCCGTTCTACAGTTTTCCACGGAAAGATACAAGACCAGGTAATGTTTTATACATTCCCAGGTGCGGTATATCATTATATTATGAAGCCTTGGGATTTTCGAGGGTTTCTGAAGTTGTTTAATTTTCAAAATTATATTGATGATAATCTCATGCTGCATGACGTAAAATAGTTTGTAGAACGCGCAAGCAAACTCATTTTCCAATGATTATAGCTTAATGTAGTTATCCAATGGTTAGTCGTACATTTCATCTGGGAGTTTTCTGACCTTTTTATAGATTTGCTCATTTTTGGTGAAAATTTTATTGCAAACGAAAGTTCAAAATATCAACGGCTTTGATTCTGCTTATAAGCCTGGGAAAGGCCATTCCCGGCTGTCTGAGGGGTTGCGATTTTTCAAAATTTTTTGTACGCTCCGCGCCAACTGATAGTGGCGCTCCGCATAGATAATCTTTCGGGCAGAGAATCCTCTGCCCCCCACTGAAATGCTCCCGTACGCCTATGCACTCATCACAGGTGAGTCATTCACTTACAGTAGGCTATTTCCACTACATTTTTTCATCCAATGTAATGTTGCGAAATTGATGACACATGCTTAGGCTTTTGTCCTTGCGTTATAACTCGTTCTGTGACAATCAGGTTAGGCTAGGTGAACTCGGACATTATTTGGCCTAGCCTATACGTAGGCCTACCTTAAAATCTGCGTCGGTCAGGAAATAGCCTATAGGCTATCTGTGAACGCAAATATTTCGCACATTTTTGTTCATTGAATTCACCGTAAAATGTTCCAAAAACGGCTTAGATTGCACGAGAGAGCTTGTAGAATCTCAGAGCTTCCAGGGCCCTAAGTCGGGCCCTGGACCCACGCCTGTGGGACTTCGCGCTTCGCGCTCGTGATGTGCGCTACGCGCACATAGGGTTCGTTTCACGAGTCCAACCATTCCATCTTGTTCACTGATTGCCCCCCCCCCTAATTTTTTATGCTTCCGCCGCCACTGATCTTACTTTCCATCTTTATTTCACTAACATCCAAAGGGCATAATTAGCCACCGCTAAATTAATTTTAATAAAAACAGCTAAATCTTTTAAAAAGCTTCTTATTTGTATTCAGGTATCTTCCACGATATATCAAAACGTAAATATTGTACATTCAAGCTAAAGTAGGGAATTACTTTGCATAAATTTTACAATTCAGTGATCAAACTATTTCCACATGACTCTTGAAACTCAATTTAATAATTCTGCCAAAAGTTGAATCCCATTCCTGTTTTGTGTTTTTGAGGCTGGTAAGTGGCTTTCATGGGGGAGGGGGGTGGGCTTCGTCCCTCTGTCCTTCCCCTGGTTACTCTCCTTTCTCTGGATACTAACACATGGAGAAGTTACATATTTTCACACGGTGAACTTGAAGCAAGCATACCGACATCATAACTCCACATTGAATCAATTTTGATTCAGGCCTCTCAAAACCGATAGCCAAATGGCCATTGGAGAGTGACATTTCAAAATGGCGAGTTCCATTCACAATAGCTACACAGTGTTCTTGAGCCTCTCATTGGCTATTGCGAAAAACTCGTTAATAATTTCGTTCTGGCAAGTTAATGTTGAATTTCGCTAGATAACTGACTACCCTCTGTGGACTGGGGGTTGTAGAATTTGCACACGATATTTCCCTCCTGTCGTGAGATGAGACTAAGGGGAAACCAAACTTGCATTAGAACCATACTTGAAAATTAGCTAAAACTTTGAGCTTTTTATCTAGTTGACTGACACTATATGACACTAACACGCCTCTCATACAGCACTCTGATGAGTCCACCCTCTTCCACCTTATGAAGGAGTTAAAGCCCCCTCCCCCCCCCCCCCTCCGTTGTATAAAGGTTCATGGGTTTGACATTACTCATACTTACCACATAGGCCTACATAACTTTCACTATCACAACCTCGAGATAAACACTGCGAAAGTTGATTGTTAAAAGGAAGCAATTATCTGCATTAAAGTTTCATTTGACCTTGAGTGACACGTGTGTTATAAGGTGCAGAACGTTGAAGTCGAATCGCTTCTCAATTCTTATCGGAAATTATTCGTTACTGACAACAATGGACTGACAAGGAATAAACGTTAATGGGCCTTTTCAATACAAGATGATAACATTAAAACAAATTTAGTCAATTGATATTTTATGTTCTCATCAAATTGAAAGAAAAAGTGTTCACCGATTGAACGCTAAAACTGATAATGGCGATATTTAGTATACAAATACAATGAAAGGGGACCGTACATTGAACTTTACTTACGAATACGCCATGCGGCGCTTATTTGATGACGAATATTTCAAGGTTGTTATGAAATACAAGACTGTAGTAACTCTACGTTATGTAAGCTTGTTTAGGCTTGTCTAACATTAAAATAAAATGAAAGAGGAATGAGGGAAAACCGCACAAACTTGTAAATCATTAGCTCAGCAAGTATTCTAGAATTTGTATTTACTACCCATTTGCCTTCGCCTGATTCCTCGACGAAACCTTGAAATCAACTCGCATTTCGGCAATCAAAAATTTACTCGCCAGAATTAAAAATCTACTCGCCACGCAATTTTGTGTTACTGTTGCATTAAACAAATTGCTATCACATCCAGCGTTAATTTTGTAACTTTAACCTATAATAAAACATGCACTGGGCAAGGCTTAAACAAACCACTCGTCAATCTGACGAGGCTGGTGTAAATGGAGTTCGCTAACTTAAAAATTTTACCCTGCAGTTGCACGTTGGCGAGCGGTTGTGTCGAGGCCTACCCATTCTGGCTATTACACCTTCTTACCAAGTTAAAAAAGAAGTAAAGCTGCCGTCATAGCAGAACGAACTTCGTCACTCATCCACAGATTTTCAATCCGAAATTCGATCCAAAGTTTTCGAAATCACATCAAACGTTTCCATACAGGACTTTGTTTTGAAGGGCAAGAACATTCACTCCATCTTGGAGTACTGTAGTCCGCGAAGTCCTGTTTCGTGGTTGGCTGTTGAGAGTCATGTAACAAAATTTTTCTCTTCGAATGTGAAATTTCTTACAAGTACCTGCTTGGTAAACCTGAATATGCAATACTGAAGTTATAAAATATGATGGAAGATACTTTGAAGAGAAATAAGGGCTTTTTATATTTAGCTGTTGCTTCAAAATGAGTTTGGGGAGGGGAGATACTCGTGACTTTTAAGGAATGGCAAGCCAAAGCGATAACCGGTCTTAGGTTGTCTTACAATAAACCGACATATTCAAATGGTTTTACATAAATCGCTCAATAAGACGATAATTCAAGTTTAGTTCGACTGTCTGATAAACGCTATCCTTCGACGTGACTTCAAGGTACATTAAGTTTCTATTTTTTTTAGTTTAGTTTTATTTGATTAGAAGTATGTATATATTATATATGTATACGTACAGATTTTGACTATTTCCTGGTTGTAACTGAGAAGTGGTGAGAAAGAATTTGTTAAAACCTACAAGAAATAATTATCAGATTCCGAATCGCTACTACTGTGAAACGCGCTCAAGGCCGCCGAGTCATACATCAATCCAGCGCTATAAGTAATAAAGCTATAGACGTCGACCATTCATCGACTTTGAGCTGGGTTCTCGATCGACCCACAGCAACATGGGATGATCGACCTGCATGCATGCATGTTCCTGCTAGCTTTATAGCCGATATAAGCAGCCGAAGTAAGCCGAATTGTAAGTAAACCTGCCTTACCCCTGTACGGAAATTGTACTATACTCTTAAGTAACACAATTCCAGACTGACCAGCATACAAGAAAGGATTAAAGAGCATATATGCTCATCTTTTCAATTATGACCGTATGGGACTCTCTTTCTCTCAGCTAAGGGAGGGTTGTGCCCTTTTCCCCGACTCCAGATCTCACATAATCTCTGCCCCGAATGAGGGACCAAATTCTACCCAATTCAGCAAGGATTCGTTCCGACCTTCCCGTTCCGTACGGCTACGACTTGCACGTATTTATCAATAATTCACGTAGAATGAGTACTCAGTAATATAATAAAACGAGTATTTGCACTTAAACCAGACCCACTTAGAGTTTGCTTAAAGTATGACTTCACTGTACAAGCAACAACACATTTTATGAATCACAAATCATTTTTAATTTAAAACGTCTTAAAGCAAGTCAAATGTTTTAGTCACATCAGACACGCCATATGCTTTGATCACTTTGTTCTTTTTACTTTGTTTTATGATGTATCCTTTTAGTTAGTATTAACACAATGTGTATCTACAGTCGCCGCCAGAACAAATGAAACAAAATCCAAACAACATTGAAACGGGGGAAAGGGGTTTGTTTCATTTACTTTTGGCGGCGATTGTAGCTATCTATTCAAGCCTTGGAAATTTTTGTATAGACACCATGCAGCAATGCCAAGCTGCAGGAATATGTATGGATGAGTGATGGATGATCACATTTTGTCAGACATAACTGGGGGACACAAGCCTTAATCTTTTCTATCCTTCGTTTTGGTTAAATACTAAAAAATCCCCCTAACTGAATTAAAGGGGTTTGGAATTGCATGTAGGCGGTAGAATTAAGAACACTATAGGTTAATGGTCCTTACTAGAAGTCGACTTTATCAAATTGATCTAATCAGTTAGTTCGGTAATTTTTTGGCGCATGAAATTGCGGGTCACAGTGTGAGATACGAAAACCGAGATTAGCACATAGTGTATGCACGGTATGGGGGTCCCTTGTTTTCGCACAGTAGGTGCATATAACACTAAGCATAAATCGTAACAGCCAACTCGAACAAAAATAGAGACTCAGTCGTACTTTACAGTAGATTAAAATGCATATTTTTACACGAAAAAGGCAATGTCCACTGCACAGAACCACACCTATGATTCCTCTTTAAGTTATGGTTGGGTTAAGAAAGAATGATGTCACCAAATTTCCCATGTAAACTCAGATTTTGGACACGTGTCGTAGGTTCGGGACTTGTTTGTTTATCCGACGATTTGGAGGATGTGCGCATGTGTATAGCCACTAAAACGAATTACCGACTCGCGTATCCTTCACCAAAGGTATAAATAAAAAAAATATTGATAGGCGACTTCCGAATTCATACTTAAGCTAAAAAATTTTTTTCTTTTGTTTGGAAGCTATTTTATCCGCGGAATCGTAGACTGATGTTGTTGATAAGCTAGCTATTTTGTTTGTATGTATCACGAAACGATTCCGGGTTCTTCGATTCTTCGATAAAGGGAGTCGTTACAACTCCCAGTTCGATGTAACCGTCTATAGTCACAACAACAGGGCAACTGAACTACTAAGTCCATGCACAACAGAGTCCATGACTGAGAGTCATATCTACAATCCAGAGAGCTCAGACTCGATCATTTTTAAAATGCATTGAGGGATCGAATGTTGACCGTGGGGGATTCAGAGACTACTTTAAGTGTACATGTCAAGGTAATACTGGTAGAGTCTCAAAAATACAGTTTCACTTGTACATAAAACTATCATTATGACGTCTGACTATTATTTACATTCATTAAATATAATCTTCTTTCGTTCCAAATGAATAAGTGGAGATGCAAACTACTGCACTTATTGGACAAAACCCAAGAGCCCAAATAACAAGCAACTGGTGCCTATAAGGTCTCACTCTTTCCCTGTGTATCCACCCGGACGTTGGATGGAGTCGTAGGAAAATGAGTTAGGACCCTAGCTGCCTCTTGTTTATAAGTCTTCCTACCTAGCTTGTCAAAATCCCCCCGCCCCAGCATTATCTCCAATATGCCAACATGCATATTCAAATTAAAATAAAAGCAGATGAATATGTATTTACAAAAGACCCATACCAGTGTCGTTAATAATAGCACAAGACGATTTGAAGTTGGTCTCGTATGCTGCTAGATCTATAAACATTTCGGTAATTACCTTTTAAATGTGTTCGAAATATATCAATTTCCCTTTGCATCTTTTTAAACACAAAATTTTGTGAGACAACTCTCCATTTAAATATAAGTAAAAGGTAACCGTGACATTTGTGATCAATCTTGGAGGGCAGTTATTTCACAAGTGTTAGCGGCCACAGATGTGGGAAAAGCATGTAGCTTATGAATTACAACCAACCACGGACTTCCTATACATGGACAGAGCATAGTGCACGGTACATTGTCGCTACCGTAGTGTGTGAGAAAAAGCGCACCAAGATTGTCGTCTGCTATGTTTTTTTGTGAAAGTTTGTACTTGCTCAAGTATACCACCATATTTTGCAAGAAAGTTGAAATACTTTTGAAATATGGCAAGGTTAGGTCAAAATCACTTCACCTATTGCAGGAATATGATATTTTCCCCATTTAAGTTTAACCTTTGCTTGAAATATTGCAGAGTTTTCGTCAAATCAGACGATTTATAGGTTCACGACGGCCATCTTGGTGCGCCTTTCTTGTACCAGTCGGTGGCGACCAGCTACGGATAGGACGTACACGTTACATACTCTGTGCATGTTTACAAGTCCGTTCAACCAACCAACTCAAGTCAACAATATAGATCAAATTAAATTTCTTTTAAACGGCCAGTTTACATGGAAAACCGTTAATTCCCCTTGAACGCAAAATCCCTCTTCAACAACATTGATGCGGCTGCAAACTTCGAATTGCAAACCTGGTTTTGTAGCTCTGTCGCTTAAAATGCAACTCTATCCACTAAGCCATAGCACCGAGACATGGAGAGATTGATCCCGATAATAGATGAGTAAAACCATCTTTTCCCCCGTTATTTTTTTATCTTGTTTGGTATGGTTGTTCAATCTTTTACGCATGAAACATGAGACAGAAGACATTTTCACCAACGTGTAATATAATTTTATGGCAAATGTAACCACATGAAAATCTGTCAGCGCTATAAATCAATTGACAATTCAAACTCACATAATCTTCAAAATACTTTTACTTTATTACCAATACCATTTCTCATTTTTCTGTTTTTGGGGGACTCCTGGGCCGCCATGCCGTTCTTGTCATGTTCTTACCAAACCCCAAATTGTTACCAGTTCCACGTATTTAATAGATAACAAAAAACATACTCCACCTAAAGGTTGACCAACGAGGTCACACCTTAAGACAATTAAAATACAGTTACATACGTGACATAATTCTGATACCGTCAGTATACAACCATCACGCTACATTGTCACTTCTCATACAAATTAATGTTAATTTTTATATCCGTTATCTCTGCCAGACTTAAACAAAAACGTGTAATTGGACGTTAATTATACATCAAACATTGACAGGATTTGTCAAAAAGTATTTTTATTCCACGTTTTATAAAAGTTGAACCTATTTTTGTCTATCATCGTTCAATATGAACTCGACTCTTATGTATCAGTCCCGTCTTCGTTCAACTCGAGATGTATGGTGTTTAGCAAAGACGATTTATGCCCTTGCACCCTGATTCTTAGAATATTTTCTCTTATCTAGTTTAAGACTGTGCTGAAAGCCTAGTTAAAAGATGTTCCTGAATCACCGCTTGTGAGTGAGATTCACATGATTGAAAAGGGGGTATGCGCATACAATGGAAGTAGGGCAAGCTTTGTTTGGGTGCACCAAATTCATAAATCTTTGCCCAGGCCTGACGAAGGATAGACGCGTGGCCCTCTAAACCAGCAACTTTTCATAACTTGTAAAATATGTAAGAAAGTTCGGAAGTACTGAATTAAATTTGAGTTCAAGGAATGAGTGACACATGTTTCGAAGAACGGTTGATGGACTATTCGCGGAGAGTTAATGGACTGTTTCAAGTCTTTCTCAGGACAAGAAGAAATGAACCTTTTTAAGGTAGACAGTTTTCCAATCAGTTGAATTGTTATGATACCAAAATTTTGTAAACAACATTCAAAGCATCGTATTTTTTGCACGATTTTTTATTTTATTTATTAATAACAATATCTCAAGTATTTTATTAACTCTTTTTTTTTATTACTATCGTTATCAATGTTATTGTATACTTTCTCTGTTAACCGTTCCCGTTTTACATCGTTCTCAAAATCGGCAACGTTAAATACAATAATGACCCCGTAGAAGACAAGGATCTTCTCGAATTCTCTTTTCAATGTTACCATTGTGATTCCAAAACTGTTACATCGGCATATTTTGAAAATAATATTGCTATAGACGAATCCGAACACCAAGTGATGGTCTGATTTCAGTCGGCCACAACTGGGGTCCGTCACCTTTAAATCTTTTGATTTCCTTGATTACCTCTATCATGGATGGTTGTATACTAATTTGTATCTTGAATTCTCCTTTTTCACTAAAAATGAGGGGGTTTGAAATTCATGTAAACAATAAATAAAGACGATTTTAGGCTGATGGACCCCACTAATGGCCGCCTGCAGTCACTAAAAACAAGCGCTAATCGGATTCGTCTATAGACGAATTCAAGCAGCTATTGAAGTCGGGCATTAGTGGGGTCCATCAGCCTTAAATCGTCTTAATTTAATTGTCAATATGCAATGATTCAAAACCCCTCATATTCAGTGAGACTATGGAAATCAAGAGGTAATAAAGTGTACAATCATTCAGGATACAAGTAAGCAAAGAATCTGAAAGGTTTAATCTGATGGACCCGAGCTATGACCGAATAAATCAGACCATCGCTTGACTGTTAAGAGGCCGGTCGGTCGGTCGGCGTCTATTTTGTGAATACCACCAACACCTAATACACTGGCATTTTCCAAAACACAATTGTTGAATATGTAAACTACATATACGATAACCGATGTGTTATATCCGTCTGTAATATAAAAATGAGAAACTTTTCTTACAACTTTCAGACATTCCGTCATTTGTATATTTGAGGTGGTTCAGTGACACGTTTACAAGCCATAGTTAAGTTTATTCATATACCACCTAGTAAGAGGTATATGTAGGAAGTAAAGTGATATATAAAACAATACCTATATTTAGGTTAGTCAGTTAGTTAGGTGGAGTTCTACGGCCCAGTTTCCAACCTTTTGGTTCAAGTCGAGCATGCCACAGCCTATTTCCCAGTTGTGGCTCACCTATATTTTGGTGCATAGTTGTTACATGTGCTTACCTTCCATATACGTATACACAGGCTAACTTTAAAAATATCGGGTCCGGAATCAAACTGACTTGATTTTACCCAGTCAAGGGGAAGAAGCCCTGAATTTTCGCCATCCACCCCAGAGTCTCGAGCTTGCCATGGAAACATTTTTACATAATTAGGACCCTAAAATACCCCCTCCCCCCCCCCCCCCCCCGCTTAGAAAAGCAACGTGGTAATAATGTTCGAAATTTTCCAGGCGGTGATTTAGGTTTTACCGAATTCTCCACCCCTCGCCTTGGGCAAATGATTCTTCCAAATAGTTTCAATAATGATTACAATCACAGTAAAAGTGGTACTGCCCTCAATATATGATCTTCAAGAAGTATTCTAAACGAAACTGCTTTTGAATAAGTGACCCTGTCATTCTTCGTGATTGGTGGTAGAATTTCGAACAAACACCTATTTTCAAGATCGTCTCAACGTCTCAAGCAATCTTGCATGTATAAGTAGCCCGCGGAATGGACGAAGAATTTTCGTTCCGTTTAACGTGGCCGTCCACCTAAGCGGCAGCGGCAGCCTAACATATACGAAGCAAATGACTCCAAGTTCGAATATGCAGTGACGTGGACAGTAAATTTTGTAATGATGTAATGCCCCCCCCCCCCCCCTATTGAGAACGGATCGCTTGTGGATTTTTCTAAGCTAACACTTTTTCATTTTAATTCTGCTAATATATCTTCTCAACTCTTCCTTCGTTCCACGCTCTAAGAACAAAAAGTGAAATTCTCCCAAAATGAGTGTGCTGAGGGATCACTGCTGGTAAATGTGAATTTCACTAGGAGTAGAGTGCAAAATTTCGATGTTTCATTCCATGTGTGTGAAATATCGATCTATTGGGAGTGAATTTTCACTACACTTCGGGTGAATTTCCATCAACTATCAGTGGTACTTAACACACTTTTTGGAGTGATTTTCACCTTTTGTTTTTTAAAGTGCAAGCACAAACCATGTTTTCCAAACCTGATCTATTACCTCCCCTATATCAACCTCACCTGATGAGAGGAAATTTAAATTCAAGTTTTCTTAATCATGAGTCATGGAAATCTCTGTCCTTTATTCACTATAGTTACAATTTTATAAAAACCACTGTTGCAGATTACTCTCTAAATCGGAAAGAATAAATGTAGAGACGGATGTAAACTTAAAACTGAATATTCTTGCGAAAAGAGTAAGAATGACTCCTTTCCTGTTGAAACTGTTCCGTCAAAACTCTGTTGGGTCCCTGATTTCATTATAAAAAGTGATTTTCTCTCTGGTTTAAAAGATTATGCTGTACATCGATAAACAGAATCAATGGAGAACTACTTTGCTCATAAGTGAGGATATAATTCTTCTTCTTCTTTGTCATGCCATGATATCATGTGCCCATCTCTGTCATGTAAAGTCATTTTACGTTTATTCACCCCAATATAAAATCATCAACTCCACAAATGTCACCATTGCCATCACATGCATTATTCTTGATATGTACAAGTATGATTATCGCTTTAAAGTATACAACTTATGTAACGTTCTCAAGTGGGATCTCATGGGCCCCGTATCTTAGACCATATGGGACAATATAATTTGCCATCCGGGATTCATAAGGGGCGATATGAGCTAGCCATATGTCAAATATGCCCCACATTTGTTAAGCCTGCAGAGCCCTGGGTTGGTAACTATTACGTACTGAAAATATGAGGAAGTGCATTATATACTTAGTGAATGTAGAGTGGCATGTACGTCACTTATTAATCCCTTTGGTGCAATATTATATGGGTCCCATATTGGACGGATACAGGTTTGCTACCTGTTAATTGTTATTTAGCGAACCAGCTCACGATATTTATGATCACCAGGTGTCAAGATCAATCCCGGTGATCATTCATAACAACTTGGTAGTTACTGTCGTCATAGCTATCGTCATCAGAGTCGCTCGCCTGTATCACCAACATCACCATTAGCAACTACTTCCGCGAAGATTTCTCATAACCAGCATTCCACATGGGTTGCGTCTATATACTAAGTAACGAAAAAAAGCCATACTATAGACGTGTTTACACCACACAAAAATTAAAAAACAATGTAAGTGGGGATATGATATTTCAATGACGCACCCAACATACCTTGCCCACATATCATTCGTGTACCACTCGAAAACAAACGGGATCCAAAACAAACAAAACTTCCCAAATTTTCAATATGGTGGCATAGGCAAAATATGACGTCACCCTCAACAGAGAACAGTAGCAAATCATTCTCAAGCAAAGCATTATAAGAATTGTAAACAAAATGAATATGTAATTTGAATCATCCTACAGGTCGAAGCTACTCCTGACCTGAATCTTGTCAATTAAACCCGTGGTATATATAATCGTATGACATACAGAAGTTCATAACAGCTGTTTGGATTTTGCTGGGCATTACAGAAATCACATTTAGTTTTTCTATTTAGTTTTAATGTCCCTTCGATGCTGTAGCAAAGATCCCAAAAGCGAAATTCAAAGGGCACTCCCAAAGGACTTCTATTCCGCAGTGAGCTGTTAACCGAGTGATACAACGGACTTACGGACTTTGTGCGACCGTTCTCTCGACTTCGCTTCTCTATATGGATGGTCTGTAGCGTGTGACCCCGTGAACCCATTACCTTGCTCAAAAACTGATAGGACTTTATTAAATGTCCCAACCAAAAATTCTGGAAGCGAATACCCTCGAAATGTTATGTCCCACCTGCCCCTCCCCCCCCCCCCGCCCTCTTACGTCTAGTTCTACTTTCCATACAAACTACATAACTAAAACAACTTACGTCACAAAATAACATGCAATACAAAACAGCATAGTGACATCATAATTTTTCGTCCAGCCGTCTACAAAAGACTCCTTCAGAAATGTTTGTCTTTATATAATTTCTTGTCCCTCTTAATTTGTCCACGGCGTATATTTTGTCATTATTCAGATCAGTTCATTATCAGAAACGTGAAATGAAAATGTTATCAAAAGATAATCACTAGGAAATTTATCATGCTTGCGGGGAAAATATTGCACAATTTCGCATCTGAAGACTAAAAAGACATACCTCCACAATTAGATCAAGCTCCCCCATATTACTCTCCGACTCCTCGCCGGACATTACGCTACCTACGAAGGCGCCTGGTTATAGATCTTGTTAGGTATGAAACGACCTTAAAGAAACTACAACTGACAATTGGATTGTCCATGGGCTCTTGACATAAAACTGAGACCACAAAATAATAATTATATAAAGAATTACTGATCCTGGAGTCACAGATCAGGTCACAGGTCAAAAGGAGAGTTCGTTCCTGACAAAAATATCACTGCAAAATAATCGAAATAATAACACAAATTTAAATTTCTCCCCTTTTTCAAAAATGGTTTATATGCGCAATGAATTTACGAGATGCTTTATGGCTTTGTATGAGTTGCTTTTTGGAGGGAGTAATATTATGAAACATCATAAATAGTTTATTTGTGATTTATGTACCCAAATGAACTTGTGCTCAAAGAAGACGCACAGCGATAATTGTTGAACTGATTTTCCTTTCTTTAAATGACCTTTTCTTGGTGCAAGTGTGACAGTGCATGGAGTCATCTAAGTTCATAATACACCGCATTTCTCTTTAAATAACGTAATTACCACTCGGCATCATGGTCGTTGGTGCCTCCGGCAGTTCTGATGCCAATGAAGAGGACACACGAAGCAAAATCCGTCCTCCTTTGCCATGAACCAGTTGAACACTGAAACCACCACAATGTTAATGTATTCATGAAGCGCAATACGATCACACGGAATAGGAATCGCGCGGAACAACAGGAAGCTAGCAGCCTATGAATTAAATATTCATCGGTTCCATCAAACATGCTCTGGGTAGCAAATTTTTGTTGCATCTTTTGAGAAAAGACAGTTTCTAAGTGAGATGATTATTTCGTTTGTACTAAATTAAAATGGAAAGTTTATTTATACATTTTTTAACAGAGAAAGAAAGAGAAAGCATTTCAGAAAAAAAGAAAATGTATCTCGCTTTGTACTTGTAGTTAGCAACTGATTTGCCTACCTTGTTGCAATTTTATGGCCTTTGACCATTTTCAGTTCTGACTTAATCTTAAATGGAGAATTATGTTGCCGACGGAATGATGAAACAAGTTTGAAGACATTTAAACCATATTTTTCTTATAAATTGTAAACTTTACCATTACGATGTTTCAGCAATGCACTTGAACTAAAAAATGGGACGATACGGGTGAATGTACTCTGCATGTTAAATAAATTGGGGTCAAAGGTCATATCTACACCATGCTCTTTCAATTTGGCGTCTTCCTAGCTAAAAATGCTGATAGCGGGTAAATAATTCACGGTGTTCATAAATGTCACGGTGATTTATACTTTGATGTAAACATTAATCGGTCTTCGAGTAAATGTTGTTAAACATGATCAAGATGTTGGGTCTGCATATTCACAAAACATCAAACAACGGTTTTGTTGTAGCCGATCGAATGCTTAGGAGCTGCGACGAGGACGTGACGAGGACCCTCCTACGTCACTACGTCACTCAAAACAACGAAAATTGATATTTTGCTTTTTTGTTCGAAAGATGATATATTTTCTTTGTGTTTGACGTGTTGTTATGTAGTTTCTTTATCGTAACGACTGTACATTTAGAGAACCCCCCAAGGAGGATATGGGTCAGCAAATGGCAACACGTTGTTTCCATAACATATCACGGAGGATACAAAAGAAACAGTTTAAGCATATTCTTCTGTTTTCTGGCAATTATTTTTTTTATTGAGACGAGCAAAATATTACTTCTTTTTAAGACTACCTTTATGTAATGTTCTATGCCATTCCTATTACATTACCTAGAGTTTTTGATAGTTGAGAGCCAATGAGAGGGGTCAGGGTGCCAATAGGATGCAGAATTAACTCGTGGTGACGAAGACAGAGGAATTGAGAGCAGCCGAAATATATTTAATTCTATTTGAAATTGTAAAATTATAAAAATAGATTCCTTCTTTTCAGTGAATTGCTAGAATTATTTCTTTTCTTTAATCTGGAGCACCAATTCACTGATTGCGTATAGTAGGAGCAGTTCATCTGCATAAAGGTATCGTTTTAAACTCGACTTCCATGCGTCCAATGTCAAATTTCCACCAGAGAAATTTGCACAAAAATCCTGACCACGACGTCTCTTCCGCATTCTGAAATACACAACCAAAGCTTGGCTGACTTGAGCGTTTTAATTACCCAAAAAGTACTTCATGTCTAGGTGAAACTGCGAGGTTTTAATTGCACAGGTCTCGAGGCCAGTTCACAACCTGTTCAATAGAAAAAGGTGAGCGAATGGGTCTCTACCGGCTTGCGTCGCTACAGCTGAATTCTCCCGACGATTTCAACTCGACGGCAATAAAACTAGCCTTTCAATGTCGACACAATCTCCGACTTAATTAGACGTTTTTAGGGGCATTAATCATTCATCCTACGACACACTTCTTCACCTGCTGCAGTTACGATATTGTTAGTTATTGTTGGCGGTGCGCGTGGCGAGAAGCAGGACTTACGACCGTTCTGGCGTCCCCGTCCGCGGTCTTTCGTCTGGTTGTTTACTGTACTCAAATCATCGATGCATAGATAAAAGCCCATTTCTGGCAAGCCAGGGAACAGCCACGTGTCTAACGTGTAGTATGGCTATATCTGAGTATCTCACCCTATCGCCGGGGCCTGTCCCGTTTACTTTGCCGGGCCCCAGGCTGCGGTAAGATACAAGCCAGACCTACATGCTGTCAGCGGCTTCCTCCTCTGAGCCCATCTGCGTGGCTGACGCCGCACGTTTTAGCGGTGTGTCGCAGACTTTCTCTCTTTAAAAAAGAAAACGAAAATCTGCCTAGAAAAGTTGCTGTTATAGGTCCAGAGAGAGGGCTCAACAAGCGTGCACCAAAGCCTACGTTTGGAAAGCAGCTTGCAAATGCTACCGAAGTGGTTTGATCCATGGGATATGCCTCCAGCCATTTTAAGTCAAAATTCCTTCTTTGATCATGTTATGATTTGAAGCCATATGCCTAATGTATCGCATCGTTTTAGCCCGTCTTCGTTTTACATTTCTCCGATCATCGACCATGCCTTCATTTGTCTTGCCGAAATCCTATATGTTTGATAAGAGGATCTATGCCATGTCAAGTTTTACGGGGTCCATCACATGCGAGGAGATACATGTAATTATTGACAGAATGTTATCCGAGTTTCGCTCCATATGCGAAGTAAAGTCATGATTTTAATGAGACTGCCACTTCGTAGATGGACATACTAAATAAAGACTGACTTTGCTTCTTGCCGTTTTAATAAGTAGTATCACAGCTCCCTGGTCAGGTTTGATGCGATATTTGATAGATACCACATGTCACCCGCTAGCGACGTCGCAACTCATGTGAAGCTTGTGTTTTTGTTTTGTAATATATGAACCCAAAATTTACTTCATTCATTGATTACGTTGATGCATTTTAAATACCACAATCATCACCTAAATTGGTCCTAAAATTGTTAAACGAAATGGGAACTTTAGTTATAACACAATTGAATTATTTTGCTCCTCACGATGGTTGTTACGTAACCCTTTTATACAGCCTTAGTCGCCTAAAACTGTACAACTGTAATCAACAGTTGACTAGGCCATGCAACAAGGTATGCGTCCATTTTCCTTATGTTCAAAAGTTTTGCACAGGCCTGGGATAACCCTGCAAAGTTAGAAATTTGTTCTTTTTGAATAGCTTTGTTGTTTTTCAATACCTTTCTTTCAAATTTATGAGTTAATACCATACCTTTACCAAACCGAATCATTTTGCTCCCAGCTAATGCAATACTTATCTTTTTTAGTTGATCACTGGCTTAAAAGGACTATCGCACAAGGGAAAGATTAATTGTAAGTTTAGGTCCAAAGCCTTATAATAATTTCAAGTCTTAATATCATGCGTAGCAACATCTCCACTGACTTTAAAAGAGAACCATTTACAGGTAAGTAATGCACGACAAAAATGGGCACGTACGACAAACTTGGCGTCAATGGTTTTCATGTGAAAATGTGAGAACAGTTTATACACGGTCAATTGGAGAGATGTATCAGAAATAAGATTTAGCTGTGAATATATATACACAGATAAAAGTTAAATTGAAAATTAGATTGAAAATTGAGAAATTGAATTTACATTTGTGTTTGACGTTTTCATGTTATGCATTTTTATTCTTATTGTACGTCGTATCCTATCGTTCTTTCGATGTGTGTTCAGTATATATCTGAATCTAATGACGTTTGTCTATTTACTATATCCTTTTGGAAGAGGAAAGTCAACTAAACAGACAAATTGTATACAACTCGACTCTTCATATTAAAAGTCAAAACAAAATTCTGAATTGCTTGCTTCAATTTACGTGTGAATCATTCAAATGCACCCAGGTCATTTCGACATGTGGTGCTCTTTATGGAGAACAGTACCTACACCCTAACTACAATAAGATGGTCGCCTCAGTAATATTGGACACAAATTTATAAACAAAATGTGCTGAAAAAATCCCAAATATTTGTTGTGTTTGTTTAAATAAATGTTAGGATAATATTTTATCGACATTGAATCAAATACTTTTAAATTAACGTGCTATTGCTAAAACACAAATACGTGGTAAATTAACTCAGTCTGAATCGTGATAGGGGTAAGCTTCAAACTATCTTGTTGTATCTACATTAGCAATCGTTACAGCTCGAAACATACACACTTTTGTATACAAATGCACAATATCAGGTACAATTTTAACACTTTTTATAATAAATTCATATTTTTCTAGCAAAGAAGGCGAACATTTAAGGTAAACTTTATTAAACGTCCAGACCAACGTCTATTTTCCTGCGAATCTTCTCGCCTTTACTTACCCTAGATGCCGTGACGTCATTGGCGTGACGTCAACATATGCATTTGGTCCGAATGTAAACACTGAGTTAAACGTGCTTCTAAAATAACGCATTTTACTAGTTTTTCCTAATATCAAAACCCAAATTTAAATATTTTTAGCTTGAAACATCTGCGGAACGTCTCTGTTTTGCTCCAAACGCCGTGTTTACTGTAGTCACTCGCCTCGCATGCGTCCGACACCTAGCCCGGGCGCCAGCGGTGTTGTCCCTGCGTTTAAGCGTTATTTTACGTTAAAATAACCTTTCATTAATCCTTTCCTACAGTTTACAAAATAAATTTTTCCGAATCATTTTATATTTTCCACTTAGAAGACTTCCTACTTTATTGAAATAGTGAGAGTAAAATTCGGGCTTGGGCCCACATCTTACCAGGACGGGAGGGTGACGATTCGCACTCTATGGGTGCTCAAATCGCCATAGCGGCTCACTTTCATTGAATATTTCGCCACAGTGTCTTTGTATAGTTTCAAATAAATTTAATAATTGCCAAAATTTTGTTCAAATTTCATATTTATCATCATTTTTACTTTCAAAGAGTCCTACATTTGTCTTTGCATACGAACTGTGGCGTTCGTCGATAGCTACTGTGTGTTAACGCTACATGTTATAACTGTCCATTTGCAGCTTCATATAATAGACCTTGCTACGTAAAGATCTGTACATACACTTACCGTGGAACGGCAAAAATTGCTTTGAAATCATTTTAGCAAGAAAAAATTGCTTTCGATTTCGACAGGATTTTTAGCATTCAATGCTTTATATAGGAATTACTTACAAAAGAGGTCGTTGAGATGTATTCTATCAATCTGGTGCCCTACACTGTATATATACATATGCTGTGACAATGTGCAACATTCTGGTACAACAGATTTCACTAAAAATTTAGGAGATCTACAGAATTTCAAACGTATTTGTTTTTTTTTTTTAATAAAGGTTTTTTTCAGGCTGATTTCCGTCTTTTTTATGGCATTGCATTATTAGTAAAAGTGAACAGTAAACAAAGAAAATACATCCTTAATGTAGTTATTAATTATGAACAAAAGGTTAACCCCATCAACTGGACATCAAATCAGTTAATACACATCCAGTTACAGGTTGTCTTGTCTTCATTCATTCTTTATCAACATGATTAAAAATAAGAAAAAAAACGCTGTGATAACGTTTGCTTAGGTTTTGTTCTAACAATTCTTACAAAACACCTATAAATATGGTTCTTATACCACTGTTATTCAATTTAGCTGAAGGAAAACCAAATTCGTTTTCTCCCAACAGCCCCACCGTGAGTCTATTTAAGTGTGTGTCCAACTATAATCAATTTTCTCTTTATCTGCAAAATAACTTTTCGGAATTTCATTTTTATTTGCAATATATTGAAAAAATGTTCTTTACAATCGATAAATTTAAGTAATAATTTCCACTCATGTTTCCTTTGGTCTCAATTTCTTAACATCACACGTATGGTTTGTTTCTCATTTTCAAGTAAATGAGATAAGTAAAATTCTTAATGTTTCTCTTCGCATCACAGCAGAGAGTGTATTTCTGCAAACCAGCAAGAACTATGAAATTGACGAATTTTGGAGTCACGTGTTTTCAGATTTGTTCACAACGCACCATGAAATTGATTAGTTTAAGGTGTTACTCGGGCTATAACAGGTCACTTTAAACAACTTCCTTCTGCCGTCGATATTTTGACAAACTCATTACCAATGTTGTTATATCTTTGTTGGAGATTAACCTGCCTCCGATTCCCACTAATTAGCTGATCGACAGCCCCCGGTTCCTCCCTTCACTTCCTTTCGTTTTTCCCGTTTCTACTGTCAGATGACGGGTGTGCGATCTTTTGTTTGAATCGTTAGCGGTGAGCGGCCGCTTATGCCTCTTTTAACACACCCAATGCTCACGTACTCTCTCCGTACAGTCCTGCGGGTTTGCCCACGGTCTGCAGACAAAAACCTATGTACCTCTAACAGCTTTTTGCATGCCCTGAAATTTCAGTTTTTAACCCTTCTATGCATTTTCTCTCCAATGCAACTTTCACTGTCTAGTTTTTCAGTTAATTGACTTAAAGAACAAAGTGCAATCAAGAGGTTGGAGAAGCCAGTGGTGCTTACAGTACTACACAGCTTGCCTATTGCTTATTTACCTTGCCACTCTAGATAAAACACATCAGTGAGATCACACGCACTTGTTTTATTCCTCAGCCAAACATGGCATAGCACGTGTCGAGTTGCGGCAATTATTCCCCTTCAACCAGCCACTAACAACCTGATGCCTAGTCTTGTTTTTTCACCATTCGCATATTGTAAGGTTTGCGCGGTTGCTTCGCAGCAAGAGATCCCCCATCTCGGGTACTCGTGTACTTTCTTGTAATCACTATTGCCTCCTGTGTCCAACCTTTATAGGGGGCGTCGTTACAAAGAACTCGGGAGCTTTATCGTGCTAAGCCCTTGAGAAAGCATTGCACTGCATTTATATTCAACAAAACAAAGGTCGCATTTTACGTGTGTGTGTCAAATGTGAAACATAAAGTTGTCAATGTTCTTAAGTTTTTACTTCTTTCATACGACTCTTTTGATTGTTTCCCTTTGACTATTTACGACTTTTTCCCTGATTTTTGCTATTTTTAACTTATTTCTTTAGCAAACTGTATTTTGTTTCCTATAACGAAGACGGAACATTGTTGCTCATTGGTTATCGATAGATAGATAAAACATGCTCATCGCGTTTAGCTCCTATTACCATTTAAAACGTTTGATACAAATTTTGCCCATAATCCTGCCACGACACGCCCAAAACCATTGGCCGAACGCACGGCAAATATAATTGTAAACTTAAGCTAGTCTTGTCTATAAACATTTCAAAAAAAAAACATTTGATAAAAGCCGATAAAATAATAGGAAATGTGCGAACGCAATGATAAACTTCATCATAAGTGTCAAATGCTATCGCAATAAAAGTCTTCAAAACCGAGAATTACATCGCTTTACAACGGTAAAAATTGTAATATGTGCGTCGTATCTGCATCACTGGCTAGCACAACAAAGATAGATCGATTTATCTTGTTAAACACAGCTGCCCACAGCTAGTATAGCATGAAATCTAACCAACTCTGGAGCGCCGTTCTGGTCTTCCGAGTGACTTTGTAAATAAATCAACAAAAAACTTAAAGAAAGGTTTGCTTATGACGATAATAAGCAGGTAATGATTGAAATTGGCCAGGTCTTCCAAGGAGAAATCCCTTGGCACCGAACCGTGCAAACATTTGCTTTAAAGTCGATATTCATGGGATCTCAACGCACGCCAAGGAAGGTCTTCCAACGGTCTTTAACTCTATATAAGACATACATTTGACCGGGTCGCGGTTGCCACTGTGCAATCGGCCAAAACTGACCAGCGCTCTTCCACTGACATGAACTTCCCAATATGATTCCAACATAAAAACGGCGCTGAGCAGGTTCTAGGGAGAAATATCCGCGGAAACGACACGCGCAGCGTATTGTCCTCATTCCCACATGCTGCCGAGCACGCCTTTGGGACAATGAACCAGGAAACGCGATATTTTGTTGTTATAATCCATCGAATATCTAGTAAGGTGATCAGACAAATTTCGGTTGATGAAAGAATTTTTCGAAAGGTTACATTGTGCCACCATTTTTCAAAGTCGCCGAGATTATTTCAGGAGTCGTTCATGACAATCCTAGATTCATAGCTTTGTCCCTGAAGTGATACGTGTCATCAAATCCAAGAACTAATTAACTAATTATTGGTCTTCATAACGGGGCTTCTCTACAGGAAGCATTTCTCTTCATTAAAATGACAGAAGAAAACTTTGATAATGAATCAATTATCTTCACAATTGTATCAATCTTCAGGTATTATTTGTAAAATTCGCTGACCACACAAAGCAAACTGTAAGCAGAGTGATTGTGTAAAGACGACAAAAGGCACTACTAGTAGAGGGCGCACTCCAATGTTTACAAGGAACTTTCCAGTCTTTCTACAGCTTAACTCTACAAATGATACCATTCGACTATGAGAAGTTTTGCTTTCTGTATTATCGAAAGTAATTTAAGTTAGTAATTTTAACATCATGGAAAATAATTTAAGGAATTCCTTTTGGCATCATCTTCCTAATGTAACCTTGTGTGTTATTCTAAGGGTATCCGGTTAATGAGTGGTTTCTGAAATCCTTTCGGGTTTATTTCAGTAAAACTATATAGTATACATGAATTAGCCTATGTATAAAATAAAACGACAAATCGTTGTGATTCGTATAAACACAGTGGAAAGCCGGATACATCTCCCATTTTATCTAATTTTCATGAAATAGTAGTAAAACTGAGAAACAGTTTACAAAATATCACACCTGCTGTTTCCTCTAATGTTTACTCATTCCATACAAATTTGAAGTAATGGTTACACAAGTAAATTACTGTTTGAATTATATAGACGAATCCGGAAAAGGGATGGTCTTATTTTAACTTGGGTCTATTAACCTTTTAATCTTTTAATTTCTTTGCTTACCGGTACCTCGAATGGTTGTGCACTGAAAAGCATCTTGGTTCCATCAATATTATTGTACATGAGGGTTTGAAATTCATCCCACTAATGGCTGCCTATAGCCACTTAACACAAGAGCTAGGTCCGATTCGTCTATAGATTAAAATTAGAGTAATTCATCATATGTTATTTGTATTAATTGTCTGAGCTTGAAACAAAAGTTCCGTAGTGCCCATTGCAGTAGCAGACCCAGACATTCCAAAAGGGGGGAGGCTGACCTAACAGAAAACAATGGTGTGAGGGAGTTGCACTGCTAATTTCCCGTATGCGTTATTGTTGATGTGGCGAAAAAGGGAGGGCTGAAACCGTAAAAGTCCCCCTCCCCCCCTTGGATCCGGGCCTGCATTGGATGCCATAAAATTTTATTTGAAAAGGATACATCTGAAAACCCTTCAAATATCGCAAACTTGTTAAAAGCAATAATCACCTCAAACACAGCCACGATTACTATTATGATATTGCAGTAAAACCCAAATATAATAGGTTTCTTATGACATTTATTGAACTTATTGTCCCGTCCCTCAAAGTCTGGACCCCAAAAATTTCAGTTGCGCTCGACGCCCACCCCCCCCCCCTACTTGAAACTTAAACGCTCTTGTAGAACCAGTACCAGCAAAGGCCCGTAAAAATTATTGTTACATGATTCTCGAGAGCCATTCATAAAATTGGATAGTCTGCTAAACTAATTCAAGTTGGAGTGATTGCATGCTCCCTTTAAATTTAGACTGCAGGGTAGCGACCACAAATATGTGAAACAGTGAAGTCTACAAACAGAATTTTCAAAATCTGAATGCTTGCTTATTTTTTTCTATCAGTTAGTTTAGAATGATATTCCTTTTGATTAGCAATGCTAACACTAAAACAAACTGTGATTGTGACGACTTCCCCAGCACCATTCCCCACATCCACCCTAATAAATATCCGTGGCCGATTTAAATACGGAAGTTCGGGAGAGTAAGGGAGAGCACGGGAGATTTTTAAGTCGTTGTTCCTATCTTTTCAGTCTTATGTGTATCATTCTTAACTCTCATCGTTAAGAAGAGCTTTACTTCAAACGTCCCAGAGAAGTGAAGACACCGAATGTTCGGTCAAGTAGTCGAGAATCCCCTCCTCTGACCCGAGAGATCCGGATTCGATTCCCGACTCGAGCCATACCAAAGGCTAACAGCTTGAACCCACTTTTTTGCGTGCTGTTCCACATTAGTCATACAGTAAGGAAAACAATACAGCTATCTACAACTGAAAAAGGACCGTGGGCACTGGTAGAATAAATTGAGAGATTACAAATTGGGTGCTTAAAACTTCCATAACAAAAAAAACAACCAAATGATGAAACGTTAATGCGGCTTGCCGGATTTTTTTCCAAAAAAATATATAAAATAAAATAAAACAAAACAAAAAAAAATAAATAAATAAGCTGTTTCAAAAAATGCTTAGGTTTAAATAAAATGTTACATGTTTAAGTGATATTTGCATAGGTCTTTTTTAATCCTGCGTAAGAACGTGTACGTGGTCTGTTTCACTAGAGTCAAAGTATGATGTTACCTAACTATTCTACGAAAAAAACTCCCATCCCGCTGCAACCTGTCCTCGGTAATACAGCCATTGGCAATGCCGCCCTCTAATCTATGAGAAAGACTGTGAGAACATTTTGAAATGACACTTCTCATCAGTTATTGATTCAGTTAAAACATCTATGATCGTGTTTCTTTTTATCATTTTTGTTTCATTTTGAGACATATGGTTATACAACTAAACTAAACATAGGTTACATTGGGCTCATATCGATCAATGCGTAGCACTGTTACTGTATGTTATTAACTGGAGAAATGGAGTGTGTGCCTATTGATTTTTTTTTTTTGCCGCCTTATCAGTGTGCAAAAAATCAAGTCAGTGGGCTGTTAATATACACTAAACCCTGTAACAAATTGTGTGTGGCCCCTTTTCAACGCTGTATTATTTTTTAGGTCAAGACATGAATGATCATCTTTTGTATCTAAATAATTTATATCTAGGCCAAGTCAGGATTCGACAAGATTCCACATGCAATAAGTTCTTATATTCATTAAACAGGAAATTATTTCATTTACCAGTTCGAGAGATTACCGCTTTTAGGTGAAATCAATTTTCACCCGATCGGGGGAATATTCTGCCATGGATGGCGCCATTTTCAAATATCTCCCACGATGCCTTGCGATCCTATCGCGCACATTCAACGGAGATAATGTTCAAAACAACCGTGCAATTTTTATTGACTTTAAGGAAAGGCAAATTCGGGCATATTTAAAATCTCTCTTGATAGGAGAGTAAAAAAGCTTTGTCATCTTTGGTTGTTAACCACACCGATTTTGAGAAATCGAGCAATTTTGCTACGTTCTTTGTCCTAAGCCTAATTTATAGACTCGACACAGCCTTAAGTTTTGTGCACTATTTTCCGAATGAAGGTGTGCAAGTGGATCATGCCATCATTTGTGTTTGTAAATGAGTTGTTGAAGATCCCTTGTAATTTCGCCTTTTGTGCCTTAACAATGATGCCGCAGTTGCTAGAGTCTCTAGCAATTCCCTGGTTAAACAATTCGACGGTTGTGAAGAGGTATACACTAAGTCCTCATAAATGTCCACACCGTTCAGACACTCAGATTTCTCCCAATCTGGGGAATCCTCATTTCCCCCGAAAGCGGTTATCTCCCGAATTGTTTACTCTTGGTAAATTTTCCGCAAATCATTCTCCATTTCTCTGTAACCAGGGTAAGAATGTCTTAATATGGGTTAAAAACCAAAGGTGGTCATTTAGCATACCTTTAAAATATATTTCGTTCATATTGATAACTAGTTAGAGTGGTAAGAGTCGATCACATGACAAAACTGATTATTAACATTATTAGTCAAGTTTCACATTCAATAGTTATGTAAAATGTTAAAATTCAAAATTGCACTGTCTTGTATTTTTTGTGCTTCACTTTAAAAAGTGAGTGATCACATATTTTTAAAATCCAGATGAAATCGAACTTTAAACAGTTATGGAATTTAAGTATCATGTATATATATTATTTACTAATATATAAGAAAATTTACCAGGTTTGGAAAAATTTAGTGAATCTCATGAGTCAACTAACTGATTAACTCAATGACACGCTCAAAGTAAGTTACTCTTGTGTCATTTGTAGGCAATTTGTAAATTTCTAGTCAAGGAAAATTTGGTATGACTGTATGAAGTATACATTATTGTGTATTAATAGGATTTAAGCCGCGGTCATACTACAACGAATTCGGATCGGATTCCGATCCGATTTTTATAAGTTTTTATTAAAATCTTCTCCCATGTCTGGTCGGATAGAGCTAAAAAATTATAACAACCAGAGTAAAAATATAATTTTCATCTATAAAATAAAGGAAATGCTGTTTTTTCGTGACGTTACACAGACACACAGTTTTATCGAACAGCGTAATCCCATTAAAACTGTCTGTCAATGTGACGTTTCGAAATAATTAGCATAAATTTAATTTTTATAGTTCTGCTCTGCAACTCGTATATTTAAACTGATTGGCGAATTTGGGGTTATTTCCGCCAAAAGAAGGGGAAGATTTTATAAAAACTCACAAAAATCACATCCGAATCCGTACCTAATTCGTTGTTGTGTGGCAGCGGCTTTACGACTTGTCAAATGCAATGTACATATATGGTATTGCCACTCCCATGTAGAGAGGCAATCCATTCTTAATCGGTCATCTGAAAACGCCAAAATACCAAAACATCCTTTCATATAAATGCTGTTTAAAATTTATATTATTTTTATGTTATGTTTTATGTTATGTTTTTTTTATGTTATTTTATGTTATATTTAGTTATGTTTATAGGAATAATGATATCGTTCATATTTTGTTTAATAATGATAATATTAATATTGTTTAATTAATATTTTGTCCTATAACTCACCAGTTATATTTGATGTTATCATAATACAATACGTTTTAATTACTTCTTAACATCCCCAGATAAAATTATCAAAAGAAAAGTCTTCTTGTTAAACTAATATTTCAGCTGCCAATTGAAAAAAATCATGATTTAAATAAAAAAAATCTTATCTAAATCAATTTATTTGATATAAATCACTGATTTTAATTATGATTTTTACAAAATAAAAACATCAATAACCCTGGCTACCCTGCTTTTCCATCTTTGGAACAGTAATTTAAAACAAGTTTCAGAACAAAGTAATCTTGAAATAAGAGCACGCCCTCAATTTGACGAAGAATTCCAGCCAAGGACGAAGAAAACAATTTGCGTCCGCAATTCCAATCATTTAAATCGAACTTGAGTCAGCAGCCGGCTACTCCCAGAATGTGTCGTGCAATTTGTCTTACGGGCATTCCTGCAACTTCCAGCTAAATATGCCCACTTTAAGTCCATGAATTAAGTATTCTCAGAGCAAATGAACAGTACAGATAACATGAAATAGATGTTACAAGGTAATTCATCAGGGCACACTAATGTTAACTTATGTGTATGCACGGAGCTGCCAATTCGGAGCTCACTGGTGAATGATGGCACCATAGTGTTATCACATATCAAAAAGTTTTAGCGATGGCGCTGTTCTAAATACATCTATGATTTGTTTATACTTAGTAGACGAATTCGAATCGAGGCAAGCAATGATCTTATTCAATCGGCCATAACTGACGGTCATAACAATAATGAAAATGGTCTGAAGGCCTTGAGGTTGGGCAAGTGTTGTCCGTAAGTGGACGTAAAGCTTCTTCGGGAAGCAGTTTCAAGTTTGGTTTCGCCGAACGGACCTTTGCCAGAGGGTCGGGAGGACTTTGGAAAAAGTATCTTTCCCATTCTTTGTTGATCTGTACCACGGATGGTTAAACACTAAAATTCTCTATGAATTCAATGAATATGAGGGTTTAGATGACAATAAAATGAAAAAGAATAGAAACGGCGACGACTCTTTTTGACAAATGTCACTGGTATGAATCCCATATTACTTTTCTTAACTAAATGGAAGTAAGGGTTAGTCTGCGAAGCATACTTGGGTATCTCACCGAACTAGAAGCAAACCAGTAAAACGGAGATTAGTAGGCTCTTTAAGCTTCATCTGTCTCATATTGGGGTAGGGGGTATTTCCCTCTCCGTTGTCGTAACCAATAAAATCATTCATGTCAGAAATGGAACTTCGGATCTTCTTTGCTTTTCGACTCTAGACCTCCAAATTGCCATGAGATTTAGATTAACGTGATTGATTTGGAGTTCGTTATAAATAGTATAATATACCAAGGTTTGAATAATTTACTAGAACCAACATTGGGGAAATTTTCCCAGTCATAATCATGGGCGAAACTTTCTTAAAAGGAAATATTGCCTTTGTTTTACAAGGAAATTTCGGTCCTCTTAAAACCAATATTTATTGGCAAAGAGTGATAAATAATTACAAGTAAGGTAGTATGGTAGCCTTCTTTTCAAGAAATAAGTCCCTCAGATAGAAAATCAGCTGTTTGAGTGCTTAAGAATAATTTGTTTGCCCAAACTTTCAACATTTCAAAAGATGCAACTTTTACTAACTCTCTTTGTGTATGATATTTTGAGGAGATACTCTATAGCTGGGGTTTATTGTTGAGACCGAATGATTTGAAAATGACTAAAACTTTTTACCTTTAATACTATTTTGGAGCATTTTAAACGCAATATATCTCATTAATCCCAACATTTTAAGCTGCTGGCTTAGAATTGTTTTAGGATTGAAGTCTTTACCAAATGGATTGTATTAGTCGCTGGACAAGTTGCATAAAAAACTGAACTGATGAATAGATTGACAGATAAAAATACTCATTCCAAGCCCGGCCACACCCATTCACTCATCTCCACGCGTCTTAATCTAGGTTGATTCAGTTATGGAGATAATTGAAGGCTTGAGGTTAAAAAATCCCCCCCCCCCCTTGAGCAAATGGCATTCTTTAAAATTGACTTGCATTGACTTGCTTCATACCCCTTTACATGACTTTCCACACTGTTGTATTACACTGGTTTTTCGCGTTGCGTTAGATAACTGCCAAGATTAAATATAATACTCCACTGTCTGTAATCTCATAATTTACCTTATACTGTAAAAAATATCTGTTAAATTACAAAAAACAAAAAAATAAAGAAAGGAAGAAAGAAAGAAAGAAATACGCAGATTACAAAATACGTGTTGGCAATTTTTGATACTTGGTTTCCAGTGCTTTTCTGTAATCTTTATCTATCCCTTTATTTTTTGTTCTGTAAATTAACAGGAGACATTTTCTGAATGTAAATTTAGCTATTCATTTGAATTTATTTTTTTCTTCATTTTTTATGTAGGTTGTATTGATTTTCACAAAGCTTTTCGTTCTTAGCTATTAAATTAACTTCAAAGGAGCATGAAGAACAGTGATATTAGTAATGGAGCACAAAGCATTAATTCCAAAATAAGTTGTTTAACTCAAAACTTTTTAAAAACTATAATAATTTTACATAAGTAATATAAAGATTAAGAATATTTTGTAAATATCAATTATCGTATTTTCTGAAAGGTAAAGAGCAATCCCCCAAAACTTATTTTGAAGCAACAGCTATATAAATATCACAATTTTCTTTTTATTTCTCCTCAAAGTATCTTTCATTATATTTTTAGACATAAGTATTGCATATTCAGGGTAAGGTAAACCAAGCAGTAAATATCATATTTAAAGGGAAACAATGTTGTCACATGACTCTCAACAGCCAATCATGAAACAAGACAGTCTACTACACTGCTTCAAGTTGTGGTGACTGCTCTCGCCCTTTAAGATTTTACACATAAATTAGTTGATGTTAACAGTATATTGTACTCTTTTAATGAGTTCCTTCTGTCGGCTAGGGGTTGTAGAAGATACCCATGTTGTCTATCAAAAGAGGCGACTGAACTAGAGGAGTTGAACCTACTTACACTGTATTTGAAACCACACTTGAACTTCGAACCTTATTGGAACTTTACCTTTCGATCTAACTTACACTATATCGGCTAACACATTCGCGTTGATGTGTCGTTAAAATCTTATCTGACACTTTACATGACTTCTGTAAACTACAAGCATAAAGACTGGTATTGAGTTGTTTCTTTATTTAATAGTCTTTAGGCTATAGAAACCTCAAACTGTCTAAATTTAAATGTGGCAATATAATAAATGATTGGGTTATCGTACACTCTAAAAAATATTGGGCAAATATTTGCCCAACTTTTTACCAACAATGGGTATATATGTGTCCTCCCAACAATTGGGCAAACTGTTGGGCAAATGGTGTTGGGCAATGCAACTACCTAGTAGTTGGCCACTACTGAATGACCAACTTTTAACCAACACTGGGTATATATGTGTCCTCCCAACTGTTGGGCAAACTGTTGGGCAAATGGTGTTGGGCAATGCAACTATCCAGTATGTTGGGTGCTTGTTTGGATTTCAATAATTTCAATATAATCTGATATATAATTACAAAATACCCTAACACATACACCGTTTATCCTCCAAGAGTGGTCTTTTTTTCTAAAAGTCCCCACGACTCTCTGGCGAAGAGCCAAGGGGCGAAAACCAAACGATTACTCCCGGAGGAGTTCTGCTCCCTTAAGGAGCTTAACGTCCCAAATGGACAAGTACGCCCTCCAAAGGGCAAACACTGAGTGGTCCTGCTCTAGACTGGCCGAATAGAACAGAATCCACAACCGAAACGAGCTTTCGACAAAACTTTAAGAGTTTCGGATAGCTGTTCTCAGAAGCTTTCAACGAAACCTCAAAGTTTTTGCAATAGCTGATTTCAGCCAATAGGCTGAAAGCCTGCACGATAGCTATGCCCGATCCTCCAAGAGTAGTTGGGGGCACCAGCGTTTTTTTTTCTAAAAGTCCTCACGACTCTCTGGCGAAGAGCCATGGGGCGAAAACCAAACGATTACTCCCGGAGGAGTTCTGCTCCCTTAAGGAGCTTAACGTCCCAAATGGACAAGTACGCCCTCCAAAGGGCAAACACTGAGTGGTCCTGCTCTAGACTGGCTGAATAGAACAGAAGCCACAACCTGGATGCAGTTGGGGGCACCAGCGACGATGCACTTGGTAGGTAAACAGTGAAGTGTTTAATTTAAAGTATCAAACTCAATCGTGAACTTTGTATTTCTTCTCCCATTGATTATGTAGCAATGAAAACTTCTTTTTTCTATGCGACCATTGCTCTTAAAGTACTTTCGTCCAGATTTTTACTGCTATTCTACCGTTAGTTTTTTATTTACCAAATACAACCTTATTCAACCATGAGATCTTATAATGAACCACTTATATTACAATAATTATCTGTAAAACTTAACTGATCTTAACTAATCATCTGATTGGTCAATTACATATTACCCAACTGTTGGGTACTTTAAAACTTGCCCAACACCTTTTACCAACACCTGGATTTTGCCCAACCTTAATTTGCCCAACAATATGGGTACCCATTTGTTGGGCAATAATTTGCCAATGTTGGGCATTTTGTATTTTGCCCAACAGTTTTTAGAGTGTACAAGAACAATTTCAATCGCAAAATCTTTTGTAGTCCCATATACCTCTCAAAACCAGCTGTGGATTTAGACATCTCGAAAATTGGGGACTGAAGAGCTAATTAAAAGCACCCCTGTGTATTGTTTCATGTATAACGTTATGCTATTTTTCGCGAACTTGTTCTTGATGTGAAGGAAACGAGGCGAAGATCGACCTCCTTGGATCCTCACCTACAAATAGCCTATACTGCAAATAATGTTTTAAACATTTAACAATGTCAGTCTTGAGTGAACCGATATTCATCGATGTTCTACACTAGATATCAGTTAGCGAATTAGCTTGTTTAATGCTTCATTTTAGATCATGCTGGATAACCCCTGGTCAGAAGAATGTTGACGTTTATGTAGCGCCACCAGTTAAACAGATTTAAAATTGAGATAAAAGTTGAAAAGTTGACTCATACAAAGAACCTCTCAAAAGTTCATCGCCTCTGATGATCTAAAATGGACTAAAAGTGTTGTTACCCGAAATGATGAGAAAAGAAACATTTTGCTCACCAAGTATCCCAAACAAAGGGTACTTTACCAGGAATAGTTTGTAGGAGGGATTATCACAAAAACCTTGGTGGCGAACGGGCCTAACATTGGACCTAACGACCAACCCCCTCCATTCACTTCCCACACCCCCCTGATGTGGGCTTGGAGTTGTAGAATACGCCCATGGTATTTCTCGCCTGTAGCAAGAGGTGACTAAAGGGAAAGACTGGAGTTCGACATACAGAAGACTTGGAACTTACTGTCGTTTTGTCTGATGCCTCAGCATAAGCAATGGAGTAGGGAAAACAAGCCAAAGAACCATAACTGAAAAGAATCCGTGGTCGACCAGACTTAAACCAGTAATGGTTAGAAACTGTGCCGTAAAACCCCATCTAACCAGGGAGTTGCAACTCCCTGATCTAACCAACTACCTGAAGCGAAGGACTTACATATTTGACCTGAAACCGAACTTTCACTTTCACTTTCACCTTCTTTGAAATCTTATGTGAACTTGACATTTAGCTGACACTATACAACAACCCCTTCGCGTTGATGTGTCGTTAAATCTCAACAACCGAACAGCTAATCACTCCCCCCCCCCCCCCCTAGTCAACCCGCTCCTTGTCTTTCCCTCATTTCCAGCGGCGGCACCAGAATGTCAATTTAGGGAGCAAACTAAAGGCAAAAGAAACTTTTAAGAGAAAAATTTTCGGGCTCATCGCGAAACCGATAAAAGGACGTCTGCTCCTAGTGTGGGGATCCTGGGGGGAAGCCTCTCGGAAGCTTTGAAGTTTCAGTATATTTTTGGAAGAAAAATTGAGTCTGCGGAAAGGTTTATTTATTTTTTCTGTTGACCTTACTCCTAAATGACTAACTTGGGGGAGGGGAATGTGAAAGGCAAGGACAAAATCTGATTGAGCATTTCCCCCTCTCGCCCACCCCATAGCGCCACCACTTTTCATATTCATGATTCTCAAAGGAAGTATGGGTGGAGATTCGCAAACAGAATGCATCATTACGAAAATGAACGTAAGAGGAGAAGTTGTTCTGTGCTCACTCAACTTTTTTTCAATTTAAAGGCAGATTATTCTATCATAATTACCTGGTCAGCAATGTCAATTGAATCAAGGTGGAATAATGTCATGCCTTCTAGGTTTAACCCACTCATTTTGTTATATGTAGGCTATAGGAAGGAATTAACGTTGCTTAATATAAAACATTACGTCGTTGCTTTTACTAATATACTTATCGGCAGACAAAATGGGGCGATGCGCACTGTTTGAAAAGAAATTTCCTAACTGGTTAACGAAACCATAATCCCTACCCTAATCAATAACCCGAACAAAGAATACAATCGATAGAATACAATGGCAACAGCCAATCAAGAAACACCTTCTTAAACAGTGCACATCAACCAGACAAAATACAAGTCAAGAATATTGAATGACGCTTGAAGACATCGTCTTAGTTGGAAAGGTTTTTCCTCATACCGACATGAACAATTTTGCCTTGTTTATTGAGCTTCTTTGAAAAAGAAATAGGTCAACGGTCTAAAAGTGGGAAAATTGAGAAACAAAGTTACAAAAATTACTCAAAAAATGAATTGTGATATACATATTTAATGATTTTTTTTTATTGTGAATTGACATAATTATCGCATTGGCGACCATTTTAATTTTCCGCCATCTGGGTTGACCTAATTCCGACAAAAATGTTACCAAACTATAATTTCAATTTATATGTAATAAAGTATGGCCAGCAGCTATGTTAAACTATTTAACATGATTATTTTGGGCTGATAAGCACTCCGTGTTTAACAAGGTATTTCTTGATTGGCTGTTGCCATTGTATTGCATCGATTGTATTCTTTGCTAGGGTTAGGGATTGTGTTAGAGATTAGAGCTGTCGTTGGCCAGTAAGGAAATTTCTTGTTAAACAGTGAGCATCGCCCCATTATTTTTCGTATAATTTTTATAAATTTTAGTTGTTATTTTGGCGGCTATTTTGTGATTTCCGCCCTCTTGAGTAGGTGGGGGTCCTCCAAAAACTATCAAAAAATAAAGTTTAAAAAATGTGCTGGAATCTCATATCAAAATATTTAGGAGTTTTGATTGAAATATTCTTTTAATGAATTTTGTTTTGTTTTTAATTGTGAATTGACATAATCATTGCATTGGAGGCCATTATACTTTTCCGTAGTCTTGGTTGACTTGTAATACAAAAATTTTTATCAAATATAATTTCAATTCATATGTCGTACAATATGGCCAGATTTTAAGGGCAGCTATGTTTAAATTATTTTTAATGATCATTTTCATATTATTTTTATAAATTATGGTTGTCATTTTGGCGGTCATTTTGTGATTTCCTCCATTAGGTTGAGGTTCTGTAAAAATATCAGAAATTATGCTTAAAAATTACGTTATAATCCCATAGCAATACATTTAGAATAGTGGATTGAAATGTACTTTTACTGACTTTTTTTTATTTTCTAAGCTTTTTTCTCAATTTTCCCTTTTTTTGACCGTTGATCAACTTCCGTTTGTCACATAAATAAGTTTATAGAAAACAATCGAATATTGGGAGTTTAAATGTGCAAGGGGATTTCCAAACAACACTTTCCATGTAGTTAACAGTGTTTTTGTACAAATCTAGGGTAGAAATGGCTGTATCAAAATGGGTGTACCACATTTTGAGAATTGTTCAAAATTGGTGAACTTTTGTTTGACTTCTTGTGACGTCATATTGCACATAATTGCATTTTTATTTTTTGTTTAGAAGAGTTGATCAAGACACACGTTGATGGGTCATTCATCAAAAAGTAACAATTCTTCCCAGAGTTATTGCTATTTGAATTTCCCCTACCCCCAAAATATAGTAACTCAGCTGTCGTGCACTATCAACATTTAAACCTATAGAAACTATAGTTCTTCCCTAAGAAATCAATTTTAAGAGCAAAAAAAATCTGAAAATTTACCCTTCAAACTACATTCCTATAATCTCTATTTCATCAATTCTAGGGGTGTGCTATGTGGGTCTCTCCAGCCCCCGGACTATCAGGGTGCATGAAGAGCCCTTTCCAGCCATCTGGACATTTTCAGTTTCAATCTTTTGCGCACCGCTCGCTCCGTATAGATAGCCCTTACAAGTTTTTCCCCTACTGTATACGTTGTGTAGGTATGTCAGGTGCCATTTTCACCAATCTGGGAGGCATATTCGTCCCAAATTTTGTTGTGCTTATAGCGTTAACTGTCGGAAGGGCCCTGCTTGGACATTACCTTAAAATTTTCAACTCCTGGTAAAAAAAAGTTGGTTCGTTGTGGGTCACGGACGGAAATTCTGCCACATTTCATGCAAGCAACGGAAGTAGTCTTCTACAATACACATCATTGAATGACTGAAATATACCCGCATCACAACTAATTTACTTTTACTCAAAGGGAGCATCATTTCTGACAATTTGGCTTGGTTTTTTATGATAATTACTTTCCTAAAACATCAATGGTCGTTGAAAGCGTAAATAGTCCCTTTTGTTAAATTTCACAGGTAAAAACTTCTCAAAAAGTGGCCCTGAACGGTGCTGATCATTGTGATCACGTGGTCATTTGTCATCTGCAAGAGGTGGATTCGTCACTTCTCTCCCCATCACTACTAAAATATCATTTTAATTGGAAAATGCAGTTAACCTAGGTGGAATTAGAATACCCGTATGTACTAATTCACGAATGTCTCTTAAAGTTCATGTGATAACAAATTTGAAACCCTAATTTTTAACTTAAGTGTGTATTGAAAATGTCACATTTCTAGTTCCAAAACATGATAATAGATACTTACCAAAAGAGATAAAGAGAGGTTTGTACAATTTAATTTAACAAATTTGGAATGACTGTATTATTTCATGATTCAGAGAAATGTCGTTTCCCTTCACTGGGGAACAAACTGGATCATTATTAATCTTGATTCCGTTTTATGTGATTCGACTTGTTCTGATTTGCTCATTGTTGGCACCTCATCTTCAAACTAAGTTTTGTTGTTCTTGTGTTAGTAACGTTACAAGGTCTTGACCGATCCGAACAAAGTTTCATAAAACACAATCGATTTCAGTTTAATTGAACTTAATGCAGTTTATCCATCGAAAAAAATCGATAGCATGCATTCTATTTTTTTAAAAATGTCAAAGAATAGAACCTACGAGCTGAAAAATCTGCCGTGACTTAATACCTTGGCAAACTGATAGGGTTAAATGAAGCATTCAAGTAAGTTTAAATTGTGATGTTAGAGTTTGAATGTAGGTCGCTCAATAAACGGAATTTCATTATAAATCATCAACACTTCTTTAATCAAGCCAGTTGTAATGCAAGATAATAATCCTCGGAGAGTAAACACAGTTCACCGTAAGTAACGCGGTTGACGCGTGTCCAGCACGCGACTTTGTATGCTACTTTATGACCACCGTGTAATAGATTTCGGACCACACTATTTGGTTCAAGAGTGCACCCAACTGCAGTTATAAAAAGTGTGACAAGTTGCTTTCTTTTACGGTCAGTTTAACAGGAAAATCCCACGTTTAAGCATTGGTGGTCAAAATTGTTGTAGCTATAGAACCTCTCTCTTTATTCCGTGTGAATATTAGCTCTACATTGTTTGTATATCTGACCAAGATACAGTGTACCAATTAAATATAGCTGACAGCTTGAGGCGACTTTTCACCGCATTTCATAGAAGTGTCACCTTCTCACTGCTCTGACCTAAATAATCATTACAAATAGAGAGAGGGCGCTTGCCGTCTATGGTCTTCCTTAAGAGACTTAGAGCAGGGAGTTGTTAGAGCCCAACTTTAATGCGTATCACAATAGCTGAAAGTATGTATCTCACCGCACATGACCCGTCACAATGCATAAACCTTTATACTGATGTACATATTCTAACCGTCAACAAAAGTTGCCTTTTAACACAAAGACGGTTAGCCTAATGGCCATATCCGTTACTTCTATACATGCAACCGATACGCACAAGTGAAAGAGTCGAATTACTGACAAGATGAATGCTCACAAGTATTCATCATTTATTTTTTTTTTATTTTGTACATATTGTTAAATATAAACGACGGTATATGAGCCTATTGCACACGCTTCAAATGTTCTTTTCGAATCGTTCAACCGAGTGCGGTAGTGTTGAAAGGTACAAAGGAACCACACAAGAGGTGCCATTGTACGGGCCTGATTGCTAGCAAGGTTAACGCGTTGCAGGCCGAGAAGGCACTATCAATCATATTTTTCAAAAATGACTCGTTAATTGTTACAATTTCATTGTCTGTCATGGTCTGTTGCTAAAGCGTTCCTTATTGTGGGCAAAGTTCTTACACAAGTCCTCTGTGTGCCTAGTTTCACTCATGCACCTGCAGTTGTGTAACAAGATATTGCCTGTCATGGGATACGAATATGTTACTATGGTAGCAGGATGGACTTTTACATCGTTTCACATTACGATCAACAGCTGAGGATTTATCTTAACAGGGCAATACATTAACATTGCTTGTGAAAAGTGACATAAGGCCCTATTATCACTGTAACACCGTAATTGTTCACGTTCCTCAAGACATAATTCTGAATTACCGATCAGGACTGTTAACCAGGCGCGTAGCAGGATTTTGCCATGGAAGGGGTTTGTGGAATTTGACATGGGATGGGAATTTTGTCATCGGTGGGGAATTTGACATGGGATGGGAATTTTGTCATCGGTGGGGAATTTGACATGGGGGTCTAAGCGGAAGCTCCTCCCGCTCCTTGGAGAAACTTCGGTCTTTGGTTCTCTAGATGGGAAATGGTGAAGTATTTGTACCCAAACGTAATAAAGTTTAAAATGTTATGTTATGTGTTATTATATCAACATTTTTCAAGCTTGAGGCATGGATTTTCATTCCCTAAGGTCATCCCTTAGCTATCTGTTCAAGCTGTTAACTCTGAAAGTTGAGGGGACTTATACAAAATTCAGTTAGCAAAAGTACGCTTTCGCTGTAGGGGGAAATCCCTCATTTGTTCCCTCTGTAAAAAGGTGTAAAATTAGGCAGTTACTTTCTTTTACATTTGTCCACTAAGTTATTCCACCAAATTGCATCTAACTGTCTAGGGACCTTCCTGTTAGACTCTGTCCCAAGGCTGGCAGTCGGAAACATCGTTAATCCAAGCAGACAACTTTAAGATTGATGATAATAGGCAACCTCAGTAGGTACCCTCTTAAAACAAGAGAGTGGATTAAGTCACTCTCTAATAGAGCTTGAAAAGTGTGAAAGTATGAATTCATCCCAAAGAACATAGAAATTCTTTTAAAAGACCAATACTCTCGCCCCAAACTGCAATTTTGGTAGGGGTGTACCGAAATTCTCAATTGGCTCGGCTCTTTGATTGGCAGCTAATTCAAACAATACAAAGTGCCAAAGCTTGCATTACACAGCAGAAACTGCACTGAGAGTGTTTTGATTATATACATTGAGCCTTTTTATACTCACCCTGAAGCAATAAACTGAGATTGTGTCTGGATGAGGGTGAATTTCAAATAATTGTGGGAGGGGCTTAAGTAAGAAGGTTAGGAGAATTGGTACTGTTTGGGGTGAGAGAACTGGGCCTTTAAGTATGATTAAGACCTGGTAGGTTAAAGGCGGGGATGATTCTGTGCATGCTTAAAGTCTCGTGAAAATGTCTTCTTCGGGAAGCAGTTTAAAGTTCCTGGGCATGACGTTAAACTGCATCCAGGTTGTGGCTTCTGTTCTGTTCAGCCAGTCTAGAGCAGGACCACTCAGTGTTTGCCCTTTGGAGGGCGTACTTGTCCATTTGGGACGTTAAGCTCCTTAAGGGAGCAGAAATCTTTCGGGAGTAATCGTTTGGTTTTCGCCCCTTGGCTCTTCGCCAGAGAGTCGTGGGGACTTTTAGAAAAAAGCTATGCCTTGCTTCTAACCATCAACTATCAACACACAAAACATGGGACAAAAAGGTTTCTCACAAACGGAAACGACACACCAACCTCCCCCCCCCCCCCACCCAATACCTGAACAACCCGCCAACCGAACCACAACCACCCTAAACATCAACCACCGCCCCACATCAAACCCTAAAACAACAAAAACCAAGAACATCCCACACCACTCCCGAACACAACACCACGCCCGGAGGCAACACCACACCCGAAGGCAACACCACGCCCGAAGGCAACTACACGCCCGACGGCAACAACACGCAAAAAGCACTGGGCAAATACAGGTACACCTTGCCCAAGGGTGTCCCGGAGGCAGTTGTGGCAAAGGGTAACCGCGTTTGTGTTTTCGTCCGACCGGGTTGAGTTGTCTATTTGTTAATACGTGCCTGTTTCTATGTACGTTTTAAAAAGATTTGCCTTGCTTCTCGGCTTTTTCTTTTGATTTTCACAACTCTCTAACACCTTTGTATACGTACATGTAATTTACTCAATAAACTCAAAGAAAAGTATCTGTTCTTTTCATCCAGTCTAGAATGGAGCCATGCATGACAGACCAATAATGTAAATGGTCTGAAGGCCTTGAGGTTGGTCACCAGTTGTCCTTTAGTGGACGTAATAGCTTCTTCGGGAAGCAGTGAATGTTTTTTGCCAGACGGTCGAGAGGACTTAAGAAAAGGGAAAAATAGTACTGACATCATGATGACCAATGATGCCAGAGCTGTGATTTGAAGTCAAAGTTAGTGTTATCTGTTCCCTGACGATGATGGGTCTGAACAGGGCAGGGTTACCACATCAACCCAGACGGAATGGTTACCCTGACTCAAAACCTCATCTTCTCTCTCCAGCAGAGTAGCCTAGCTACAGGGGGCAGGAGGCCTGCCGATTCCCCCCCCCCTCCCCGGCTCTGAAAAGTGAAAAATTTGGAAATTTGCCATTTGTGACACCAGTCAACTATAGTGTACTTTTTTCAACTTTTCTTTCATGAAATTCTGAATTCTCTCCAAGAAAAGCGCCATTTTTGTAAATATTTGTATCAAAAATGCAAAATTTTTCACGCGCTTCGACCGCATCATTTTACAGTTACTGATGCAGTCGTTTTTGCTAGTAAATCAGTTTGGTATATTTTTCCGAAGAATGGAAATAACAAAATCACCAGATCGTCAAGTGATATCGGCAACTACAGTGCTATTTTCATGAATTTTCTTCCATTAAAAACCAATATAAGCTCTGACGTCGTCGGAGGGTCTCGGTTTGCAGGCCTTAGATAACATTGTGTAGCAACGATGATCTTTGGCGGCCGTGCAATCTCAGAATTGTCAATAGGAAGTACAGATTCTTGGGTAATTCCCGAACTTTTCACATTTTCTTTTATAGGTTATCCAGAATCCAACATTTTCTCCAATATAAACTCTAAAATTTTAAAATTTGTTGTAAAGAGGCAAACATTTCGCAAATAACAAATTACGTCCACAGGAACGTCCGCAGGAAATGGTGTTCACGCTTTACAAAAAATCGGAAAAATGTCTAGTTACACCACTGCCCAAAGACTTCCAATTCTACTTACCTGTTTACTTAAGCCCCTCCCACAACTGTATAAAATCCATCCTCACCCAGACACAACCTCAATTTATTGCTTCAGGCTGAGTATACCAGACCCCAGTGAGTATACTCAAAACACTCTCAGTACACTTAGTTCATGCTGCGTAATACGAGTTTCGGTATTTTTTAAACAGCTGCCAATCAAGAAACTGTGCCAATCAAGAATTGCTGTGGACCACTACAAAAACTGCAGTTTGTGACAAGAGGATTGATTCTTTAAACTGCAGCCCCAAAGACGCTGCGCAGTCTAGGAGTGTTAATCAGAAGATCTGGGTTGATTGCATTGTAGCATCATCTTAAAGGTGGGGGTCGCATCCAAGGCTAAATTTTCGATGTTGATGTTGTGGCAAATAATAGGGCGCCCTCGCTTTCTGCAATGACAGGTCAATGACGGTAAAATCCGGATCACTTCATTTCTCCAAAACAAATATTTCTAGTGCGTTGGTTATTTTGTCAGCACACAGATTCCTCGTTACGGAAAACTTCATTTCGTCGAGCGTCAACCTTGTTTTCAGAAGTAACGATGTGTACTTATGTACTTTGAATAAAACATTGCTGTCAACATGTGTGTAACCCCACAACCTGTAACCTCACAAGCAAGCTTGCTCCCTACTGTCTGGCAGGTTTCAGTGAAACATTATTTTTGTCATCCCATAATTGAATCAATCATAATTGATACTTTTGATTCATACTTGACTTACCGAGACATGTTACCAAGTTCAACGAAACCTCAGTACCTCTGTATTATTGGACCTGCTGGCAACGACACCAACGATGGCGCCATGCACATTTCTATTTCAAGATTTTCAAGGCAGAGTTTAAATGTTAGAATTTTTTTAATGCAAAATCACCAAGTGAAATTATGTCCGTCTTTTTATATATAATATCCTTTACAGATGTTCAAGGAAAGAGGAAAGTAAAAGTGCTAACTCGATTCTATAAATTGTTGAAAGAGAAAAGAAAAGGTTCACCAAGCTTTAAGTTTTTCCTTTTTTTTTTTTTTTTAAGTTAAGGTTGTGAGTTTGAAAATCATCAAAATTTCTGAACATTAATTTGAGAGCGAGATCTTGGGTTGATCAAATAGAGATACTGCTGAAGTATGTAATGTTTATTTTTATTCAATTATTGCAAACATAAAAATTAACTTAGTTCCAAATTTCAAAGAACAATTATAGTTGGAAATTATAAAATATAAAAATGAAACAAAAAAGAGATATGAGCAAGAAAATGGAGGAAAAACCTCAAAAAAGATAAATTTGATACCGAATAGCAATCAGAAATTTATCAAAAAGAGTTAAACGAGTTAACTTTCACGGTTGTATAAAACTTTTGTTTCCTTTAAAAGTACGAAGAAGGCGATTAGAAGGCAAGAAATTAACATAATAATAAGCAGAGGGGCTTAGTCTAGGTCTTAAGCAATTTCTTCATATGACGAGTATATCCATAAAAGGCTGGTTGGTACCAATTACTTTTTCTGCAGACCGTAATGAGAGAGAACAATTGATTAAGATCACATTAGTTAACAAAGCAGACATAATGGAAATGAGCACGTTATCAATTATTGCACAATAAAATTAATTAAAGTAACCTATACCACGTGTTTTTCATTTAGGCAAGCCGAAGTACAGGTTCTGTTTTGCCAGCTGCTTTTAGTAATGTTAGCCTTTTTTTCATTGTATATGTTTAGAAACGTATACGCGGGGGAGGGGCACTGGGTCATTCACCTTTCAAGGATTTCAATTTCATTTTTAAGATCCTAAAAATACGTACTTTAGTAACACAAATTTTACTTTAAAAAGGTAGCATACTTGGCACCAGATTGCATACATTGTACGGACACTTAATTTCTCAAAACTTTTCGGGGGGGGGGGGGGTGGTTTTCCCCAAGGCCCCTCAGTGATGCTAAATTTTATTCCTAAAAATTCACAAATTTTTATCAAATTTGAAATTTTACTTCAAAAGGTTGCATCTCTGGTACCAGTTTGCAAGTAAGGACACCTACTCATTCAAAAATTTTCAAAGGGGTGCGGTCCATCTCTAAGACTCCTTCCCCGGTCTGTATAGGCGTACCACATGGGGCCACGGGGGCGGAGGATGTTCAGTTGTGGTGAGCAATACTGTGCCATTTATCATGCAAAATATGTTAGGAGTAAAATCGGGAGTTCGGGCAGTCACGTAAACATATTTATCAATTCAGAGGATCTTGAATTTAGCCAAGATACACAATAGAGAAATATTAGCATATTTTATTTTCAATTCCGTTGTATAGTCCTCACCGGAAAAGATTCAAGACCATTTCATGTAATGGTAGTAGTGCATTTTATGTGGTTATTTTCTGATCACTTGGCAAGTTGCTGGTTTTTATTATTGCAAACGAAAGCTAAAATAAAAAATATTTAGATTCTCTTTACAATCATGAAACGCAAGTTTTGGTGGCATCTGAGGGGTCGCGAGTTTCCAAATTATCTGTACGCTCACCGCTATCCCATAGTGGCGCTTAGTCTTTCTTGCAAAATCAACATTTCAGGGGTCAAAGTATTTTTTAATAACTTTCTGATCACTTTGGAGTTTGCGAACTTATTTTGAAGTTAGCATTTTATTGCAAGAGGCAGAAAAATAGCGACTGCTCAGATTCTACGAATAAGTCTGGAAAATGCTATTTCCGGCCATCTAAGGGCGCAATTTTGGGGTGATGTGCACTGTTTAACAAGAAATTTCCTAACTGGCTAACGATAGCCCTAATCCCTAAAGTAATCCCAAACCTTATCAAAGAATACAATCGATACAATACAATAGCAACAGTTAATCAAGAAACATCTTGTTAAACATTGAGCATCTACCCATTTTGACTCCTAAAAGTACGCAAATTTAAAAACAAATTTTACTTTGCACGTTATAACACCAAATTGTCAGTTTTATTCCCCATTAACCAGTTAACCACCACAATTCAACTGTCAAGACTATTTTCGTCAAAGTCTAAAATTGAGCACCATTTTGCATCTAGGCTCATTGAAAAGGCCAAAACATTTCAAAGGGGGAGGGGTCCTCACCAGACAGTGGATCACTCAACAAACTGCACCCCCCCCCCTCCCGAGAGAAAACCTGCGTACGCCATTGAATATGTTTACAGTAACAGTCTTCTTTCAGCCTGAATGCACGCTGAAAAGAAGTCTTTCTTGACGGAAGTGAAAACGAACTCATTGTTAATGAAGAAAGGGTGGTATCCTTCACCGCTTGATCAGAAGTATTTCATTTTAGTTAGAAGTCACTCTTCTTGTTAAAAAGAATAGTCCAGAACCAAATTTATGTTTGATCTGTAAAACTGGGAGGCATTCTAAGCAGTTCTAATGAAAGTTTCATTCATTTCACCATGTTGAGTTCTCAAGATATTTACAATAAGCCAGTTCGGTAAGTCGTTTTGGTGGCTACGCACATGCGCACATCGTTCAAATCGTCGGGATTAACAAACCAATCCCGCATCTACGACACGTATTCCAAAACTCTCCATGTCTGAGTTTTCCCTTTAGAGACTCGCTTCTCGGGCTTAACATAAGGTATTTTTCTAAGTGGCTCATCTCTTTTTACGGTACCTTGCAAACAACTTGCACTGCTTAGTGCACAATTCATCTTTTCGCGGAGGGTAGTTACACACTTTCAAATAGAGGGCGTTATTACAGAAAGAACTTGACTTTGCTTGTACTTTTGGCTTCATGTCTGTTGTGTACTTTAGTAGGCTACCGGTGGTTACGGGTAAATTTGAGGATATTATTTATCATGAAAGGATTTGTGAATTGCGTGATGGGGGCTCTATGGAATGAATTCCATTATATTTTGCAGTGCCCTTACTTTACCACAGAACGAAAATTAGTACAAAAGCCGTATTTTAGAAGACGACCAACAATTGTTAAAATGAAGGAACTTTTTCAAAGTAGAAATAGGGAGATTGTGTCCAACTACTTGATTATGGATAAGTTCTCAGGTTAATTTTAATCTGAAATCTATAGGTGACTGGAGTCTGGTTTTTCTAAGTTTGCTAAAAGCAGTGTCAGATGGTGCTATCATTATGTGTATTATTATATTTCTTTTTTCTTCTTTTTTCTCTAATTTTGTTTTGTTCTTTAAACCGTTCTTTTTGTACTTTGATGCATTTTGTTGTATCACTTCCATTTTTTATATTTTTTATGTCTATTTGTAAGTCTCTTATACCTCTTCGAGGTGAAATAGAGAATAAATGAAACTGAAACCTACTTTGAGGTGCTCAAAAGTGATCAGTTGCATTTTTATTTTAAAACTGAAATTGATTTAAAGGGCAATCATTGTGGCATTTTCTATGTGTGTTCACTTCCCGGAACTGAAATATATGCCCGATCTTTTTCCAGTAGAGGCTTAATATAAAATATTAGCAAAATGTCTACGGTGTCTCGTTTGACAATTTCTTATGTTTGATAGAAGTGCCACATAGTGCCAAGTACATGTTCCTGTATAGCACTCCAGAGACATCGGTTGACCTCTCGGCGAACGTGTATTACATTAGCACCTACATTTGCTGCACTTGTTGGGGTATGCACATCGAAAAAGATGTCTGTTATGAAGTGAATATTCCTGGCGGCTGATACAAGTAGTAAGACTTTTATACAGTTTGTGTTAAGGGTCAGAAATGGACCAATCCGGTACAATATGGCTTGTTGAAAGTACACTTGAATTAAGAAGATATTAGTCATGCCGGAAATTGACAGAAGAAGGATTCCACGGGAGAAAAATATAGGAAACCTAGAACAGTAGCTTACAATAAAACTTCCTCAATGGCGTACCAACTGGTTTATTGGCCTCGAGTAAAGAAAACAAATGGTACCTCGGAGTATTCCAGGTACAATGGAAATCAAGTAATTCGGTCTAAGTTTGTGGCTAGTCTTGTGCTTGTGCCAAGTATACTGTGGTGAAGAATAACCACCTACTGCCCTTGTACGGTTCACAAACGGGAATTCATGGTCTTTCCAGTAGCTTATACATGGGTAGATTATTCCAGGAAAAAATTAGTAAGATTTAATCTTGAGTGGAAGAAAGTGTTACATTTTGAACATTTTGCTCCTTCTAAATATTCATGCAGTGGCAGCACTAGGGGCACTGAGGAATGCCCAGTCACAGTCTCCATCTTCAGATGCTTCCAAAGTCTGAACGAAATATATCTATCTTGGGGCTTAATGTTACGCACAAAGATGTGCACCTCAGAGCTCCAGGGCAATTCGCCGTTTGGACCCTCACGGGCATTGCCCCTGGGCATCACCCGCCCCGAGCTCGACTTCGAGATAGGTGTGAAAAAGTTTCACCCCTGCCCAACATTTTCCTTGGTCCTCTATTTGCCCATCTCCCGGCCACTTTTGAAATCCTGGTGTCTCCACTTTACTTATGTCAACAAATTCGACTTCATATTTGAATAATAAATGAGATGAAACGATTTTTATGAAAGAGAAGAAAAGCAGATATATTTCCACAATGTCTCAACTCCGTGCTCTAATTTTATGAAGTACAAGTTGTCGCGACCGTACCGCTTAAAATTGAATATATATCCTGATAATGGAGGTGGAATGAAACCCAATAGAAATGTAAATGAGGGAATAATTCCTCCATGAGACTACGTACATGTTGCAAGTTTTTAGCAAGTTGCCGCCCATCCAATAGTTCATCGATGAATATAACTTATGCCCGAGGACATAATTTTCAAGTAACAAAAACTCTTAACAGGGGAGTATGTTATACTCTCTTTGACATCTACAACAAAGGCATGACGGACCCGATATGAAAGCTTTAGCAGCTTTGACCAGGGAGCTGTCACTGTAGAGTGGCAACTCCCTGTTCGTGAAAGCTTAAGTGCACGCATGCGTATTGAAATTATGTCCAGGAAATGAATGTAGTATATATCAGGAGTAGGGAGTGGCCGGAATTGTCTCTCGTTCCTAAGCAAGACATCTTCATCTGCATGCCAAATTGTCTGCTTTATAAGTGGATTTTTCACGAGATGGAAACATTATGTTTCCATGATCTAAAGTTTGAGATTACGCCGAAATGCTTGACTCTCAGGCATTTATTGACAGCCCTTAGAACAGCCTTCCGAAGGCCCAAGGCCCAGCAAATTAATGTATGCTGCTGGGGTTAACATACTCCCATTGAGTTGTTTTTTTTTTTAAAAAGCACTTAACTCTGATATACCGAAACATATCAAGGGTTTTTAAACGCATTTTTAGACAGACAAATTTTATGACACCTTGACAACCTTTTGTGGGCCCGCGGGGCCACAATGGACACTGGAGTGTCTCTGATTGGCATTGAGTATGCGTAGTATACACCATAGCTTTGGCAACTCTGTTAGACCTGCCCCAATACACCTTACATTGGCTAAATACACTTCGTAATACCATTAGACTATTTGAATTTTTTCCTTCGTCCTCGTTTTCGGTTTCACTGAAACCAGAAAGTCGTAAGGTTGCCTGTAAAAATAAATTCACTTCACAGGTTGCGGGTTAATGCAGTTTGTTCACCGAGTCCATAAAAACTTCTTGATACAGACAGGAAGTTACAAAACTGAATTGAAGATTTGATCTCTGGTGATTTCAAGCGACCTTTGACCTCCTCCAAAATAGTAGGGCCCCAAGGCTCTGTATGACACTAAGAGATCATCCAACAACTTGCTAAGAAGTTTACAAGGTTTTCAACCATGGACACCTTATGAATAACAAAAGTCTTTCACTTCGACTAAAATAAGGGGCGTTTAGCAAATAACATTTGAAATCTACCACAACATTGTCGTTTCTCTAAATAAAATAAGGTCATGTGTGAAGTTTGTGTAGCATATATTATCATGTTAGTCATCCTGGGGAACAGGGGGACGTGCCCCACAAACTTATTTTGGGAATTACATCCATGACTTTAAATTTTCACACAGTAAATTTTTTATACAAATCCGTTTTTAGCCACATGGAAATACCCCACCCCCTCCCTCGCCACGACATTTGTATCAAGATTGGTTCCGCTGTTTATAATTCTTAACTCGAGTTATTGTGTTCACAAGTTTCACATACTCATACATGGAAACTTAAATACACACAGAAATATGCACACACATACACATGTGAACACACATGTGCACCCAACGCAGACTGCATTGACTCTATAGTCGGCTAAGTGCGGTATATAGGGGAAGTGTAGGACTAGTTATGTCAATGTTGCGGTAAATATTGCACTTAATGTATTATTATCAGAATAAAAGGCCATGCATTTCTCATCATCCCAAACGAAACGGTTCTCCCCAGTCCCTCTTGGGCCGACTCAAACATTTCTAATGGTGCTATAATAGCTTTTAACGCTTGTGGGTTGGCACCACTCTCTGTTTTCCTGAAAATCGTTTTTCTTAAAACTGTTTATTAAAAAATAGGTTTACACATCGGTAATAAGTTGCATCTGCTGTGCAAATGTGGAGAAGCATGCATAGACCGGCTGCCTAGGGCGAAGTTGCTACCTTCGCACTTTATAGGGGCACTATTTTGAAAATGTCATTGATACATGTCTTCAAATGCGTAATAGTTAACTATAGTTTCAAGGTTACCAACTACTTTTTAATGACTTTCTGAAAGTTCTTGCACCTTTTACATTATTTCCAGGCCGTGGAGTTACCCTGATTTGCCTAAAGTGCATGCCTGCAAGTTTGTCAGCTCTGCTCATCTCTCCAAAAATCTAAAGAAGGAAACAGATCGACAGACGGTCGCTACGCATGCTAAGTTCGGATTACTTTTCTTACCTTTCTTTTGTGGTTTAGAAGAAAAACTTTTACAAAAGCCGATGGTGTCAAATTAGATTTCCGAACGGATGATTAGAGGCAACCAAAAAAACAAAGCTTACATGACTCACGGTAAATGAGCTGTTCTTAAGCACGCACGTGTGACGTCACTCGTTTAAACAATAGCAAGTACTTTAAGGTTTAAAATCCTTTGTTGAAATACTTTTTTCGAAAACGGAGATGTTTAGCTGCAATTCCTTACTTTTAGTTAGAGCTCCCTCAGGCTGCCCGGTTAATTGGCCCGCTCGGCGCGCGGACGTGCGCTCCGCATTCACCGATCACGCAGACTCCTATCATGAAATGTACTTGATAAAGAGGTACACATTCGACATATTGTGGAGGTTCATTGGCCGGCGAAAATGATATGAAGCGTTTATTGTACCTTTTTTCCGGTATTCAGTTGTGTGGTCACCGAGAACTACCGTCTTGTTCTCGGATTGCCGTTCTTAGCCTGGAAAAAATGACTCGGTCTCGGATGCGATAATTCGATGTCTGTACCTCGAGACCATAATTGCACTGGGTTACAGATTTTCGTGACTCTGTTGTGTATGCATTTATGCATGTAGACAAAACAGTTGTGAACATTTATATTAACATGCGTGTAGTATTGTAGTTTAATCCTATTGTTATATATACAAATAGCCTCTCACGGTAGCGTAACCAGCCGGCTGGGGAAGCTGCATATTTTGGAGGGCATTATGAGTTCTGCAAATATACGCCCACCTAGCGAATATTAACTTAGAAGCCGTGACCTGGCCTATGTCTGTATATGACATATCCAAGGAGGAGTAACTTCAGTGGCGTAGCCAGGATTTTTTCACCAGGGGGACACTGGGGAGCACAGACTTTTTATAGGGGGCACAACATATAACTCAGGGATACCTATGGTGAGACTATCAGAACTACATTTTGTTGATTCTGACTGGCAGCCAGTGGCGGCTCGTGGTTTAATTACATGGAAGGGCATATTGGTATTAGTGGGGATAAGCCAACGGCGCCCAGGGCGCCGTGAGAGCGCGAATCGCTCCCACCTATGGCGTAGGGTCCAGCTCCGCAATATTTACAAAATTGGGGTTATAGAACGAAGCATTTCTCTGCCTTCACATGGCATTTAATGAGAATTAAAATGACTGCTAACTTCACCATTATTTCATTGAATTTAGTCTTACAACTGGCTCGAGGTTCCCGTGGGTATGACAATGCATTCGTCTTTCTTTGAGATGAGCAAACATTTCAATTACACGTTGATTAAAATTTGAATTTTCTCTTATGAACTTCTTTTCAATTGATAGCATAGCTAAAGCGTTTAACCTATCATTATTCGTACTTAGTGTACCAGCTGGGTGAAAACCTACGTGGAGACGATACAGACAGTAGGCTATTTCCGGCCTATGTGGTCCTAATCGTTTGATTTCCAATTTTTCTTCAAGACTCCACTTTGAAAATGGACAAGTTTGTAAAGTTTTGACAGTATTCATGTTACATTCATGTCTCACATTGGGAGGGTTTTGGGAGCTAGATGAGACTTAACACACGAAGAACCCCCGAGCACGATTGAGTGCACATGTATACCCAAGCTGCAATAAGCATTTTGACCTGACTCACTGTGATTTTGTGAGACCGCAGCATAGTTTTCTACAAAGGATACACACGTGGCTGATTAACGCGTTCTTAGTTACCGTTGTATGCATACAGTGCCACGAAGCGAGACCAGTGAGGGCATGTGAAAGGCTGCCCGTAGTTCGAAGAAATTGGCCACTCACCTTTCATCATTTCAGCAGATAAAATGTAAGTGCGCATGCTCAAAACATGTTGAGCGGGGCAGATTGCAATGAGATGGGGGCACCTGAGGGAACAACTTTGCTGTGGGGGGGGGGGGGGCACGTGCCCCCGTGCCCCCCCCCCCGTGGCTACGTCACTGGGTAACTTACCTCAGATATATCCAAAAGGTGGCGGTTCCACTTTAACACTGTTTGAACTCCGAGACTTTGCCAAGGCTACGGCGCTGAGGGCATTTCATTAGAATCCCAGATCCAGTTTCAATCCCTGGCAGATGATGCTATTCTGGGGTTTTCCAAGAACCATTTAAACAGGTCAAAGTGAGAAGAAGCCAGGATAAACTACTGAGTTAGTAAGCCATCTGGCATATAGTTAAACATTTAGAATGTGTAAGGTGGGGTTATACAAGCTTGGGACTGCCACGACATTTATACATAAGCCTATGGTCCGTTCCAACAGGAAGCATTTTCTGTTTATACAAAGCATCATCCACTATCATGATGATAAGGTAGATGTCCAAGTGAGAGAAAGAAACACGGGCCCAATTGACAAGTTAGGATCCCATTGCTGGAGAGCAACCCCTATAAAAGCAACACGATCTGAGCAGAGCTCAGTTTTGATACCTGAAAAAAACTTGTTTTGTTATTTGTGAAAGACAGTATCACAGTTGCAGTATCATTGGTGATCTAAAATGGTACACACCAGGCCTTGTCATTTAGTGGTCAGTTTCATGTAACCCTTCCTTTGTGATAAATCGTGCTTTAGGAAGAAAGCCTATTTCATGCATATTCATAAAGGTTTTTCAATTGATTACAATGCTCCCCATTACACCTAGACCTTCTGCCGTCCTTTTCCATTTTTCCTTGATCCTTATGTGAACCCGTCCCCACACTGGTTTCTTGATTCATGCTTGAATTACAGGTAGTTTTTAGGAAGAAGGATCATGTTTCTGCACTTTTGAGAAGCTTCTCTCATGACGCTTAATGTTCATGATACACTGGGTCTTGATTCACTGTTTTACATGAACTGTATTTAGGACAATCGTAATCGCATGAATGTACAGCTAAAAGAATATCAAGCTAACCGTTTAAAACTGCCCTCATGTGAATGACTCAAAGAATGGAAGGGGTAGAGGTTCCTTGTTCTGCTCATAAAAATGAAAATCGATTTTTAGCACCCCTGGACTCAACCCCACCCCATCATTTAGGTAGATGGTGTCATGTGGTTTGAAATTATGAACTCCGTCATCAATAACAACTGAAATTAGAGATTCTGTTTTAGTAAATTATCTGCTAAACATTTTCCACGTTTTCATATAGTCGTCACAAAGGTTATTCACCGGTTGGTCCATCGTATGTCTGTCATAAAACCATTGGAACACTCCTAGGTGGTCATTTTGCCGTCCCATTGATAACTGAACACAGAAAGTGCTTTATATTACTCTCACAAGCATTACAGTTTCAAAATTGAAAAATACATCTTAAAGACCATGAAAAATGAATTCTAACAGTCTAACTCCTATTGCACTTTGTACCAAGGGGTGATAGCACTGCTACTCATATGGGGTGATGTAATTAATTAAAGTGTACCTCAAGTCCAAAAAATTCAAAAACATACATTCAGAAGCATGAAAATGAATTCTAACAGTCCAACTCCCTTCTTCATAGGACATTCCTGAACTGAGATATAAAATGTTGAGGTTTATTCATTTAAAACAAATTGGTCCATTGCGCAACAATTTGTGACGCAATGTGCTTTGTTTCCTTTTAAAAATTAAAAATGCTTTTATGACCTTGAACATTTCCGGTTTGTCTGGATAGTGTGAGGCACAGAGCGGGCTGAATTAATTATATCACCCCATGAGAGTAAGGGTGTCATCACACCTTGATACAAGGTCTAGTAACTTTCTGAAAAATAGAGAAATACAAAGATTGTAATTTGAGTTGTACATGAATGAAATCACAAATTATTGGGCAATGTACCATTTTAAGTTGAGTGAAATTACTTCAACATTTTATATCTCAGTTCCGGAATGTCCTATGAAGATGGGAATTGGAATGATGGAATTCATTTTTCATACCTTTCAATATACTTTTTTAAATTTTTTGTCTTGAGGTACACTTTAAGCCCTCTTCGTGCCACATGTTATGTAATCAAACAGGAAGCGTTCAAGGTCACAAAAACATTTTTAATTTAAAGGGAAACAAAGCAGGTAATGTGAGTTATACAACAAGAAAGTCACAAATTATTGCCCAGTGGATCAATTTGTTTTAAGAGAATGCTCTTGAACATTTTATATCTCAGTTCAGGAATGTCCTATGAAGAGGGAGTTGGACTGTTAGAATTCATTTTTCATGCTGTTTAATATATACTTTTGAACTTTTTGACTTGAGGTTCACTTTAAAGGCACCGCAATGGTCGCCCCAAACTACAGTCTGAAGTCGACCTAAATTCTTAATTGGCACAGTTCTTTAATTAACATCAAATTAAAATAAATACACATGCATGCGCCTTGAAAGTGTTTTGATTGCACATTAGGGTCTTGTTTTCTAATCAGGGTATTCCCTGAGGCAATGGGATTTCATCCTCAGAAAGATGCGTTTGAGACAGCTGTGGGAGGAGCTAAAAGGAGGTTGAGGAAATAAACCTGTCTGGAGTGGTAAATATTTGCCTTTAAACGAGTGTTTCCATATGGCTACAACCAAGCATACTTAGCTGTTTTTTGTTTAACATACCCCTGGTAAATTGAAGTTATCTTTAAAACGCTGAGAACTTTTAGGCTCCCAGTCAGTCACGATTCCTTCCTAATAGACTAGCCAAAGTACTCGTATGACTATCTTTTCCAAAGCTATCACTTGACATTTAAGAAGCCACTATGGCTATTTTAAACACGTTGTATTCCCGACCTCCCTTTCATTAATCTACTAGGAATGAAACATGGAAATCTCAGAGGACATCTGAAATAATTCAGTCCATAAAAGTGAACTTCTTGAGAGAACTTAGAGAAAGAATGAAATCTTTGTGAGATTTAAACAGCTGTACATTTATTCAAAATGATGTCTGTTTTTAAAGAAAAATCCTGTGGGGTGTTTCCCCCCAAGACAAAACATAAGACTTAGTAATTACATGCATGGGGAAACATTCTCAAACAATGACCATATCATTGAAACTATCATAGGCCCATGAGGAAACACTTTTTACGAGGTTCAGAAAATATGTGACCCCAAATTGTGGCCAAAATTTACAAACAATCATGATTGCCTTACAGAATTTCATTTGTTCATCGTTCATTTTTCAATGGTGTGAAACGCCCGCCTGTTCCACAGTGATGGCACAAGCGGGGTCCCTGGAGGGGGGGGGGGGGTCATGCCCTCCAGCGTCGGGAAGGCTGTCCTCCGCGTCTGGAAGATCCAGTTCTCGTCGGGGAGCTTTCATCCATACAATAAAAGATGTAAGCCCTAGAAACTTTAGTCCCCCCCCCCCCAAAGATCATCTTGATTTTGCTTACGAGACGACCGTATTCATCAAAAAAACCTCTCAAACTTCTCAATTTTTGCAACAAAAATCCAGAACATTTTTCAATATATGCTCCAGAACATTTTGAAAAGTAAGTTGATTTTGCCCATATGAGCTTGGGAAGATTGATCTTCAATAAAAACTCTATTTTTTTAATTCTCAACTACAAATGAAACCATTTATCTAAATTTTGTGCCATAAAATTCTTCAATGTATAACCTAAACATTTTGAAATACATTTTAATAAGGGGAAGCCAAACTTTTCTAATGTTAAAATATCGGATCCGCATAACCTGCATGATGATAGGCCTGTTCAGTTACCAGATAACCCGAATAACCTACGAGTGGCACGGCGATGCTAGGGTGGATTTAAGAGACCTGAACCCCCTTTAGAAAATGTTGAACTTTTTTACTTCATAAAATTATAATGAGGCCCTATTCCAACTGAAATAGATCCTATTTGATATGTCACTTAATGACACCCCCTCCCCTCGGTTTCTTAACTTTGTCCCTTTTTCACAGCAACTGAGTTACCCCTGCGATTTATTGGTCAAGTTTCTTATCATTTTACACTGTTTCAATTTTATTTATCTACGTTTCATTGAAAAAGGAAAGCCATAATAGCGACTGCTTAAATTTTGCTTACAGACCTAGAGAAGGGCATTTTCGACTGTCTGAGGATCGGCTAGGCAATTTCCAAAATTTTCTGATGGCGCTTCTCTTAGACAGTATTTCGGTCAATGCGGTTTCTAGTTGTGTAAAGGGCTGAGAGTAGTCCAGTTTTTGTGAGGTCCAGGCAAACTTATGGTGCTTCACTTGGATCATTCGGGCAGAACAGCAGCCAGAAAATCTTTCTGTTCCCCTTCTACAAAGTTCCCAAACTGAAATGTTCCCGTGGGCCTTATGCCAGTCTATGCCGGTACCTGTATAACCGCTGATGGCATCGCACACAGAATTAGAACTAGTGACCTAATTATGAATGTAGCTTTGATCACCTGAGGCTGAGACATAAATATATGTTAGATATCAGTGACATTTTTCTCTTTAAGCATTATGAAAATTTTTGTGCTGGTTTCAAAATGTGACTGTCTTTACTTAGTAATTGCACGTACAAAAAGTAATTGCACCTTTTTCCATATATTCTCATTTGGAAAGTGCCATTTCCAGCCATCTGGTGGGCTTGTTAAGCCCAAAATTGTCTTGTACGCTCCGCGCCAACCGGTGGTGGAGCTCCGCGTAGATAGTCCTGCTGGCACCTACCCCCTATATTTTTTCCAGTCCGTTACAAACTGACCTGACCCCTTCCGGCAAATCCTAAATCCCCGTTGTATGTGACCAACTTAATTTTTCTCATAAGAAGGGCAGCTTATTTCAATAAAAACTAAACTCTTTCATACCATACAATTACAACCTTTTTAAAACGTAAGCTTCAGATTTTCAAATGTTTGCTGAAATGGAGAGGTTTTCCGGAAATTTGCAAATGTCGGTGAATACTCCAATAAAAACTCAAGCCAACTCAATCACTTCGACATTCTACTTAATTTTTCTCTTGAAAGGGAGATCACTAAATTATACCCCATTTTTTAATTTCACCTAACGAGAACAAACTTTCTTTCACACTTTCTTTCATTATATTCTAAAATCTCTATGAATCTTAATTGTCTTTGTTCAAAAAAGGCAAAAAGTTTTCTGACAAATTTCCAGTTTCGTGTGAGAGCCTTAATACGTAAACCTACAATGAAATGTTTCATTAACTCCAAACGAATTTCAGTTTGCAAATAATTACCTGATTTTGCTAATAGGCATACGAAGGGCAGATTCTTCCTTAAACACCTCAATTTTTAATGGTCCTACAACCCAAATTTCTCCCGAAATTTCAAATTTACTTTAAAACAAGCTTAGGAGTTTTAAATATTTGTCAATATCAAAAAACCAAATTTGCCTCAAATTCTGCCTGTCGCGTCCCACCGGCAACTCTTATCGCCTCTGTTTGTCCCGCCCCGTCGGCCAAATTCTGGCGCTGAAATTATCCTTATCGTTTTACTTCCTATTTTAGTTCTCACGACGGGAACGGTATGAGCGGGTCGTAGTTGGAGAACAACCCTCCCCGCTCTTACATGAAAAGTTCTTCTCGTTTTTTGTAACCTTCTACAACCAATTGCCTCCTACATAACTACATATTTTAGAATAAGTTGACCATGGGTCAGGGTGTTGAACCCGCTCATGACCAAAGATTGAAAAAATGGAAAAATTGCAACCAAGGTTTCACGGATCACTGCTAACTTTAATCGTTTGAGACAAAAATTTAGCAACCTTGAACCTTTTCCACCTGAGGTAAAGATCTCAAAATCAATCTATTTTTTGCACAGCTCCACAGGGGATGGGAATCCCTATCTCTTCAGCCCCCCCCCCCTCACATGAACGACAATTTCGGTGGAGGGGGTCCTGGATATTTCCTCCTACATTTGAAAACGAGCCATGGACTTAAATTTTTTCATTACAGTATTATTACCATTATTGTAATTATTATTATTATTTTGGGGGAAATTAGGTGGACTAAATATTCATGATTGAGAACAAATCGCCGTCCTTGCTCCCCCAAAACACTCTCGGAAAATCCTCTCCTATAATAAAATCTTGTCCAAGCTCAATAGGAAGAAGACAAGGGGTAGGGAATCTATCTCTGAATTCCCGGTGGGAATTTAATCAATTAAAAGTCAACTCAACAGATTGAAATGTCTGGAGACGAAAAAAGAGAGAAATTATTGTGACCTGAAGGGGGGGGGGGGGGTGGAGGAGTATCTTGCAGCTCTCGTCTCTGATCGAGTTCATAATTTTTTTTTTTGTTTTTTCTTCGTATACTTTCAAGAGGGTGGTTGAAAATTAAAAAAAATATATGTACAAACCCCTGTACGATGTATATGAGATACATTTCAGTGCTGTAATGAAAGAATTCTTCAGGCAGTAAATTTTTCTTTAAAAAATGCCATCATTATTTTTATATGAATATAATACTTCTATTGTCATTGACCTAGTTTCATTCTCGATTTTGTATAAAAACCTACTGCAACCGTTTCATTCAAATGACACATTGCAATACCCTTGTTCCCCTTCCATACAACAGCTGCTCAATGTTTGTACAAACCCAGACAACCACTTTTCAACATCCATGACCCTCGCTGATATTTTCATTTCCGATTTTATGCTCGATTGAGGTCATACTGTCACACACCATACACAATACACACTGCATCAATCGCTGCTTCTACAAAGGTGATGATTGTATGCACACAGGGTGTTCCTTCGTAAGATGTGAATGCTCTTGCCCAACTTACGAGACCGATTTGATTCGGAATAACCGAGACTGACCGCGCATTTGTGGAACTAGTAGAAAGGTTTCATGATCAAGTCTTCGTAAAGGAGAAAGTTCTTTCCGAATTCGGACTGTAGGAATCCTACATTTGACGACTTGGCAGAAAAATTAGAAAGATATTTGAGGTCCTGAAGGAATACCAAATGACCATCGATCGAGGGATTCATAGGGACAAACAAGGGTACAATCTGTGTTATCTCAACGATACAGCAAACCTTGCAGTGAAAGTGAGTAGTACTGTAGGATTTGCCATCTGAACTAGGCTCTATGCCTTCAAAATTACTGTTTCTTCCTGTGTCTTCCTAGAAAGACGTATGCCAATCTAATTAAATCCGCTCATGGTACGAGAAGAAAAAGTTTAATCATACAAGTTTCAACGCCAATATTATCGTTCTGCGCAGGATATGTTGCAAGGAAGGTTTCAATACGTGAGAATCTAATATTCGAAACACAGTAATACTTTGTAAATAGTTGCACGTTTTAGAAGTCAGCCGCATGAGACTGGAGGCTCTGTAAACTGAGAAAAGTGTTGCACGCGTCTTTCAGATATTTTGGTGGGTTTTCTGTTAATCACAATGAAATACTGCAAAAGAGGTAGTTTACTACCTGGAGTAGTTTTGATATTATTTAGTCACCTCGTGGTCGGGCTAAGCCTTGTCAAGAGAGCTGGTAATGAGCCTGGAGAATTCGTCGCGACTGGGACTCACATGGCAGCTGGCAGACGGAGTCAATGCAGAGGCGGATTCGATGTTTATTTTCTGTTGGACAGGTGAGTTAAGGCGTACTAGGATGTAGGCCCTACATTTATCGGGGAAACGAGTCTTTGTTTATATAATGAGGAAATAAGGCAAAAATATCCTATCTGACACAGTGACCTAACCGTCAAACGAGCTTTCTACCTGGGCCGTTTGCGCCCTTTAGACATGGTTACTGAGGGAGAATTACGTCTGGACTGTCTCACAGGCCCGTAGCAAGGCAAGGTACTGGTTATTTTCACCGAGGGGTGGAAAATGTGTTAAAATGTATTATTTATGTGAGTGGCCATTTTCAAACTGTCAGGAAGAAAAGAAGTCTCAGGTAACTTCTTCTCCCTCTTAGTATGACCCTGTATTCTAAATTATGAATGGGTCGTCGGTTGCACTGATATTTTGTTTTCTCCTACTAAATTGTTTGGGTACACAGAATAACTCCTTGAATTACCTTCCTACTTACAATTTACTGTATGTTATCCAACGCCATGACTGATGCCGGTCCGTACTTGCAAGGGAAATCAAACAGGAAATTAGTGTGTGATTGACTCACGGTTTTTTCAAAACACGATTAGAGCAGACAAACTCCCTGATTCGAGCTAAATGCAAGCTTTAGGCACACAGGGCAATAAATAGGCCTTGATCATAAATTTTTTCTATTCATCTTGAATGTATAAATACATACAAAGGCTAAGTTTTTTACGACACTAAGACAACACAAATATAGGAGAAGCCTGTGGTCTATGAATTTTTTATAACCCCGGGTGGCAACCATTACCAAATCGCAAATTTAAATCAAATTTTGTATTTTTGACACACCAGGTCAGATGGGAATATCGCAGATTTTTATAGAATGAAAAACCACCTTTCTCTGGCCCGGCCAGGGATCGAAGCGCTTCGGCCCTCTGGATTCTACACTTATTGTTCCAAAGGACATCGCTGTTATCCACTGGGCCACTGCACCCGGTTCACTAATAATCCTCACATCAACATAGGATGTAGCGATTCATGCCTCGCCACATGCATGTCATATTTGTCAGCCATGGATGGAAAAGGTCGGGAAATAGTTGTCGGAAATTTTACTCCCTTCCAGGGAAATAAACATTTTCCAGCCCTGGCGTGTCAGCTGCCATGTATATTTTAGTACATTTTGGAAATGACTTGGAAAAGTCTGGGAGTGCCTCCAGTTTGGCTTGAGTCCCCTCCCACCTTGGGGACCCCATCATTGACTTTGCTCGATAGACAGATGTGTGTTACTCCTGTATCTTTGTATGTTGTATCTCCTCCTAGTACCAACAAAAATGTAATACTGTAAGGTAACCCACATACTCCACGCCTTACATATACATTATATGTAGGTCTATACCTACGTTGTAGCTTGATCGTGTTTGTGTTACACTTCAAAAAAACTGTTGGTGCACGTGTCTGAACTTATAAGTATTTCCTGTATAATCTGAAAATATGCACAAAAAACCGGAACTGATGAGGACGTATTTCATATAAAAACAAGGAAATTTATCAGCCTTACAGAACCTTGGTAATCCACACACTTATTTGTATTGCAGAGAATACACAGACTTACATTTACACAGTCAGGTAGAAAAATAAGGCGCCTTCCTCATTTTTTTAAAGTGTGCCTGTACCTCATGTCAAGAAATTAAAAAAAAACACTCTAAACAGCATGAAAATGAATTCTAACTGTCCAATTCCGATCTTCATAGGATATTCTTGAACCGGGATATAAGAGTGAATTTATTCATCAAAACAGATCAGTTCATTGTGCAATAATTTGTGAGTGACTTTCTTATTGTTCAACTCACATTGCCTGCTTTGTTTCCCTTTAAAATTAGAAATGTATTAATGACCTTGAAAAATTCCTGTCTGCTTGCATAGCATGTTGCACAGAGAAGGTTTAGTTAATTACATCACCCAAAAAAAGGTTAGAGTGCTATTACACTTTGGTAAAAGGTGCAAAAACTTAAAAAAAAAAACAAAGAAATATATCCCAAATGATTGCACAATGTATCATTTTAATTTGAGTGAATAAACTTCAACATTTTATATCTCGGCTGAAAATGTCCAATGAAGATGGGAGTTGGACTGTTAGAATTCATTTTTCATATTCTGTAATAGATATTTTTTTTAATCTGTTTGACTTGAGGTAAACGTATCATAAAATCATATTCCATGAGGCTATTGATAACAACATTTGTCTTTAAAATTGGGTCATTCCATGTCAAATCACCGGAGGCAACATTTGAAAAGCGTCATGTTACAGAAACCTGTTCTATGGGAAAGTTTTATTATGTTTACATCATTACAAGCTGGTGGGTTATGCATTTGCTGAGAAATTGGTCCTTAAAATTGACAATAAAGCCAAAATGCCAATGTGCCACTGATTTGCGAAATTTCAACGAATTTTTATTCGGTCAAAATTTGAGGAATTTCGCTAAAATTTTCAGGATATGGTACGCCGCTACACTCATTTTAGAAGATTGTTGCAACTTCTGATTAGCTCCAGTATTAAAACCAAAATCGTAGAAGAGCATTTGCATTTTTAACCACGAACCTAACATTTGAAATTTATGTTGTATTTATGAAATAGCAATGTCAGTACCTTCATCCCCTTAACATATAAAGTCAATGTGTTGTTGGTGACACCAAGGATCCCACGTCCATACGAGTAACGTTGCCGTCTTTATTCCCCATTCTCGTATATATGATTTTGGTGTTACAAGCCTACGGATCATGTGACAAAGATTGTAAATCTACTCTGCAGTGACTGTGGTTTGATCTTGTGTCTTCATTGGATTGCCCGGCCTATCACTGAGTCACCAGTAAAATATCATAATTAGCTTAACACATGGCATAATCATGGTGTAAATAATATGGGGACGAATGTAAGATTGTATGTACTCACAATATGGAACTGATACATAAACTGATAAAGGCAATACGTTTGAATTGGAATGTTATTGAAAAATGTTCCAAATTTCAACTCTCAAGTATCAACAAAGATTCGTTGAATCATACAAAATTAAATGAAGAGGGTAATTTGCAGTACATTTAATACAAAAGTAAAAACGGACTCTTTAAATTTTAAAACCTCAACCATAGGAGTCGATTTAAGGGAAAGGAGATCGGTTGCCTCCCCCACTTTTTGTGACCTGTGACGTAGTAAATCATCCTGTAACCTAGATATTTGAATTTTTGCAGCAAGTACAACCGATACGAACGTTTCATAGTACCCCATACTGAAACAGTTCACCACTTTAGAAATACATTGTCTACCTCTTCATAAAATTCTCACCGCAATAGGAGGGGCATCTTAGGTTAGATACCCCTCTCCCTCTTTTTAATCAAATCCAAGCTCTTTATAACTTCCAACTTATTGGCTCTCGGGACACCTTTTGTCCCAAAGTTAGGGCCCATTCCACAAAGAGTTACGCACAATCTTAAGTTTGATTCCCCACACTTAAGTCAACAGTAAATCATACTTAGGATTGTGCGTAACTCTTTCAGGAACGGGCCCCAGGTGTCCTTCAATTTATGTACTTTAATGCAAATTAAAAGGTGACTAAAATTCTTTTCGACCATACTTGATCAATACTTGCAACTGTGTGTCTTCCCTAATTGAAGAGAGATCCCTAGTAAGACATGATTGCATGGTCGGACTGTAGCTAATTTTAACCTATCTTCAGGCGCTGAATAATTTCATCTATATATGCACTGGAAATCACATAGTAAATTAAGACCTCTTACTATAGCTACAACATCAGTGGATAGTTTAAAACGTAAATTCGGAAGTATTTAATTATGAATTTAATGAGGTGTGATTACTCTTTTCCTCTGTATCCTTTAAAAAAGTTTCAGTTGTGTCTGATGGTTTCCCTTAGAAACTACAAGTAAACATAAACAGATCACGTGATCCAATGTTTTGCAGTTGAACTGAAAAGGAATAAAATTTTGAAGCAAGTATCCTGTACATTGTTTGAGTATCCCTTTCATAACATGAAAGGACCACTATTACTCATTTCTCTGATAACATGCTAAACAAAAGAATCAAAATTTTGTGGAATAACCTATAGGGCTTATGCACCTGCACCTGCGTTGGGCATCTCTCTGTTTTTCCATCCAGGCGTCCGTTTTACAGCAATTGTTACTAAGGGGCTGATGTGCGCGCATTTCGGTAACACCACGACTACCTTTGATCTTTTCCATCCCAGTGGAGTTTGGTCTAACGGTAGAGCATCCGGGAAGGCCCGGGTCCGCTTCCCAGGTCGAGTCATACCAAAGACTCTAAAAAAGGAACCTACTTCCATTGTGCGTGATGCTCCGCATAAGCAATGGAGTAGAGAAAACAAGCCAGTGAACCACAACTGGAAAAAAGGCCGTGGCCGGCTCGGCTTGAACCAATGGGTTGGAAACTCGGCCTTAAAACTCCATCTAACTAACTGACCGACCGACCGACCGACCGACCGACCGACCGACCGACCGACCGACCGACCGACCGACCGACCGACCGACCGACCGACCGACCGACCGACCGACCGACCGACCGACCGACCGACCGACCGACCGACCGACCGACCGACCGACCGACCGACCGACCGACCGACTGACTGACTCACTCCAGTAGAACGCGCTGACGTCACGTGCATAATCTCTATTGTCGTCAAATTGGCGCACAAAAGTTTTCGCCCTGAAAATAGTTACTCTCCTGGCCCTCTTCCTTTAAAGGTGCTCATTTTGGGTCTTTCTTGTATATAGGTTATTCACCGACGTCACTGCGGTGCCCGTCTATTTTTCCATCTAGGCATCCATTTTACAACACTTGTTACTAAGATGCTGTTGTCCGCGCATTTCGGTAACACAATGACTGCGCATGATCAGTAAGATCCAGTTTGCAAAATTTAAAGGCGATGACGCCACGGTCAAAACCTCTATTTCAAATTGTTGACTTTACCCAGTAAAACGGCTCATTGAGTTGGTTCATGAAATTCAATCAATTTTTCCAAACCTATTAAGGTTTTTCACATACCAATGACAAATGGTCAAACTTAGACAATCCCCATATCCTACTTACAAAAAACTGTTTTATGTGTAAACACTTAATGGTTCAATCCGGTTTACAAAAATTCATGACCAGACTTTTGTCAGATTTTGTACAAAACTGTTACAAGTTAGGACACTACAGAATTCGATATTTTAACTTTTCCGCAACTATTGGATACAAAGCTTGACTTATTATGGCAACTTTAAGCATTGTCATGTGCTAGTGATTATTTAACTCAATGAGCCCTATTCAGCACCCATACCAATGAAATAAAATCTACAACCAGCGAGCTGCAACAAAGCTACAACGAATTCGGGTCGGATTCCGATTCGAATTTTGTGAGTTTTCATTGAAATCTTCTCCATCCCTGCTCGGAAAGAGTCAAAGTTTGCAAACAACTGGAATTATGATTTGCACCAGAGGTCTATTAAAATGAAATGTGAACTGATGTTTCTGTGACGTCACACTCATAACTTTTATCATACACGCGTATAGTCGGAAAACAGATTTCTGTCAATGTAACGTCACATATTTATCGGCAAATTTTAAGGTTCTTTCCGACCAGTGATGGAGAAGAGTTTAGTAAAAACTAACAAAAATCGGATCAGAATCCTATCCGAATTCGGCCCAGTGTGATCAAAAGCAAAAGAGAAACGGAGAAAATTATTTTGTAGGGCTTGCTTAAGGAACTGAGATGACGAGTGATGACTTTGATGAACGTTTTAGGGCTTCATTTATTCCGGGCTCAGGCCCTTAACCAGATTAGGTAGGGGCCTACTGAAAGGGGACGATTTTTTTCCAAGGCGATTTTTTTCAGGAACAACTCTGTCAAACTGTATATATTCAATAACAAACTTTAAACTCTCTATCGGGCGCAAACATTTTCTCAGCCTATCCTCCCCCATCCCTCCCTAGGGGGTGAGTTTTTTGTTATCAAAACGTTTCGTGCCTTCCAAGAAATGTTTAATTGCTTCTTATTTTAAATTTGGCTGTGAACTTGTTTTTTTTCTTCTTCTTCTTCTTCTTCTTCTTCTTCTTCTTTTTTGACGGTACACAGCATAAAGTAGGCCCGTGCTAACTGATGTGCACTCGTGCAGTGTAGGGAAAATATATTGTCATAAAGATGTCTCTTTCACAGTTAAAACAAAGTCTTAGAAAAGGTGTGATACAGAGCTTTTCCTTGTAGATGGCTACCGTTGAAATGATATTACGTACAAACTTCCTGTCAGGGGGAATGTGTAAGCAATTAGCAGGATAGATGTGAGGATTCCCGGGATATAACTCATGGATTACTCAAGGGTGCCATTCAGATTTACATAGCCCGATTCATTGAAGACAAAAGCGCAATCAATTTGATTTCCATGCCATTGATCCTATAGAAATGAAAGGAATAGCATCTGTAGAGAGTCGCTCCCAAAATTGCTTGGAATAAATAGCAAAAAGGGGCTCCTCTTATTTTTTGAGATGCTCCTATTTAAAATGTTTAAATGTTACTATTGCAAACAAAAGGAAAACAGTTGAATAATCCTGAACAAGTTTGTTACAAGAATGCTATTAGTGATCAATTTAGGCAATTCATTAATAAAATAAGGGGGTATTTGAAGTCAGATCGGGTTGACTGCATATTCTTTTTAAAGAGAATATTTAAAATATGCCAACACTGTCATGAAAAGAACAGTTATCAAGTTTTATAGCAGGACCCTTTCCATTGTTTTAATCCTGATAATTTGAAGGAAACATTTTCTCAGACTTATTACCTTTTGGGATACTTTAAAGGGCCATTTTTCTCACCCCAAACTACAATTTTTATAGTAGTCCACAGAAATTCCCAATTGGCACAGCTTTTTGATTGACAGCCTGTTCAAAAACGCCGAGTACCGAATCTCATATTACACAGTATGTACAGTATACTGGGAGAGTTTTGATTACACATTGAGGTCTTGTATACTCACACTGAAGAAATAAACCGAGGTAGTGTCTGGATGAGGATGAATATCAGACAGTTGAGGGCATTGGCGTAGCCAGGATTTTTCCACCTGGGGGGCACTGGGGGAATAGAATTTTTATAGGGGGGAACAACATATAACTCAGGGATAACTATGTGAGACTATCAGAAATACATTTTGTTGAGTCTGACTGACAGCCAGTGGCGGCTCGTGGTCTAAATAAATGGAAGGGCAAATTTGTATTGGTGGGAATAAACCAACGGCACCGAGGCGCCGTGGGAGCGCGAAGCTCTCCCACCTACGGCGTGGGGTCCAGGGGCCCGCCTTAGGGCCCCTGGTGGGGGTGCAGGGGGCGAAGCCCCGGAAGCTCCGCAATATTTACAAAATTGGGGTTATGGAGCGAAGCATTTCTGTGCCTTCACATGGCATTTAATGAGCATTAAACTGACTGCTAACTTCACCATTATTTCATTGAATTTAGTCTTACAACTGGCTCGAGGTTCCCGTGGCTACGACAATGCATTCGTCTTCCTTTGAGATGAGCAAACATTTTAATTACACGTTGATTAAAATTTGAATTTTCTCTTATGAACTTTTTTTCAATTGATAGCATAGCTAAAGCGTTTAATCTATCATCATTCGTACTTAGTGTACCAGCTGGGCGAAAACCTACGTGGAGACGATACAGACAGTATTTGCGGCCTATGTGGTCCTAATCGTTTGATTTCCAATTTTTCTTCAAGACTCCTCTTTGAAAATGGACAAGTTTGTAAACTTTTGACAGTATTCATGTTGCATTCATGTCTCACATTGAGTGGGTTTTGGGAGCTAGACGAGACTTAACTCACGAAGAGCCCCCGAGCACGATTGAGTGCACATGTATACCCAAGCTGCAATAAGCATTTTGACCTGACTCGCCGTGATTTTGTGAGACCGCAGCATAGTTTTCTACAAAGGATACGCACGTGGCTGACTGATTAACGCGTTCTTAGTTACCGGTGTATGCATACAGTGCCACGAAGGGAGACCAGGGAGGGCATGTGAAAGGCTGCCAGTAGTTCGAAGAAATTGGCCACTCACCTTTCATCATTTCAGCAGATAAAATGTAAGTGCGCATGCTCACAACATGTTGAACGGGGCGGATTGCAATGGGATGGGAGCACCTGGGGGCACATCTTTGCCGTGGGCCCCCCCCCCCCGTGCCACCCCGTGGCTACGCCACTGGTTGAGAGAGGGGCTAGAATAGGGTTTGGAGAATTGGAACTGTTTGTAGTGAGAGGATTAGGCTTTTAAAGGCATGGATCCATACCACAAATGGCACAAACATATTTTACATTTACATACATAACATGGACATTCATGCTTGCCAGGTGAAATCATTTTGATGACGTTCAAAAATGAAAAATGATATAAGAATGGTATAAGAAAAAGACAGTCCCAAAGTAATTCTTCCCCAATTTATATTCTTGCCCAGGGTGCTACTCCGATGAATATCGAGCGGTACATAGCCTCATAGCCTTTATATTTCTTCTCTTGAAACTCAATCAAAGGACGAATCTTAAAGAAGAGTGTAGTACCAGCTCCCTGGTAATATCAACTCTTTTGGTAATACAAATAAACCAACGTATCCCCGGTAGAGACGGTCCCGTACCTACATTGCCGGATGACGTCATAATACCAAGTAACGAAGCGACAGAAAATTCAGAAATGTTAGAGCTCGGAAGAGGAAAGCATGTGGCACATTTCTATTTATTTATCTGTCATAGGTCACATACAAATAGGCCTACTGAAACCATCACACGATCCTATACTGGATGGTAACTAGTGGTTGTATGTAGATGGCTGCGTTATAAGTCAATGCAGATGTATGTGTTGTACAACCTGTGGTTTTATCCAATCAGGAAACCAACTTCCTCCAGCCTTTCCTTGCATTGTTTAAGTCAAACTCTTCCAACGTGTAAGGTCGAATAATTAGAAACGAGACCGTCTTTGTATTTGGCAATCTACCACAGTTTTTACTATCCGTTCTAAATCACATTTTTTCTAATGTAAGTCCATGTGGATCCTCAGTATGTAAAGCTTATTTTGCCAAGAATCTTTTCTTTGCTAGAAGAGAAATTAAACTGATACAGATAAAATATTATTCTGCAAAGTGATGTTTTACACCATTTTAACATTTGACGAGGCGAGGGATTGAAAAAAAATCAGGTACAATTTGATTTTCGATTTTCTTTTACAGGGATTCGATATTACTATTTCGGTTATTTTGATAACCTCTCCTTCAGCTTTCCAATGTGCGCTCTTCAAATTAAAGTTCAATCAATTTTTTCCGCATATCCGCAAAATGAACTATCTAAACAATTTTTTTCGTTTCCTTTCTCTTTTTTGATCTTATTTAAGCCTTCAAAATTGATGCATCCGTCCTGGGCTCTGTTCAGAGGCGTATCCAGGAATTCTCTCAAGAAGATGGAGTTCATGCATGCGCTACCATTTGACATAAAACTGGTAAAGAGCTAATCAAAAATGGCATCAACCAGGGGTGCAAAGCCAAACTCAGTCCCACCCCCCCCCCCCAGCTACGGTACTGGCCCTGTTTCGTAAATGATTAATACCGACCTTAAAGATGACCTGTCCTCTCTTGAAACACTATAAAATCTATGCTGGATTTTGGATGACGTCACAGATTACCCGTGTCGTGATATCGATTGGCGAATCGATTCGGTACACTATCGATAATGTCACATCAGTGACAGCGTATCGAAAACGTTCGCATTATCGACGATAAATCCAATGAGTTCATCGAATTTAAAACAAGGGTATTTTGTGACGTCATCCAGATTCGGCATAGTGTTTAATGAATTTTCATTAGACAACATTTCAATAGCCTGTTCCAAGGCACATCAACCTAAGGATGGACCGTGATTCTTTATGTAACAGTACTTCGGTCATTTCAACCCATTGAACGTACTCTGCATACAATGAAGACGAACTAGTTTAACCTTGGCTGATTCAAGGTCAAGACAATCGGCTTGAAAGTAAAGAAATATGAAACATTGGTCACACACAATACTGCTATGACATCACTCCTGAGTTCAAATCACTTTCATTTTGGCAACTTCAACCCGGCAACATCTCGGGAACCGAACAGCTTATGTGAATATAATCGGTGTCATCAGAATCTAGGTTTACCTTTATTAACAGCCAAATCTCCTAACTCCAATCAGTTCCAATTAAATTCCCCAACGTACTTATTCTAGCTCCTCGCCCCTAACAACTTGCTTACACCTCATCATCCCACTGAAGCCACTCACAATACTGGTTTATTGTCTACTAACATTGTTAACATATAAGGACCTCATATATGATCAGACCACTCTCTGTACATGCTGTGTAATATGAGCTACTCTGTATCCCTCGAATCTGATGTCAATCAAAGAGCAGCATGCCTTAACAACTGCGAATTTTTGAAAATCCTATGGAAAATGTAGTTGGCGGAAACGAGTGTTTGTCTCTAAGTCATGCCCTACCCTATTTCTTTAACATACTGGAGAATACTGCAATAAAATAAGCATCGACAGCACAAAATTAGGGGTTACATAGTTACCCTCGATTGCCTCGAATATTCAATAGGGTCCCCTTTTTACTTCACCAAGTACATATGTCTGGTCGAACCCGTTCATCGGATACATGGGGTGTTTGCTTGAGCTCCTATCCTGTGTAATTCGATGTGCAAATTATAGGCCTACTGGTCAAACCAGTGTCAAACTGAATAATATTAACCGTGAAGAAAGAGCAACAGAGGCTAAATTAGGGGTGGGGCTTCGGCCGGGAGTCGGTTGCGAGAACCAGCCTTGAGAAGGTATCACGTCCCCATGAAAATCGAGATAGTGAAAGTTGCTGAACCCAAAAAGTTCTTTGTCAAATAAAAAACCATCTTTCATCAAAGTGACTTTACGTAAATAATCACTTCCTCTCTTCCCTTCAAACTCCGTACAAAAGAAAGAAATATTTTCTTTTTGATGAAAATTCTAAATATTCTTCAATATATATTTTACACTAGGGCAAGTTGGAAGCTTTGTGAAAGATACTACATTTTTCATTTCACCACGAACTGTACATGACCAACAATTTGGTCAAGAGAGTGGCACTTCCTTCCTTAAGACTTTTCTCCGGCGTGCTCTAATCTTTCCCCGGCAGGCGCGTAGCCAGTATTGTGTCATGGCGGAGGGGGGGGGATGTGGTGTCATGGGGGGTTGGGGTACTATATAAGGGAAAAGTCTAAGGAAAAAGAGCAAAAAACCGCTATCTGTTTGAGGTGTTTTTTGCATTGTAAGATTGGGTCATGGGGGTCTACCCCCCCAACCCCCGTGGCTACGCCACTGTTCCCCGGCATGTATCATAGGGTACCTCCGGCCGTGGTCAGCTGTACGCTACGCCACACGACACAAAAGTAATGTAATCGTAAAGTACGCTCATCTTCACCAAGATCCCTCTTGCAGCTCATTAACCTGTTGGCTACATGAATCATTATTGCCCTCTCTTTCCGCTGTATCTCATTCATCACTTGTTACTTTAATGTGCAAGATTTTTTGCTGTTGTACAGTAGCAGAGAAAGGCCCTACTAGGAGACACAAGCGACCTGGTTCCCTAATTTTCCAAACTACATAATTTAACAAGAGGATAGTAACACCCTTTGTTATCACAGCCAATGCTCGTCCAAATTTATCATGCTTCGACCTTTACTTCGTATAAACCAGAGACCTGTTACGGCTGTAACATCAGCTGTTACGGCTGTGGCTGTTACAGCTCTCTGGTATATACCATCGTCGTACTGTTGTGCCGTGGACCCAAACAATATCCCAGGGTTCCTCTGTATATCCTTTTATGGAAGTTTGTAATTTCATGCCTCGTAATAGCTACTCTCCCTCAAGGAGGCGAGGTTCGTCTGCACAGCTCAGCTAGACCTGAACAAATTGCTGGCAGGTCATGACTCAATATCTTGATATCACAGAAATCAGACTGTTTACTTTGGTTACCTTGGTAACAATAATCCGCTTAAATTCCCAATGTTGACTTACAAGTGTGAGTCATATTAGGTGAAAAATCGAGTAATTTAATCATTTTCATCTTCAAGCTGTTATTTCTTTGTCAGTAGGTTAGTAAGGGCAGGCTTCAGCCAGGCATGATGTATGAGGTGCGTTTATCGAGGGAGCTACAACTCTCTTGTTCATCCGTGGAATATGCATGGTTCATCCGTTTTGCATCATTTTTAGGAACTCACCTCGTCCACATATCAGGCTGAAGTGCAGAACCATGTCCGATTTAACGCTGACATTTTTGTTGATCTTTTTAAGTATACATAAGTAATAAAATAAGTTCGTTTGATGAAAAAAAAATAAAAAAATAAATCACATATTCGTGTTTTACTTCATTAGAGGGAGCCCTTTTGCTTAATATTTAGCAGTTCAATATTCATAAACATTTAATAATCCAATTTGAAATAGGACACTGTCTCATCTGAAATTTTGAAATTTTAATATTTAACGTTTAATTAAAGATGCTATCATCTCCATGTAAAATAAAAATGGTATGGATGTTATTGTTAAGCACATTCGTTATGTCCAAACCTCAACTAATTGTAGTCAAGTTTAAAACTACACTCTAAAAATATTTAAACGATTTTGTTTAAAAATTAGGATACTCACGAAAATGAGTATTTCTACTCCAAATAAGTGAGTACTTCCACTCAATTTGTGTAAAATTTTGCACAAATTCAGCAATTTGTGTAAAATTTTGCACAAATTCAGTTGAAGTACTCACTTATTTCGAGTAGAAATACTCATTTTCGTGAGTATCCTAATTTTTAAACAAAATCGTTTAAATATTTTTTAGAGTGTAGTTTTTAGGTAAAGAATTCATGCCATGACTGACCAGAATGTTTTACGTAATCAAATTCCTGAAATAGATGTTTCACTGTTTCAATTTTTTATATTCATTTTTTTTCGACGAAACGATTTTAAGATTGTTTTTTTTATTTTAACTACACCGAAAACAATGTTAAATCAAGGGTCCCATGCACGCAACGAATTTTAAAGAAATGTAACTTGACAACTCCTGAATCGGTATATTACAGACATTTTACGTAGTAGAACGCGTTGTTATAGAGGTTGTGTCATTTGTTTTTGCCTTTGAAATTTGCGGTTTTTCTTTTACTAAGTAAAACTAAAAACAAAATATTTTGTCCCCTTTGAAGTTGTAAGGCCCTTCAGAAGTGTACAATCTACAGTAAAAAATCCTGATTGCATTTTACTGTAAAACAGACCATTAAAGGAGTATATCGTTGCATAATAAGGGGCTTTCAAGTGGAAGGAAAGACCACCAGAATTCTTTTTTCTCCTAGAGAAGCAATTTGAAATTGACTTAAAACAATTTTACACATTTGGTTCCACCTCTGAAGAAATTTGTGCCCCTTTGAAACCTTCCCCCCTCCCTTATCTGGCTACGGACCTGCACATAATGGTTACAGTGCAAAACAATGTCGAACTTCTGATTTATCTGTTTTGTTTATAATGCCATTGTTGAAATATTGTCGTCTGCAACTACCGTACTAAATTTCCAATCCGTCGAGGGGAACTTGTATATAATGACAACAAATATAGGCTGAAAGGGATATTACTCCGTATGTTATGGCGCCAACCACTTTGAAAGTGACTCACATACGGTTACGGGATGCGGGTCGTAATGATTGAGTGATGCCCATTGGAATAACCTTTACCCAAATTGTTAACCACAATTTCCTCCAAAGTTTTGAAGAATTTGAAGAAGTTCCTAATACCAAACAAAGTAGGCCTATGTCTGCAAAAACTTAACTATAAGTCTGAAACATCCACTAACTTAATTGGTTGTTCATAACCTTTGGCAGGTTGCTCAACGTATACGATATAGAAGGGACCCGTTGAAGTATGGACAACATGTCAAGCGAGTAATACAAGCTGACAAGTTCACACCTTGTATAGACTGCCTATGCGGATCTCAGCTCATTACCAGTCTACTACACGGCCAACGAGGAAAATTGTCACGGGACAGCACATCAGCAACAAAGAGAAGTAATGCGCATTCTAAGCGATCAATATCAACAGTTGGTCTGAATGGAGTATGAATAAAGATGAAAATATCACGCAGTATAGTTAGTTAGTTAGATGGAGTTCTACGGCCCAGTTTCCAACCTATTGGCTCAAGTCGAGCCGGCCGAGACTCTTTTTCAGTTGTGGCTCACTGGCTTGTTTTCCCTTCTCCATTGCCTATGCGGAGCATTACGCACAACGGCAGTTGGTTTTATTTTTAGAGTCTTTGGAATGACTCGACCTGGGAATCGAACCCGGGCCTTCCGAGTGAGAGGTGTGGGCTTTACCACCAGACCAAACACACTGTCACGCAGTATAAACACTCTTATCATTGAGTGCAAACGGCTTTATTGTCCCCTTCGGTTACTTGTTATGACTCAAAGGGACAAGTCCACATAGCGACAGTCCAGATCAACTTCATTACGTTCGCGTTTTATTTTGGCAGACACTTCATACCGCTTTTCAAGAGCATAAAAATAACATTAAATGACTAGAGGCTATGTGAATTAGCGATGAATTATTGCCAGTAGCTGTTCCGTCAAAAATCTTTTGAACGTATTACATCGGACAGCAAAGTTATCGTACATAATATAACCTGATATTATACAAATAGAGGTCATGCACCGACGTTACTGCGTTTGCTATTTTTCCATTCAGGGGTCCATTGTAAAACAGTTATTACTTAGATGATGTCGTGCGCGCGCATCGGTAACATATCTACTGCGCATGATCAGTGGCATCCCGGTATGCCAAATTGAAAGGCACTGGGGTCACGTGTATGACCTCCATACAATTACAACTCTTCATAAGTCTAACTGTGTAGATACTACACCAAGTTTTCTATTTCTGTTATGACTTGTTTTGGCTTTTTGTCAAAACACATGATGTAATATATCTTATATATGCAACCTGCTTTAAAGAGAAGCTATTAAAAAATGATAATCCATACCAGCTCACGTTGAACCACGGTACCTCTAGAGTTCATTTAGTAGGTGTCCCATCGTTGCCATGGTAATGCTAATATCAATCACTGTCAATTGTACTTACATTACATGGGGTCCCTTTCTGTATCTTTATGACTGCCGATGTTTTCCCACCATTCATCACCTCGATCTCAGTCAAAGGTCCCGCAGCCTTTTAAGAATTTGGAGGAAATAAAAGAAGATGTTATTTCAATTGAAATGAGAAAAATGCCATTCTTTTTAAATTTATAAATAGTACGCTTACACAATTTGGCAAAATATGTTTACCTGATTTGGTAACAACTACCAGTTTTTAACGACTGAATTTGATTTGAGTATATATAGTTTGCGACCATATATTGCAAATTCGCCAAATATTAAAACTGTAACAAAACTGTCACCAAATTCGCCAGAATCTCAAAAGTATAGCGAAGATTTTTCGAAAGTCTAACGCCAAATGATAACAAACAATCAGTGTAGAGCTAATGTAGAGCTAATATTGTAGCCTACTAACATCGTGCGTTTTCGAGAATCCTTTCTTGGCCGTATTTCCTTTGGTTTTACGGGTCGTTTCACGACAAAAAGACTGACGTTTGCGAATGATGCGTAATGTCCTAAAAGGAAAAAAGGCCAACTTTCGAAGAAGTATTTCTCCAAATGCTTCCCAACAATAAAGTCTTTACTTTACCTGTAAGCATCTCACAGGAAGACAACAACCCGGTCTATTTGGCATAAAATGCAAATGCAAATTCCAACATGTTTATATTTTACAAAGAACCCTTCACTTCATATTATATGTTAGCAGCACACTTAATAATACCCTTACTACAATGGTATCTTGATTCCTTTTCAATGGGAAATTGTGTTCAATTAAAAAAACAATTAAACAACGTAAGTTCTAAATATGGAAGAAACTTCAAAGCCGACTGGCTTTCTGGGTTTTTTTTCTATTTTTTAACTCCCACCGAAATAAAATCCACGCCTTCGAATTAATGATAAATCTTTGGCGACTGTTTTGCGTAACATCCAGTCTTCTCGTGATACATATACGCATTTTATTCGCACGTTAAATTTTGCGACTAATGCGTTTTTGAAGTCTCAATATCATGTTTGCGCAATTCTTCATGGTTAAGTTGGAGTCTTGGATACTGCAAAATTTCACACATAGTATGTGGATGTGATATAGTGATCAGACCCTAGTTCAAGGTGGTCAAAGGTCATCTGGGATCTCAATGTAGGAAGCTTGGATGCCTTGCATGTATAATTTGTGAGCACATTGTAGAGCACTATCAATTTAAAAAAAAACATTACGGAGTACTGTCAATTTAAAAAAATGATTACCTTTCAGTGGCAAGGAATCACTAAGTCTCTTGGCTTTCTGGTTGAAAATGCAATCAATTTGCGATTTTTCCGTGAGATATTTGCTCAAATACATGTTTGACCGAAGAGAAAAGTTGGAAACAAATGTTGGTTTTATAGGGGTAACAAAATAATATGTAATATATATATATGTAATATGTGTAGAATTGTGCATGCAATCGTTGCATGTGCTGGCTGTAAAAAGTGTAAATGCAAGAGAAAGGAAGGTGATTAGAGAGTGTAGGCCACGACAATGAAAAGAGCCTTTACTTATAGCAGTATAGATCGATCCGTAAAGTATTTTCAAATACAAAGGTGACCGATTGTACCTGACGTAACGTTAATTGGCAACAGTGCTGCACTTAAAAAAATCATTTGTTGTCACGTTAGACCTTATTGGCTATAAATGTACGTGTTCCTGTACTCTCCATTTACTCTTTAACCATATGTGGTAGTAGACAACCCTCACTTCCCGACCCCTGGGTAAATGATAGCCATCGTCAAAAGGTACGACTGGCTCTATATTTCAACCTGAGGGACAGCTTTGAGAACATTGGGGATATCACACCGCCAGTCTTTCATTTCGGCAACTTTTCGAGTTTTTAAGCAAAATCTGGAATTTCGGTAGTGCCTCCTCTTCTACAGAAAATGATTATTTCCTCGATATTTTTGAGCTCTTCATGAATGTGGGGATATGACGTCATGTGTGCATGTTTAAGTTTACTTCTTGTTGAAAATGTGACAAATTCGTGACAGTTGATACCGTAAAGACTACTGTACATATCGAATTCACATGAAAAATTCAATAAATTGCTTGGAATAATTATCCCTCCAACATATTTGAACTTGATTTGACCTTAAACCATTCTTTTAAAATACAAATGTATACATTGTTATCTTTTACGTTTTCTTATCGGAGCGAAGATGTCTAAGCTTCTCACAAGTATCTTATATGACAAAGTCGGCGAACTAGCTCATTTAAACACATAGTGCAATCAAGTCAGGTAGGCAGGATATGCGTCTTATGTTTCCACAAGTATGCCATTAAAATACATCACTTTTGTAAAATATTAGCACATTGCAAACATTTTACTGCAGGCATGACAGTTACAAAGGCAAACAGGGGGGAAATTTAACTACTGGTCTGGGGCGTGTTTTAAATAATGGCTGGCAAGCTGAGGAGGCGAAACGTGAAATGTAGGCCTATGCATAAACGGACTAATTATATTTCAGGTCATATTGCAATCACGATTTAATTGTGACTGTATCTGCAGTGACGTTATTTTACCAATCTAAACACCCGAGAGGGGTTTTCACATGTATTCAGGGAAAGTTTTATTACACCACTGACAAAACGGGGGGGGGGGGGGGGGCTGAGATGGGCTTCTGTTATTTAAAATATGATGTCACAGGAAGCAAGCAGTCGTACCAGTACATTTTAAATTTTAAAAGGTAGTTTAAATTTTGCACACCTTCTTCAGTAATTTGCTTTCAATTATCATCCATGATGACTTTCAAAGTTAACTTAAGAGGCATATGGATAATTAGATCATTTTGGCAGAAAATATACTTTTAAGGGTTAGGTATGTCCAACAATGTGAGCAAAAGAGGCCACCCCTCTCCCTTTCGACTGGAAGTGACCCCACACCCTTTTGTTTCTTCTTGTTTTTGGTTTCGATGAAAAGAGAAACCTATGCATTCATGATGGCGTGTGTGTGTATGTATGTGTGTATGTGCGTGTGTGTGTATGTATGTGTGTATGTGTGTGTTTGTGACACTTTGCTTGTTTACACGATATCTTGAGAAGGGAAGATCTGACAGTTCTCAAACTTGGTACACAGATACCCCATACTGAGAGGAAAAACCCTATTTATTTTGGTAGAGATCAAAGGTCATCTGGGGTCACAGGGGGTCAAAAACCAAAATCCTTGTTTACACAGTATCTCAAGATAGGAAACTTGGATTAATTTCAAACTTGATATGTTGATGCGTTATGATGTAAGAAAGAACCCTATGGATTTTGATGGAGGTCAAAGGTCATTTGGGGTCACGTGGGGTCAAAAACCAAAATCCTTGTTTACACGATATCTCATGGTAGAAAACTTGGATTAATTTCAAACTTGATATGTTGATACGTTATAATGTAAGGAAGAACCTTTGGTGGAGGTCAAAGGTCATTTGGGGTCACATGGGGTCAAACCCCGAAATCTTTGTTTACACGATATCTCATGGTAGGAAACTTTGATTAATTTCAAACTTGATATATTGATGCGTTATAATGTAAGAAAGAACCCTATTAATTTTCGTGGAGGTCAAAGGTCATTTGGGGTCACATGGGGTCAAAACCCGAAATGCTGGTTTACACTATATCTCAAGGTAGGAAACTTGGATTCATTTCAAACTTGATATGTAGATGCGTTATGATGTAAGGAAGAACCCTTTTGATTTTGATGGAGACCAAAGGTCATTTGGGGGCACATGGGGTCAAACCCCAAAATCCTTGTTTATTCGATATCTCATGGTAGAAAACTTTGATTAATTTCAAACTTGATATGTTGATGCGTTATAATGTAAGGAAGAACCCTATTAATTTTGGTGGAGGTCAAAGGTCATTTGGGGTCACATGGGGTCAAACCCCGAAATCCTGGTTTACACGACATCTCATGGTAGGAAACTTTGATTAATTTCAAACTTGATATGTTGATGCGTTATGTTTAAAGGAAAAACCCAATCAATTTTGGCGGAGGTCAAAGGTCATTTGGGGTCATGTGGGGTCAAACCCCGAAATCCTGGTTTACATGATATCTCATGGTAGGAATCTTGGATTAATTTCAAACTTGATATGTTGATGCGTTATAATGTAAGGAAGAACCCTATTAATTTTGGTGGAGGTCAAAGGTCATTTGGGGTCACATGGGGTCAAACCCCGAAATCCTGGTTTACACGACATCTCATGGTAGGAAACTTTGATTAATTTCAAACTTGATATGTTGATGCGTTATGTTTAAAGGAAAAACCCAATCAATTTTGGCGGAGGTCAAAGGTCATTTGGGGTCATGTGGGGTCAAACCCCGAAATCCTGGTTTACATGATATCTCATGGTAGGAATCTTGGATTAATTTCAAACTTGATATGTTGATGCGTTATGATGTAAGAAAGAACCCGATTTATTTTCGTGGAGGGCAAAGGTCATTTGGGGTCACATGGGTCAAACCCCGAAATCCTGGTTTACACTATATCTCGAGGTAGGAAACTTTGATTCATTTCAAACTTGATATGTTGATGCGTTATGATTTAAGAAAAAGCCCAATAAATTTTGGTGGAGGTCAAAGGTCATTTGGGGTCACATGGGGTCAAACCCCAAAATCCTTGTTTACATGATATCTCATGGTAGGAAACTTGGATTAATTTCAAACTTGATATGTTGATGCGTTATGATGTAAGAAAGTACTCTATTTAATGTCGTGGAGGTCAAAGGTCATTTGGGGTCACGTGGGATCAAACCCCGAAATCCTGGTTTACACTATATCTCAAGGTATGAAACTTTGATTCATTTCAAACTTGATATGTTGATGCGTTATAATGTAAGGAAAAACCCAATAAATTTTGGTGGAGGTCAAAGGTCATTTGGGGCCACATTGGGGTCAAACCCTAAAATCCTTGTTTATGTGAAACATCATGGTAGGAAAGTTGGATTCATTTCAAACTTGATATGTTGATGTGTTATGATGTAAAGAAAACTCCTATATATTTTGGTGGAGGTCAAAGGTCATTTGGGGTCAGAAGGGACAAATCCTGAAAATCTTTTTAACACAATGTCTCAAGGTAGGAAGCTTGGATTGATTTCAAACTTGATATGTTGATGCGTTATGATGTAAGGAAGAACCCTATTGATTTTGGCAGAGGTCAAAGGTCATTTGGGTTCTTAGGGGGTCAAACTCAGAAAACCTTGTTTAGGAGAGCTCAAGGTACAAAACATGGATGGATTTCATAATTAGTATGTGTAAGAGTTATGGTGAGAAGATGGTCTGCATAAGGTTTTTTTGTGGAGGTGAAAGAACATCAAGGGTCATGATCGGTCAAACTTTGAAAAACTTGTGAAAATGGGATATCTCAAGGTAGGAAACTTGGATGGATTTCCTAATAAGTATGTGGATGTGTTACAGTATGGTGAGTTGAAAGTACTGTACCTGTTGTTTTTGGTGGAGGTCAATGGTCATCTGGTATCACCTGGCATCAAACTCTGAAAACTTTGTTTGCAGAATATCTTAAGGCACAGTATGAAATTTGGCTCTTTGACTATAGAAATGTTTTGGTTAAAAGAAAAACCAGTTACTTACCGGTGAAGTCAAGGGTCACTTTGGGTCACCAGTTGTTACAAGAAATGTAGCATTTTATTGAAAAGAGAAGGTCACTTTGGGTCACCAGTTGTTACAAGAAATGTAGCATTTTTTTCAAAAGAGCATGTATGTATCATCGAAACCTCAATGCATTTTTGCATTCTGGTTCATTTTGTACTTACTCTCTTAAACCTGATAAAGGATCTATTCTAAACTATAAAAGTCGACACTGTGACCAACATATTTTCACGTGTTTGAAGCTGTCATACATGAATTGGAATTCCCGGATGTGCTCATTCAAATGGGGTGAGTTTATTTGATCTTTGGCATGTTGGAATCTTACCCAATATTGCTATTATATATTGTTTATTTTACTTTTTCTTTCTTTCACAGTTCATCCAGTGTTACCAACAATCATTTTCAAAAACAAACTGTAGACTTCGTTGAAGCACTCGTCGGTCGATTTACAAGGTAACCATGGCTACTGGACCAGACGTTAGCTGTTATCAAAAGTGTTTATTTATCGTCTGCAATCTTTTGATTTATTTATAGCCTATGTATTAATGTTCCAAGTCTATTACAATGACGTCATCAGAATGTTGTCCAGTTTCGGTGAGGAGAGGTCCGTTAAAAAACAAGAAGGGGTGGGGTGTGTGTTCGAGTTGTTCATGTGAGACAACAGTAGGTAGGTTATCGGGCGTAAGGCTGTTAGGAGGATGTTACAAAGAACGTTTGAGACAATTGTTCTAAAAAAAATAAAAGAAATCCTCTTCAAACTGAAATCGTTAACTTTGAATTTTCTTCCGAAATCGTCTTTTCTGGTATGATATTGGTAAAATTTAATGAGTGTATAGTATTGGATTTTAAGTGGTAAATAACTATTCTAGTAAAACAAGAGCTACACTTCCTGACAGTACTACTAGCACTTGCTTCAAACTGAACGTGAAGAAATAATGAAAGTTCCCCCACACATCAAAAATCTAAGTCGTATGATAGTTTAATCGTTTCTAGTGTTCTTTGATTGCAAATACATCAATTTCTGTCAAGTTTCAGTTTCTTCAACTACAAAATTTTCTCCTCCTGGTGCTTGAAAAGGGTGCAAAAGTAAATATTTAGTAAATCCAGTAATTTATTAATTGATTGAAGTACTGCAGGAACATTGCCTGAAACACACGGGGATAATTTATTTGAGTAGAAGAGACAAGCGGGTGAAACGTTTTAGTTGCGGCAGCCAGCTGGTCAAAGTCCAGAACTGAAGGAGAGGAATAGGTCGCTGGTGTTTGTCAATGGGAAAATGTCACTGAGAAATTGACAGACAAACGCTAGGTAAATTATCGAAACCTAGACGTAAAATTGAAGATACTGAAGTGGCAGATCAAAGCTTAGGGGAATGAACTGCGGGACTGTATGAAATAGTGAACTACGAAAATTACTTTTCAGGCTGCAATGTGGTTTAACATTTATGAGTCATTTGCCGATACCAGTTCGAAACATGAGAGGGGCTTGGGACGTTGAAATTTGTAGAGAAAGGAGAGAATAGGCCACTTCTCCTCTCGTCCATAAAGTCAAATCTTCCTCTTTCTTGGATGTGATATTTTGCTATGTTGGTTAATCTAGTAAAGCATCCTAGGCCTGGTATGAATCCAGAAATGACGTTAAGAACAATATTTACATACTTCTCTTACAGTGCCGATCTGAGGATCTCATTCATAAGTTTTTCGAGTGAAACCAGGGCGGAGACGATCTTAGAACTCACTGAAAACAGGTATGAAAGAAGTTGGACGTTTAGACTGCACATCGTACACAAAATGTACAAACGAAATATACTACTGACACCTGGTCATCCCAGTAGAAATAATGCCACCAGTTCAGTTTCAATAACTTAGATCATCTGAAACCCACCTAAAAAGAAATTTGTTTGTACAATAATCTGTATCCGCTTTATAAGAATATAGTTTACTTAATTGCCTGTAAATTCAGAAATTCCAAACTCCGTTATAGTCTTGTCCTACCTACCATTACTCCACTACCACTCTGCTGTTGTGAACCCGTTTTGAATTATCAAGATTCAAACCGTTAATCTTTTTCTTCCTCACTCACAGACATACTGTTCAAAAAACATAAGAACTTCACAACTTTTACTCAAAATTTTACTCAAAAGGAATGTAAAAGTTTGGTATAACTGTGTAATTCCTGAAGAGAAAGATGAATCATGTAACAGTTATGTGTAATTTTCTTTACTAAACCCAAGACATATGCACTTTTTACAGTAATTCTGCCCCCCCCCCCCTCGGGTTAATGTTCACAGTTTAACAAAGTGTTTCTTAATTGGTGGTTACCATTGTATTGTATCGATTGTATTCTTTGTTAGGCTTAGAGATTAGGTTAAGGAACAGGGCTATCGTTAGCCAGTTAGGAAATTTCTTGTTAAACAGTGTGCATCGCCCAGAATTCTGTGTAAATATCTATATAGTTCTGAAGGTCTGGTTTATTTAAACTTTAAAGAGTATTTCTGTGAACGAACCCTAACAAAACAATTTATACTCAGACGGCTCCGCATACCCTACTTGCATAAGACCCATGATAGCTATGACAACTACACCTTAAGCTGGGCTCGAACATACAAGGGCCCTGTACTATTTGTTTGATATCAAACCCTGCAAAGACCTATTGTCGATCCTGCCCGTCAGGTATCTTTCAATTCAATCAAATCGTTCAATTTCTTCGTTCTTATTACACCTTACTGGTAGCAGTAACCCCTTTGTAATAGGAGAAAACTTTAAAGAGGCTCATTGAGTTGATTTCGATACGTTTATGAGAGTTCTAAAAGGTCACTTCCACATCAGTGATAATACTTACAGTAAGCATAACTAGTCTATTTTCACATCCAATAGTTACAGAAAAAGTCATAATTTTGAGATTTGTTGTGTCCGGACTTTTAACAGTTTTGTGCATAATTTGGAAAAGTGTCTGGTCACGAATTTTTGAAAACCGAATAGAACCGTTCATTACTCACTCATAAAACAGTTATTTGTATTTAGGATATTGGGACTGTCTAAGTTTGACCATTTGTCATTGTTATGTGAACAAAACAGGTTTGGAAAAATTGTAAAATTGTTGGCTTCCACGAACCAGCTGAATGAGCCTCTTTAACAATCTTAACACAACAAACCTCAAACCTGTTGATTAGGACCTGGTCCTCCGTTGGCTATAGGGAAAGGCAACTACCTACAATCAAGAGTCAAATTGCAACCTCGAATTGACTCACCTTTTACCACTACAAGTAACGTAACTTGTGGAACGTAATTTCGTTATTTTACATGAGGTACAACAGTACCCAAGTTGTGACGCAGAAATGAGTACGCCCTCTATTGTGTCGCGGATGTATCTTAAAATTGTCCCAGATGTTCATTTCAAATACATGTCCGGATATTGTGCCAAACATCACCAGCACGAGACTTGTATCCCTAACAATGAAATGTACCGAAGTAAAAAGCGTGTTTCCACTCTCGTATTTAAGTCAAAGCTGATAACTTCCTGAAGTTTCTTTCAGCATAGCATGAACTTTGACCTTCTGTCTTGGTAATTTTGTAACAAGGATATTAAAATGAAACGAGCTGTGTCAATATACTTCTATAAGGAACAATTTACAAAAGAAATATTTTCAAATAAAACGTTAGATACATACACAAGTAATGACAATCAGAATTATCTGATGGGGCACACAGACGAATCCGAGCAGCTAGTGAAGGCGGCCATATAGTGGGATCCTTCAGCTTTAAGTCGCTTTAATTTTATTTTCTGCGTGAAATACTACACTTTTATATTCAGTGAAAGTAAGGAAATCAAGATGTATTTTAGCGCACAATCATGCATGATACATTTAAACAAAGAATTGGAAAGATTAAAGTTAACGGACCCCAGTTATGGCCAACTTAGTCAGATCATCACTTGACTGTTATAGGATTTGTCTATATTGGGACATACGCATATATATTGAGTGTTCAATGTAACGGAATAGTATCTGTTAGTCCATTAAATTTATGTCTTAAAAAATGTCTAGAATATCATGGTATGAGCAAGTTCGATAGTTCTCATCATGTTGGAATTGTAGAATGCAGTAAAAATCTTCAGTAGGCCTACATATGTGTGGAAATTTACGGCATTGTGGCAGATCGTAACAATAATTAATGAACTTAATTAGCCCTAAAATCTACCGAGTATTTCATAGCACATAATCTTGTATTCCGAGGGAGGTTCCATGGGTGCAAAGTCTAAGGGGAGAGAGATAAACCCGCTATTTGAGGTGTTTTTTGCTTTGCAAGGTTGAGTCATGGGGGTCTAACCCCCAGAACCACCCCTTGGCTTCGTCACTGGGTCACAAAAACCCAGAACACGGTATCAAATATGAGAAGTTTCAACATTTTGCTATGCATCCAAAAATAAGTTTGACATAAACTCACGTTTTGGAAAGAAGTGTCGTATGTACATCAGCAGACATCCGAAACTCATTCGAAACATTAGCTCTATCTTTCAAGTCTTCTTTCCTATTGATTACAAGAATCGAGTCGTTTCATAAAATTATGTATTGATGGTGAGCTGAGGAAATTGTCTGTGGTCTTAATTAAAAAAAAAGATTAAAAGGGAGCGCAAAGCGCACTCCTCGTGGTTGGATCATCGTGATTACCAGCTAATAATCGAGCCTATTTCATCGATAGGTTCCATTCACCGGTTGCAAGTGTTTTCAGTCTAGTGTATTTTTCCATTTTTATGTCAGATTATTTTTTGGTTGCTGTATTGTGTCCTTTTAACCCCCTTCCCAAGCTGGTTTGGAGACTCATTGTCTCCGTAAATTCATGATGACAACTAAATTTAGCACTTGGGCTATGAATGCTTTTGCAGCTATCATCATGCAACCCTAGAAAAAAAAAGCAGAATATGTACCGGATGTGTTGGTCACCGTCCATTTGCGATGATTAGACATAGGGTCACCATTGTAGACAGACAGAATGGTGTAAGCGCATGTTTTATGTGGAACATTCGTCTTGAAGTACAGTTAATTTCCGAATGTAGCTCATGTTATTAGCCAGTCGGTGAGACAAATGTAGTCAAATCTCACAATCTACAAAATTCTTCAAGGAAGAGTTCTGCAAAACCGTGAAAAGCCCATTTGCTTGAGAACTTCTGTCAGTTTCAGAGTCAGGCTTCCGTATGAGAATAGCTTGTATCTGTTCCAAGTTCAAGCTTTCAGAATCCCTGAAACCATGACAGTACTCAACCACTACCTCAGAGGAACGACCTCCTCGGAGGAATGGTTACCTTAGTGGCGAATTATTCAAATTACGTACTTTTAACGAAAAAGAAGGAGGATACCTTCACATCACACACAGACAATGATGAATTGCAAATGTTATTGTAATAATACCTCTACTTTTATTTGTCCACAGAAACTTTTGAAGTATAATTTAAAATTTCACATCTTCAAAAGACCTAATTTGACTGGGCTATTTATTCTTCTTTACTCCCCTATTTAGATATTTGATCGAGGAAGGCATTCAAACCTTAAGGAAACATACTACAGGGGGCGGTACATTCCTTTCCCCTGGACTACAGTTAGCAAACGAACAAATCCAAACGAGAGGTATATATGTGTGATTGTAATTTATATCAGTTAAGAGTGTAGGAACCTTAAGTATGTAAGAATCGTTAGTGTGTATTAATCTTTTGTGTGTAAGAATCTTTAGTTAACCATGAAACATATTTTAAACATGTTTGAGGAAAAAATGACGTAAGGTCATCATGCCACCATTCAATACCGCACCCGTTCACATATTTTATTTTGTGTGTTTTGCCTTAGTTTAAAAGCTTTCTTGATTAGTAATTACATCAAGTTGTTCTTTGATAATGTGTCATACATTGAATTACTTCTTCAATCAGTCAAGGCCCAGTACATAAATTGTAACGTAAACAGATTTTCAACACAAAAATTGAGTAGCAATGCCCTGTAGGTTGAGATAAATATCAGTTAATGGAAACGGGCAAAAATAAGCAAGTTAGATTTGCCTTTTCTTCTTTTAAATTGAACGAAAAGGGGAGAGCTATTCAGGGGCAAAAAATTCAAGTTTTACAGCCCTATTGATGAATCGTCTGACTTAGTCTGATATACCTGGGGTCTATCAGCTTTAATTTTTAATTCTTCGCCTACCTGTATCATGGATACCTGCACAATAAAATACCTTTCGATTTCCTCAATTTCACTGAATCTGAGGGATTAGAATTGCATGTTTACACTAAAATTAAGACTGTTTAAGCTGATGAACCCCACTTATGGCCGACTCCACTAGCTGATTGGATTACTGGCATATTTTCAATGCACTATACTGCAGTATGCATGAGTTGGCTTTCTCATAGTGGCGTCCGAGTCCCTCAGATCCTATTCTTGGTCAATTCGTAGTCTGCGTAGTGCCTCTGTGGCTGCCGCCATGTTGATTTATTCTAGGGATGAGTTTCATGAAAAATGTTTGTGGAGTTTTCGGGCCAATTTCGATTGTAAGTCCCCTAAACCCAATCATTTTACAAGATAACATCTCGCATTCAAATGAAGGGTGCATTTTAAGGAGTACATGTTATACCCTGGCTTATTCTGCAACACAATAACATGGGCTGTGCTCCACAAACAATGTAACTTAAATCTAGAAGTTATGATAATTTCATTTGTAGATTAAGCTGTACTTGCCCTCGGGTCCGCGTCCACATGTTGCCCATTCAGGGCCTATTTTAATTCCGAAATAGAGCCCGAGTCAGGACTGACGAGTTTCTGGCCTGACCTTTCAACTATGAGCTGTATCCATGCTTGTCTCCAGAGGAATATCCTTGTATGATTTATATAGCTTTTATAGCTCGTATGCACATAGCCAGGATTGTGTTATGAAAGGAATTTTTTGGGTGTTACTTGGGGAAGCATTTAAGGGGGATGGAGAATCCCCCTCCTCTCCCCCTCCTTTTGGGGAACAGTCGGTTTCGTAATAAATTTTCAGTGGTCGCGGTTATGCCATTTTCAAAATTGGGTATTGGGATTTCAATACCCGAAACTTCGCTTTGCGCCTGATAGTACGCTTAAAGTGGAATGAACGCCCGGCCTTCAAGCAAAAGCAGAGGCCTTTATACAGAAGTTCACGCTCGTTAAGTTTGATACCGTTAAGGACTCCCTGGTTTGAACTTCCTATAATTATTACCTTAAAATTTATACCTTACTTCCAGTTGTTTTATTGTTTATGTCTTTAATATTTACGAGTTTATGTTTGACACGAAGGCTTTAAAGAAATACAAAGGGATTTGATCCCCGTGTCATGTGATGAGGAAGGACTAGCGTGGTATAACGGAAAGGAACATTTGTTAAATTTGGGAGTGATCACCCCACTTTTGTTGCCTTGGTTACAGGAGGAGATGCTGCCAGTGTGGTAATTACTTTAACAGATGGGAAGCTTGATGACAAAAGAGAAGCTACCGAGCAGGCAAGTGTTATTTCAATTATTGCCAGTGTTACTATGTTTGAGCCATACTTGTAGTCGCTCGAATCTAGTACATTTTGTACTTACACTGTCGTACTTACATACGTTTTACACTCGCTCTCAACATTTAGATGAGATATCTGTTGTATTCTTACTCGTATGGAAATTATTATGTTAACTCACAATCTCATGCTGTTTTCAAAGTTTTGTAACACACACATGTGCACATAGGTGCGTTTCCTGTGTTGTAGGAAGCCTTTTACTTAAGTCTGATCTCTCTGGGGGTGTTTTTGTTTTTCAAGTCCAGCAGTGTTTTAAGGGTACTTCCATTCACAACACTTGTTTTACAATCATCACTAATTGAACGTTTCTGCCATCATGTTCATTTACTGTTGCGATGAAACAAATAAATGAAATGAAATGAAGTAACAGCTCCCTGAGTTCACATTTGTGTAATGTGGAGCACCATTTCAGTGGTCACAGTCACACTGGTAGTCTTGTTCCAGACGTTAGTAACTTATTTTCCACATTTTGATAAATAAGGGCGCTTGTCAACTAGACTGTACGTACTCGAGTGTCTTTCATTATAGAAATAAAATCTGCGGACCGACATAGGGAGTGTTCACAATTGTTCTTGTGCAACGTTGGTAGTATACACATACTTTAATACTTTAACACCGGCTTGTGCAAGACTAGCACACCGGGCTGTGAGATTACCCTCGATAAGTAGTTTTAATGTCCTATTATTTTATTTATTAAACTGATCGCTTTGAATGAACAATTGGAGTAGCTCTCCCGTAAATAAAGAAGCGGCTTAATCAGCACTTGATCTTTTATCTTTCAACATTTGACACACTAGGAACTTGTGTGTCCATCACGTTGTCTCTGTGTAGGAAATGCAAGTTGTACAAAAACAATTTGATCATAACAAGGTTTTACTGTAAAGTGTGTGGGAAATTAAAGGAATTTAAAGACAGTAGACGGAAATTCTTGTAATCCAAAAACTGGAGCGACAAGCTTCATATAGCTGAACCATCTCTTACTTTCTAAGTATAAATGAAAATTGTAATAAAGTGTTAGTCTTGGTCAAGACGTTACTAGTCATTATTTTTCACCAAAGTTCAAAATAGACGGCGAGCGACAAACTTTACTATTTTGCAAGGAGATTTGCTTCAGTAATAACAGAGCTGAGAATTTCTGAAGGTAATAGAGGGCGTACTCCAAAAGAGTAGCAGATGTTGTTCTAGTAACTAGTATTAGGGTCTTGACCAAGACTAATGAAGTGTGGGAAAATAATGCATGTTCATCGCTTATAACTAATAACATTCCCCTTTCTAGGCTGACAAAGCAAGAACGATGGGTGCTTCTGTGCTAGCTGTTCGTGTTGGTGAAAGTGAAACGAGAGATCTTTTGAACGTGGCCGATAAACCTTCCAAAGAACACATCTTCAGGGGAGATTCATTTAATGACTTGGAAAATATTATTGACAAGGCAAGTAACCGATTCTGCAATTTCCAATCACAAGGTCACTTTCAACGTGCTAAGGTAAGGCCGTAAGACATGTGTACTCATGTAATTACCATAATGACAAAGCAATATTTTGAGACAGGTCCCACAGGTCGGTACTGTTTGTAAATCGAGCCAAACTGATTTTTCCACCATTATCTCTGAGCCCAACTTTTTAAGAGGCCTCGGGTTGCTTTCGCTATCCATGGCCATTAATTTCGGTGGCATACTTAATAGTATTGGAGGCTCTTTTCAATGAAAATTCCCTGAAATATTTTGTGCTAGACCAAGCCTGTCGCCATCTCCGGTCCCTAGAATCCCCTCTCCCGCCTATCTACCACTATCCAATATCCTGTAATGAAAGCGTCTTAATCCACGATCACAACCAGAGGAAATGCAAAAGCAAATTCGCTGGCTCCTTCTAAACAACTTATTCGGTTAAGTTCTGTTCAGGATATCACGCCATATTAGTTAAATCTTCTTTGTACGTCTTTCTAACCTAGGCTCTATCACACCTTGTAACTCTGTGGTTAACCAGAAACCAGGTTATGGGTGCCTAGAGAGGTTTTGGTCTCTCTTTCAAAAGTTCCTTCATTTGGGTGCCAAACGGCGATAACCAAACTTATACGGCCCCCAAAAGCTGCATGGATACTATGGGATGCATAGACTTAACAGGATCAACATTCTAGCCTTTTCCCTTTCACAAGGTCCTCTCTATGTCATTTCGGTCCCCATTCTAATCTCGCTAAAATGAACACTTACCGCTATATTACAAATTGCCGAGAACCTATGTTTCCGTCCATCGGTACATCTACCGAGGAGCTCCCAATAACTACTCACTGTATCTAGGGAATGTAGTTTTCTTGTATTGGCACTTTTCAGGTTTTACGTGTCAACAGACAGACCAACTGCGATATAAAACAATCTGCAGTGTAGTAAAGGTACCATTCTTTGGCTTCGTACTTCTCTTGAAAACTTGTGTGACAGTATTTTGGCAGATCTAGAAGGGAGCTCTAAAACATTTCCCTGAATCTAGTAAATGTAGCTTGCCTGCGTTGGCTCTTTTGGGATTTAACGAGTCATAACAACATCTTAATTCTCCTAAATCGGTGTCTATATCTTAAATAATTTACCGCATCATTTCTGTCATTTGGGTAATACCATCTCCTTGACCAATATCAGTAAAGAAAAGAAAACTTGAATCAATCTCAATGATCGCGGTCCTTGAAGGAGAGAAGCGTCTCGGTTTATGTTTTTATAGAGATATTAAACTTGGCCGTGTCTCCAAACTGACTTTTGACTGTGAGTAGCTTGTATTACGTTATTGTATACACTATCATATGACTAATATTCTAAACATTAACGTTGGACTTTGTCCAACGAGATCGATAATAAATATGTCATTGATAAGGAAGATTTTAAGGAACAGCTTATTTCCGAGAAGTTAATTTTCTTTGGAAAGATAATGTTTAACACTGAAGGTTCTCTGATCTCCCGACTGAAGCAGTTCTCCTTACTGAGTAGTAACTGTAACCTCTCCTTAAATTTAAACTTAACAATGAGGACACATCCAAGGCAGAAATAAAGAGAACTGCAATCAGTAGAGGCGATAGAGAGGCGTTTCTTCTCAGATTTTCTCCTCCCACAAGTAAGGTTAGTTAGGAGCTAGGTCAACCCCCAAAATAAATAATATTCCAATCTTGAGACCTTATTTGACATTCAGACATGGGCAAACCCTCTCAGTTTCCGTGGGCTCCCCTTCTCTGAACCCACACCGAGTCTTTGCCCCTGGACCCCACCGCAGGATCGTTCGGTTTCCCCCTGCCCACGAACAATTCTTTGGCGTTTTATTTTCCTTTGCCCTAGTTTTTCTTGTTTTCTGGGACCGCCACTGCCTGCACCGAGTATAAGCTAATTGAGGCAGTTGTTATATATAATGAGCTCCAACGACCAACCTTTCACACAGTGTGTGAGCTTACAATACTCGAGAACGCAATCTACTGTATAATCATGTTTCAAAAAAAATCAATCGAAGTGGACTTGTCGACTATGTTAGCAATGTAGGGATATGCAAAAATATGTTTTAGTGGGGTATTCTTAATTTGCGGATGTCATGCCCCCTTAAATGTTTTGCTTTCGGTTATTTTCAATTGCAATTTATACATACACTTGTTTATACAAAATGAAGTGCAAACAAGTAATGACGTACGTATCAAAAGAAAACAATGTCTCGTCTGTGGTACTGGAGTAAAAGAATGGCAATTCGAAGAGGCAGGGGCTGAAGTTGATTTCACAAAACGATCTTAAACAAAAGCTTACTTCATATATATTGATCGACGGGAAATTAATAATTTGGAGTCAAGCCTGAGACTCTTCCTTTTGACGGAGGTGAGATCTTAAGTGCAAAATCATAATATATTTTACATTTGACTCAATTAAAAGACTAGAATTCTGTTTAGAACTGATTTAAACAGAAGCGAACACATTAAACTTGACTTTGAAATTTTGTTAAAAGATTTGTGACACGCTGTTCAACTTCTCTAGAAAAAGGCAAATCTAACCTACGTTGCATCGACCTCAAGAAAGGAAATCAGCTATATTCGCAACCATTAACGACTCCCTGCATTAACTCAAAACGCAAAATTAATACTGTTTTCCAAATAATGACCGAAATATATGGCAGTCTTTATCCGTATTTAACATTCCCCTCTTCTGATACAACAGGATAGACCGCAGTTAGTTTTTAACTAGGTCAATGGACATATTTATAAGAATATTATGTACATCATCTTTTGTTAGGTCTGTTTCCTGTCAGCCATCCGCGTGGACTTCCTTTTCTCTTTTAAATGGATCTCTTATTGCATAATGCGTAGCATAACTAGTCTTTGCGCATCAGTTAATGATGATTGTGTTTCCTGTCGTGTAGGCGGAAAGTTATTGATGAGTACGATTTTAGGGACCTGTTTCTTTTGAACCATTTCATCTGCCCCATCTGCCCAATAGTAGCAACGTAAACCGTACCGAAACGTACCGAAGCTCACTGCAGGACAAAAAAAAACGACACAGCCATCACGTCGATTAGCTGTATGGTACTACCCTACAGTTTTTGCTCTACAGTCAAGAACGGGGCGGAGCTTGTGACGTCAGTAAAACCATAGTTATTATACCTTCCCTGGCTGGGAAACTCCTTACGTACACTGTATATGCACAGATGTACAAGCTGTGTGTAGTTTATAGTTTGTGCAAGGTGCGTCCGTAACTGTCCGTAAAAGCATGTTGAGCTCTTCGAAAATGTTCATCACGTGACTTTGAAGAGGCTTACGATCAATCGGTAGCGATATGGCTCCATTGAGTGATGTACTGTTTTTGCTGGGAAGTGAAATTAAAGTTGACCCAAGGGCTGGAAGGGAACTGCAAAAGGCCTTCTAATCAGAACTTTTTTAAGATTTTTGAATAAATGAAGAAATCCTGTATTCTCGAGTTTCATTTTCTCCTTTTAAGCGTAAAATACTGGTTCCAAGGCCTGGCGTTTGGGGACCTTCGCTGAGGACATTCAGTAGGTCCTACAGGCTTATCATACCGCAGTCAGTGTGCGGTAAGGGTGAAGTAGACCTACTTCATTACGCTAGTTGGGCTTCCTAAAATTTTGTACCACCATAGTTACTGATAAGTAACTTAATATAATACACTCGTCTGGTGAACCGTTACACTCGTTTGTTAAAATGGTTCAATCCAACTAGTCTAACGTTATACAATGCGATTGCTACTTGCTTCGCAATTTCGCGGAATTGTTGAGTGTGCTTACCAAATTACTGTTGCTAGCCCAGCCTGCGATTGTCCCGCTATTTTATTTTGGATACAGTTATTCTCGCTTTACGGCCTTTCTAATTTAAGACAGAAATCTTAATCACACCTTTCGCAATAATATACGCAATAATTGAAGTCATTACAGTTTGATAATTGTTCGCAAGAGACTCTCGAAGAAACCAGTTTACCCTGTCCGCATATATAAAGTATGTATGGAGAGTCCAACAACAATGCTCCAGTGTACTATCAACGTCACGTGACTGACGAAAACCGGAATCTCAACATAAGCAGTCAGTTCGCGGAGTTTTCAAACCAGGGAAAGGTATGGTAACTATGGTAAAACACTCTGTGGATCCCTGTTTAGAATGATTTCACTGACCTCAAAATCCGCGCCCTTTTTGACACTAAAATCTAATGTAGAATGGATTTAGTTTGGCTGAGAAGCAGATGACTCATTAGTGGCTTGCCATAGGGGCACGGAGAGCACTTGCCCCCACCCCCAAACGTTTCCAAAGCATTGTTTTCAATTTTCCAAAAATAAAGTTATCCGATATAACATAAATAGAAAGTAGCCTTTTTCTTAATCTGGACAAACTATTCCAGCCTTCTATCTCATTCAAATGTCATATATTATTTATAAAGTAAAAAACTAAAGCGCAATTGTCAAGGATATGTAGTTCGTAATTGTATCAAATTTTAGCCCAGTCTCGTTCGCACAAAAGCGCTGATAGCGCTACCAGCATCAATAGCAGTACTAAATCAGTACGAAACTTATTGACCAAGGTGTTGGAATAATGCTCCATGGGTTGCCAGTGTCTCCTACTTGGGCTATTACATCCATGGGCCAGACATTTTATCTCAATAGAAGACATCAATCATTGCTAAATGCACAGGGGAACTGGGAGTGTGACAAAATAGTAATGACGTCCGCGTTGTTGTTTCTTCTTCCAGTCCAAGATTCCAAGATCCCTCCGTTGCATTTAGTAATGAGTGAAGTTCGCCGCAAATGCCTCTCTACATTTATTAAACGAATTACACGGGTACCTAAGAGGAATTGTCTCCGGGACAATTTACTTTTTATGAAGGATAAGATTCTTTTGATATGTCTTTGTTCAAACACTCCAAAAGGTATATCAATCAAACAATTTAATTAAAAGCGTGATTATCAAATAATCAGAATACGTTACAAATAGTAATTGAATAGTGGATAAGATGAGAATAAGATGTGCTCAACTGTCTTGTCTAAGCATTTCAATGTTTTCTACTAGCCTTTGTAAAATTTCGCATCATGGATGAAGGAGAGATAAGAAATTTGGGGATATTTTCAGTCCTTTACCCCCTGTAGCACGACCCTTCTATTCACAGAGAGTGTATCCAGAGGATAAGAAATAAAATGTGTTTCTGCACAAAACATTAATCAAAGAGAGAAGTGTCTAAAATGATGAAATTTTTGCATTTTAACTGTGTCTGATCGTGTCTTTTAATATTTTAGAAAGACGTACAGTATGCCAAACAGCCAAACGCGTTCCATATCGATGTCCTTTTCCAAAGTGTCAATGTAACACTAACGTCAGCATCAGTGCGTCAATAGGTGACGATTCCACCCATATTTAGAATAGCCTATGCAGAAAGGATACAAAAATTGAGTCGCAGAAGTGTTCTTTACATAATCTCACAAAAACGAAATTTGTGGCATGAACTTCAGAAGAATGGTTACTCAATTATTTCTTTTAAGGAAAGGTGAACGCTTTCAAAACATCGCTCATATAGCCATAAGTCCTGAATAAACCTTTTCTCTGAACTACATGACTCAATTAACAAATCAGCAATCAGCAAAGTCGACTGATGGGTAGTTTTATTTACCCAGGATGATTGAGAGCGAAACGATTTTCTTTCAAAACTATGATTGGAATTATTTCCTAGGTTAAGAAAATTTGGCATGTTCTTTCATAATTTGGTGTTAGGATTACAAAAGGAGGTCTAAAAGGAGGATCGAAAAGCTCTCATTTTGAAGTTCAGGTGTAGCCGTATTCCAAGAAGATGATTCTTCCATTGGCACGATTTTCCCTCATTCGTCCTGAAAGAAAAACCAGTGTGTTTCGAATGGCTATTGCTGTAGTATATTTGGCTGCTTGTTGAAGTAAAAATAGCAAAAACAGCTACCTAGAGGACCATGGGGTATCTTTCACACAGATATACTCTCATACGAAACCAATTTTTTCTCAAAATACCATTTTTAAAGATTTAAAAGATAGGCTATAGTTTATAGAAGATAACATGCCCATCTTTGGTAATAGTTCATTTATGTTATTGTTTTTATCCTTGCTAGTGTTACTAGTGACATCTTCAAAACACAATTATGTGCTTTCCATTCCAGATTGTCAACACATCTTGTGTGGAGATACTGGGAGCCACGCCTTTGACTGTATGTACAGAAGGTAATGTACCAACAACACTTATGTAAGGTCAGCTACCCTGGAGCTCTATACGTTCTCTTTCACGTTTCCCAGTTTTTGACAGAAGACCTTGAAACGCTTGCAAAGTCAGATATAAACTTATCACTGAAGGCTCCCCAACTAATCTCTCTTGTAGAAGTTGCTTAGCCTATCCCTCAAAAAAATTATAGCATGATGAAACGGTCACCGGTCTGTGGTTAATTGAAAAAGACGGCGACATTTGACGGGATGAAACTCGGGAACAGGGGGCTCAATCCCCTGCCGAGTCAAAGATGGGTCTTCATCAACCTTCTGTGGGATTCTTATCTAAACTGGTTTTTCAGCCAAGTTTGATCTTAATTGTTGAAATGGATAGCCACCGACTTGAAACCGTGATTCAAAAGTTGATGACCTATCTCTCATCCGTAGTTACAAAGCATTGTAATTGAACAACTCCCCTTCTACATTCGAGGCCTGAATTATTCATATAAGTCCGCTGTACGCACATGATCTCAAAATCATCTAGCCTTTTGCGTCCTCACTTTTTTCGTGGCTTCGCTTATAGACCAGGAAATTGTTAATCTGATAAAACATGCAGATAAATAACAGTGTCAGACTTCTCCTTATTTAAATATATACGGTAAATTCTTAATGCACTTTCTGCTGTAAAAGTGCACGGTTTCTTGTCATCCTAAAAAGCCATACATCAAGAAAATTTCTCCTGGACATTAGAACTTAAAATTCCTTGACCGTTAATTAAACTTCAACCCCTTGACTGTCTTTTACAAAGAAAGATAAATTTATAGTCCAGCGGTTTCCTGTATTAGTTCTATTACTGATATCGCTCTACTGCCCCGTTCTTCTTTTTCAGAAAGCTACAATGTGACAATCATCGGAAATGGCTTTACGAAGACCACTGACCTGAGCAAAGTGATTTGTAATTTCCGTCTGAATGACACCACAAATCAAGGTGAATGACTGTTTTGGTTTTCCCGTGACATTTTTTTGTCTATCGTAGGGGAATGTTATGGTTTTCACTCGCCTAGCCATTCTGAAATAGACTTCGGATGTTTTTTTAATGAATCATTGCAGGAAACGTAAGTGGTCTTCCTGTCTTTGTCAAGGAAATAGAAAATGGTATTAATATATATCCTTAATTACCATTGATAATGCTGTTAGTGCTTTTCTGGTATGAAAAATACCAGCCAAGATCTTCAAATATAAAATATGTGTGCGGCAGTTTTTTTTTTTTTTCTGAGGGTAATTTCGAAACCAAGATCCAATTCTTTGTTAACATACTTTTTGAGTTTACAATTTTATAAATATTTCAATAAGTATGTTACAGTAAATATCACACTTGTCTTTTCAGGTCCGCGCAACCGCTAGAAACTTTCACTGATAATGACTTCACAAATATTTAAACATTTAGCCTCTCATTTTTTTCTTCCTGTAAGGAAGCCTTCATATTAAATATCACCCACTTTAAGGCATGAATAAAATATATACAGTCATTTTACATTGTTGTTGTAATAAGTATAGGTTTGTAGCCAAGGCATTGCTAGTTTATTACATCTTACCAGTTTTTCGCTACGTATATATAATTTTTCTTTCTCCGGATCACCCAGAAAATACGATATTTTTAAAAGAAACGAAAAGACTTTTAATAGTTATAGAATGAAAATTATAGAATAGAAAACGGAAAGTAAGAAAACAAAAATTTTTTATTAGACCAACAAGTTTGTAATTGCAATATACGGACAACATATTAAACCACGGGACCAACATTTGTGCCTCTCATGATTTGATATCTCGCAGGAGAATAGTGTATTGGATTACAAATCAAACTTTAAAATATATAAATTTTTGAAATTGACTTGGTAAAGTGTTTCGTAGTTTACATTTCCGAATTATTATTATTATATTATATAACTTACCAAAATGATACGGTAATTGAATTTCATTTCCGATCAAAGTTTTTCCTGTAAAAGTATTGTAGAAATGTCTAGGGTATTCTAAATGTTAAAAACCAATATCAATTAAAGAAATATGTAGATTACTTTTTCTAAAGTCCTCCCGACCCTCTGGCAAAGGGCCGTTCGGCGAAACCAAAACTTTCACTGCTTCCCGAAGAAGCTAGTACGTCCACTGAAGGACTATACGTGACCAACCTCAAGGCCTTCAGACCATACACATTATTGGTCTGTCGTTCATACATGGATCCATTATAGACTGGATTAAAAGAACAGATACTACAGATGATCTTAGCTAAAAGGCAGAGAAGCTTTTGTTATCTGTAGTGTTGAGATATTGGAGAAAGAAATATGTAGATTATTCGAAAGTTAGTGACTGATCACAATTATAAAGTAAATGCTGTATTAACTATATGGAGAAACATACATGTAATCTGTTCCCACTTTTGTTGTTATTTTAATTCAATTTATTTCTAATTTGTACAACAACCAACAACAGAGGTATCATTTAACAAGTACTAAAAACAAAGTACATATGATGGACATCAGAAAAACAATACAGTTTATCAAGGCTAATGACCATACAAACATAAACAAAAAAGAAGCATTAGAAGCATTGTTAATTCATTACATCTGACGATTCATATGTCGTGTGAAAGGGAATTTTGGGGCGATGTGCACTGTTTAACCAGAAATTTCGTGGCTGGCTAAAAAAAGCCCTTATTCCCAACCTAATCTCTACAAAGAATACAAAGAGTGTTTACAATACGATGGCAACAGCCAATCAAGAAAGGTGCGATGCGCACTGTTTAACAAGAAATTTCCTGACTGGAAAATTTTAACCATACTGCCATCTATGTCCTGTGGAATTTACCAAAATTTACCGGGATAATTGTGACATGATCTTATATATGGTCTGACCGGTGTTTGCCCAGGCAATGTCTTGTGATGAAGTCGTTCATTTACAGTTGATTGAGTTTTTCAACAGGATATTAGTTCTCAACCTTCAAAAGTTATGTCTTCACCAACAGCTTTCAATGAGACTATAAAAGATAGGGAGGGTGATGTTGAACAATGAGGGTAAAAGTCAGTAGGAGCTCTAGTTTTGCTGGAAACAGATGTTGCTTAAAAGACTGATCGCCAACTAGCTGTATAACTAGTTTCTTGTCACGTACACTTTTAAAACGCTTAACAATGATCAAATTTATCACCTGGTATAACTATCATTATTGAATTCGTTGTTTAAAGTATTTGATAAACATTTCAATTTTGAGCATGAAATGTATAGTGTGGGATGTTATTAATCTCTGCTATAAACATTTGAGTGGCTTCAATATTACCATTATCATAAATTTACTTAAAAGGGAAGTTTAAGCAGAAAACTAACTTTCACATGCGGAAGAAGTACTAAATCGACCAAGTGAGGTGAAATTTCCATTTTAAATCGGACATGCACTTCTTGAGATATCAGCAAATGAAGTTACTAGATTTGTGTTCAAAAGTGATATTGAGAGCAGCAGAGATTATATCACTTCCTCACATTGACAAGGAATGCTTCGTTTTCCTTTGTTTTTCAGACTGTTGTGTTGACCTTGACTTCAATAGGAATAGGACCTCCCCATGGGGATTGCAAAGTTTGAAAAGTTCTCATGCTACTTATGCATTCACGTTTTACTGATATGTTACTGTTGGGGAGAAAATAGGCTGTAAGGTTTAATTGAAGCCTCTGCGTGTGTGCACAGCCCCGTGGTGCAGATACTTTAGATTAACCCTATGCCGTCCGGCTCCATTCGGGGCATATTTGCGCGCCTCGGGAGTGGGCGGAAAAGCGGACGTAGTGCGCCCCGCATCAGCTTTCGTAGGCTGTTTACCCCGTGACCTTAAACTATTGTCTCTCTCGTTGTTGGGGCAGAATTTTCGGGTAGCTACTCGCAGTTTCGAGCTCCGCGTGAAACAGTAAAGATGGATGATAGCCGCGCCCTCTGCCTGGGACCGAAAGGTTACGTCAGACAGTAAAGGGTTAAAGAAAAACAAGAAACTGTGCTTGCTTCAAGTCCACTGTTGTTGGAAATGTGACAACTTTACTTGCTCATATCTTGAGAACCACGCATCGGATTTCAATGCAAAGTTCACCAAAATGCTAAGAATAAGTACCCCTCTAACATATCAAAACTTGGTATGACCTTAAACCCTTCTTTACCCTTCTTCAAGTGATGAAATTTTGCAGCATAGGTGCTAGTTTAAAACTTCAAATAATGATGCAAATGACTTCAAAGTCAGAAAACGATTTATTTCCGAAGCAAAACCTTTTTGAACAAGAAAATGACTAACTTTCCGGAAAAATATAAATTGAAAGAGGTATGAAAAACTTATGAATAAACTATGAATGTTCCACAAATGATTCAAAATTGTTCATTCATTATTCGTGATTGAAGGAAGGAAATGGTTTTAAGTAGTTTCAACTGTAGAAATTTGACGGGATTTTTTACTTTTCGTTTTAAATATACTAATCGAAAATTGACATTATTTTTTCTGTGCTGTTGCAGAGGTCAGACCTTACACAGTTAATTCCACTCATCTGACCTGTCCTGCACCAATGATTGAAGAAGATGGCAGGTAAGATTAAAGAGATAAAACAACAGCTAAATTTCACAGTTTTCTTTGGGCTTGAATCATGTGGGGACACGTCCCCTTGACTTTTTGGAAGAGGACTTCTTCAAAACGTCCCTCCATTTTTTAAAGGTGATGAAATTTCAAACAGTGATAATTTAGGTAAAATGCAGAATATTAAATACACTTCTTGTCTTTAAGCGTCGATATCGTCAATTTTATTTTAAGAAGTGGCGGCGCTGTACTTAATTTAAGCCAAAAGACCCTAAGCTTTGTCGTATTTGTGTAAGCAAATCGGCTCATCCACAAATCATTCACAGATCATATTTGTGGCTCTCTGGGGTTAGTAAGTAGGGCAGCCCAAAATGGTGATTACACAATACGGTGTAGTCATATTCGCGTAGTGTCTGAATCATATCGACGGTGCCCTACTATAATAGTGAGTACGCTAGCTATGACGGGCTTTTCAACTCAAAGCTATTGCTTCTCCCTCCTCAAGTTTTTTTTTTTCGTGGCGTATTGCACTTTCTATATGAACACAAAGAAAAAGACAATAAAACGTGAATCGTCTAAACGTTAAACACATGGAGGTGTGACTGTGTTCTTACTATCATTCATTCACCAGTCTTAAAGGTATTTATTCATCACCCCACACAGTCCTGATTCTCCTAACATACATACTTCTAGCCCCTCCCACATATGTCTAAAACTCCTCATCCAGACACCCATCCCAGTAAATTCCTTCAGGGCATACCCTGATGATATACAATACCACGACATCTAACCAAAACCTTCCAGAAAAAGCTGTGTAACGTGTACCTACTGGTAAAATTGTAGTTTAAGGTTACAAAATTCATGGTCGTAAGAGACGGGCTAGGGGTTGTAGCACCAAATTGTCCAAAAACTTGCTGAGTCGGGCTGACTTCGGTGCCTCAGTTGGGCGGAAATTATGCCCTGGTGGGGATCAGGAGAGTGGCAAAAAGTCATCCCCCCCCCCTTCCCCGATGGAAAAAGTCTCGTACGGCCATGTGACAAATTACTTGCCTTTAAAGGTCAAGAGCAGTCGCCCCAAACTTATTTTGAAGCAACAGCTAAATATCACATTCTTTTTATTTTTTCTCTTCAGACTATATTATATCATCTTTAATGATTCCAACATTGCATATTCAAGGTAAAGCAAGCAGTTACTTCTAGTAAATTTCATATTTGAAGAGAAAAATGTTGTCACGTGAGTCTTAACAGCCAATCATGAAACAGGACAGTCAACTACAGTTCTTCAAGTTTGGGTGACTGCTTTTGACCTTTACAGCTATAACACCCCTCTTTCAGTGACACGAAGAGATATATTTTTACAAGGAGCAAATTTGTAAACATAGGAATAAGGTTGAAGATAACCAATTTAATATTTGAATGGGTTAATGAATTGTATTTCTTGATTTTATTCAGTTTTGTAGTTCTGCAAGTGTCCGTCAACGGTATCTCGTTCATCTCAAGTAATGTCACTATAACAGCAGAAGGTTGTGAACCGGTAAGTCTGGTAAAGTACTGTTCCCTAGGCAAGGTCGTAGAGTGTCCCAGGAGGTCTGAAGTTTGACTGATGGCCAGATCATGCCATCCAGCTCCAGACCTCCCGTCTGCAAGTTGAAGGCTCTAACTAACCACTCGACCGACTACATGGTCAAGTGGTTAGAGTATCAGACTTGCATCCGGGAGGTTGGGAGTTCGAGTCCTGGCCGGGTCATATCAAAGACTTTAAAATGGAACCTTCTGCTGCTCAAGTTGTGCTTGGTGCTTAGCATAAGGAGTAGGGAAAACAAATCAGTGAGCCACAACTGTAAAAAAGCCGTGGCCGGCTCGACTTGAACAAATTGGTTGGAAAACGGACCGTAAAACTCCATCTAGCCTAACCTAATTTACCAAACAGTGCTCGGTTTGGGGGACAGTATTGCCTCAGCAGAGGCTACTGCCTCCAAGATACCCCGGCTTAGAAAATAAAAAGAAAAAAATGTAAATTTGTCACATGTGACATCAGTCAACGCCATTGCCGTTTTTCCATTTCTTCTTTAAAATGTCTGAGGAAGGCAATCGACTTTCGGAAACTTTTGTAATGCAACTGATGAAGTTTTAGAGCCACAATCCGCAGGCCTTTGACAGTTAGATGACATTACGTAGCAACAATGATCTTCTGTCGCCGTGCAATTTCAAATTTGTTAATAGGAAATCCATATTCCTCAATAATGCCCAAACTTTTTAAATTTTCTTACAGGAATCCGAGAATTCAAACCTTTCTGCGACACAAGCGCCATAGGTCCAAATATTTGCCTGACAACAAACAAATATATCTAGTGCAGTGAATGGCCGTTATTATCCCTCACCCCCAGGAACAAGAACCTATATAAATTACACTTTATTGCAATAGCAACACAAAAGCCTAGCCATTTGACTTTTGAGGATGAGGTGCAAGACATTTTTTTCAAGATTCATTCATTTGGGGTCCAATTTCCCTTTAAGATCGTTCATGATTTCGAAATATATCACCTCGATTTCTACGACGATATTTTTTGGAAAAGCGGTGGGAGTCGCGTCACAAATTCACCATTTTCTTGGTCACATGACGCTACGATGACGCGAAACTTACGGTCTGTTTATTCACATGATGTGCATATTTACATTTATCAGTCTTTCGAAGCCGAGTGTTGTAATTTCTTTTTTTTAGCTGTAAGAGCAAGAGGCCAAAAACTTGTCCTAAGTGATGTATGGTTGCAGGGTGCAATTGGCGTGCCGTATATTCAAATCATTTTCCCATCGTTACGGCTTCTATAATTCTGTTTAAAACTGGTTTCCCTTTTGGTCAGTGCTGTTTTGGAAGGTTAGCGTAAATCAGGGCAAAGTTCACTAGACCTGAAATGAAAAACGAATGGTTGAATTTCATTGATCTTGTCAACAAAACCTGGTTTTCGTCAGTTTTAACTCATTAAAAGCCTTGGTAATTCCCAAACCACCATTTTAGGCTTCGTCTGACAAATTTAGCCAACGATTTTACTTTTAAAAAGTACGCCATCACTAAAATTTATGGTGTGCAAAACTTAAGGACATAAAGCAACATGAAGTCATCACATTGGAGCCCAACTTCAATCAGTCATTGCTTGCTTAATTTTTATCCCCCTTAAACATGTTTCATATCAAAATAAAGCGTGAGAAAGGGTGAGTTGTCCGTGACATTTACAAAAAAGTGTTGGAATGAGCGAAACATTCATAAAAACATATGCTATTATAAAGTCTTAAACTATTTCAGTACACAGAAAAATTAAGTTAAGTATACATTTGATTGGATTCAATTAAAAGAATAACACGAACTGTTCTTTGAGCAAACTGATCATTGAGGATATTATTTGAGAGGATGTTAAAATCGAAAGTGGCAGGAAACATATACGGACACAGCATTGTAATCAAAAAGCTTTGTCACCCTCGAATGGAACCTCGTAGTCTGTGGTTTCAATCGAAAGAGGAAACACTTCTAAGTTGTGTTTATATGAAGGTTCCAACTTACTGGGTATATAAAACAAGATTCATATTAGATGTGCTAGAATCCCTATGCCGAAAACAAGAAGGTCGCATTTCTGTGTCCGGGGCCAATGAGGTCACTCGAAAATATTCCGACCTATCGCCCAAAGCGACCAATTAGATACCATTAACCCTCAGACTCAACAATGTTTCAAATCCGGTTCGTGTAGTGAGTCCTCGCATATTTTGGGCTTACATCGATAGCGAGGAGAACATGTACACAATTAGTTGATATGCGCCCCCATTTTCTTATGAAGTGAAAAGCAAAACGCGCAACTGAACTAGAATTCAAACAGGGAGCTGGAAGCTCCCCGATTCAAATAATGAAGGGTGAAGTTGGATGAGGGAATTTTGCTGTCTTTATCTTAATGATTTTCAATATGAAACCCCCTTACAAACCCCAAGTAAATTTTCCCCTACAATACTTTGTGTTGCCACGAATCGACTCATATGAATTACATGTGAAACACCAACACACCGTAATCGCCTAATACACACATATTGTACGCAACTGTAGTACAGGGACGGCATGATTATCAATTTTGTTATTCCTTTGTTATACATGATCAGCTTTCTTCCAATGAGGCGTAAGATTCTGCGTAATGCTCCAGTCAGGGAGGGGGGGGGGAGCTCTTTGTTCCAGTCGACAGGTTCGCCAGATTTTCAGGACCGCGTGTTGAATAAATTACAGATCAGTAAATTTTAATGAGCGAGATTATAAAACATGCTTCCTTGTATCATGTATCAATATGACCTAAATTTGCCAATGGTATATAAAAGCAGGAAGTTCGTAAAAAATATCAACTCCCTGTTATTCCCTGTTAATATATAGATATTCCTTGTTAAACTTTAATACTAGTCAAGGACAAAATACATTTTGTAGTTCAATCCAAAGTTTGCACTAAACTCGGTAAAGTAATATTCTTATCAATATGAAAATAACTGACTTTTGGTAAAGAAGTTAAAAGTCGTGTGACATGAAAATGACAGAATTGGGTATTTTAATGCAAACAGCATTTAGAACTAGGAAAATAGCCACAATTCCCATTATAACAGTTAAATATTGACCATTTTACAGAGCAATTTATGATTTGCACTTAATCTTTAATAAATATGAGCTCAATTTACAAATTTTGTGATGTCATGAGAGGGACATGCCAGATATGACTAATATTATCCTTTGTTTTTACAATCTTCATTTCAGGAACAGTTGTAACATAAGTTTGTCCTGAGGATTTTATTTTGGAAGTTTAAATTGTGTCTTTGGAAATCATCAGTATCAATTACCAAACTATAAACTGTCTGATGATTAGAACTAAGAGATAATTAATGTAGGGTTAACGAAAGAAATGTCAACACTGCTCAACTCTCCACATCATTATTTTTGCATAACCAACACGTTGCTTCAGAAACATTTGAACTCTGAGGAGCTATATCTTGAGAGCCGTAAATTAAAAGATATTGAAATAATTCCCCAACGGATTTCCAAGTTCCCTCCATAACAGCCAAGTAAAGTGAGGTCATGTTAATATAGATCAAATGAGAGACGTTGTCACCAATTTTTTTACTTTTCATAAAATTTATTTCAATTACCCTTCTATACAAATTCTAGGACCATAGTTGAATCTGATAGTAAAGGTTCATTATTAGCTCAAACCAGCTCAAAGAGCTGTTTGAGCTATTGTGATCTGCCACCGTAACTCTCTCTATCCGTCTATTTATCATGTCTGTTCACAATTGCCTTTAATGCTCTAAGGGGCACATTTGTCATACGAGGTCAAAAGGTGTGACTATTTTTGACGTGTTGCTATTGCTTTATCAAGGCAGTAGAGGGTTATCATTTTACCTAAGAGAAATTAAAACATTCCAAATTGTGGGTACATCTGTTCAAGAAATAACAGCCTCGTATGACAAGTACAGTTCCTGTAGTGATTAGAATATTCATTGCATTGGGAGTGATTTTCTTGCCATTGGAAGTCCTCACTGTGCAGTAGTTCAACAGGTTTGAGCTTCAGCACCGTTGGTGCTCTAGTCTGTTCTTTGAAAAAGGAAAAGACCATTGGCTGGGGCGGGGGGAGGAAAAAAGAAAGAACTGAAAGCGGTCTGGCAATGACTTTCGTACCTGAATGATAAAAAATATAAAGACTGTGAGAAAAGATTTACACTAGATTCGATGTAACTGAGAAACCTGCAATGACGTATAGCTATAAGGTTTTGGAGTCGGTGTGCAAGAGAAGAAAATTGCCCCCCCCCCAATTTACAATTACAGTGCTGTAGAATAAATAAGTATTAATTGCATTGGCTTCAAGCTTATCCGGAGAGTACCTCGCACTGTAAAAATGAGTAAACTGTCTAAGTAAAAGTTATAAAACCGTATTAGCCACTAACTATTAATATTCCCTCTTAGATCTCTTTAAAATATTCATGACTGGCGCCATACATCAATTTCGTTACATTTTTTGAAAGAGTGACGATTTCATTTTCATTCCCCCATTTCATTTCTGCCTAGACCGGGCGCGGGGCACGACCCCCCCCCTCTTCATAAGTACTTCCTCACAGTCATGATGCCAAGCATAATGTTTTCTTTGTTTTAGACTATGGAGGTGTATCTCTTCAACAAAACGCATTTTGTTGTTCTATTCTTCTGTTTGCAAAATGAGAAGTACAATAGTTTGGGTAACCATAGGACGGATTAGTGTTTGACCTTGGGAAGCAGTATTGTAGTAAACAATTTCATCGGTCTGCATTTCATTAGTGTCAATTTATGTCTACAGATGATCGAATTATTTTGTTTGTTGATGAAATTAGTTTGATAGTTAAAGGACTCATTCATTTCACAAAATCTATAAGTCAGATCCCGGAGATACTTGGAAATTTTCTGGCGACTCAAATTGCTTGATCATCATTGATGTTTGCAGAAACAGGAGGGAATTTCCCAAATTGAGTTTATTCTCTTTATTCTCCCCTTCCTTCCTTCCTTTTCAAATAAGGTGCGATTGGGATATGGAAAAAGTTTTCAAACTTTTGGATTTATGAAGTCATTTCGTTTCGGTTTTAAAATTCGGTACAGCTTGAAATCTCATCAACCTTTTAATGAGGAAAGTTGAACATATGTGTCTCATTCAATAGCATTTTTCCAAACCAAAGATTAATTTGAAGGGGGAACTCCCCAACAAATTCTCAGCAAACACAGTCAGACAGTCCAAAAACGTTTGCAATATGTGTTAAAAGCGTTTTATTTTTCAGTCCAGAAATGGAAATGTTAAATACGTTGTAAACATGTAATGCAACGTCTGAATAAAATGTTTCAAAATATTTTTCTCTATAAAAAAAACGGTGAATTCCGCAAATAGTTTTGTTTGTTCAAACGAAGTTTCTATTTGTCTGAACACGCGTTAGTAATTTTCTCAAAATGTTTTTCAAAGACGTTTGTAAAACGGTCAGACAATGTATTTGTGTTTGCTGGAGTTTAAAATGGACATATTACGCGGTAAACATGTATGTTACTTTAACCAATTGGATAATGTCCCGACACCATTCAAGTGCATTATAATATGACACAAATTTTTCATAAGACTAGGTATGACCCACAGATACATATTTCCATACGTCATGGTTACGACGCAACACAACTAGGCGCGGATCGAAGGGGGGCTTCCCCGACCTCAACCCCCTTTTTGCCACACTCAACAACAAGGATATGTGGAAATTATAGTATTAATGTGGAAGAATCGAAATGTTTGCATCCGAGTCTGGTGTTTGCTTGTGTCACATTCCAAAATTTGTTGCCTGATTTTCAGTTAAGTCCTCTTTGGAGTCTATTTTCGGTAAAGGCCTGTTTACACTGCACACGTTTCAGGACACATGTGTGTCAACATGTTGCCAAACACCTTGTGTTCGAAAATGTCGCCAGTGTGTACAGGACAGACCCAATCAGCAACATGTGTCCGCAACATGTATCCGGTGTAGACATAGGCAAACCATTTGTATCCAGTTGCGTCGAAAACATGATGCTAGACATGTGTCCTAGAATGTGTGAAAGTGAATGTCTACACAGGCCTTAACCCTATAATGTATCGTACAACCGACTACATGGTCAAGCGGTGACCTGTAAGAGCATCCGACTTGCAGTCAGGAGATCTGGAGTTTGACTCCAGGATAGGTCATACCAAAGAATTTAAAATGGAACCTATGCCATTGTGCTCGGTGCTCAGCACAAGCAATTGTAGGGAAAACAAAGTAGGGAAATCGAACCATTGAGCCACAACTGGAAAAAAGGTATGGCCGACCCGACTTAAATCAATTTGTTAGAAAGGGCCGTAAACCCTCGTCTAATTCATGTATGAAACGTTGTCATATTTTGTGCTTTGTCAGTCTAGCTGAATGGTGCGATAAGTCACTGTCTCATATCGAGTTAATGCAAAGTTTGGCAGTCGTTTTATGTTTTGCCTCAGTTTTCTGTGTCTTTGTTCATTTACTGGCGATTTGAATTCTTTTCGTCCTTTCTCTATTGTCAGCCTAATATTGGTGGCGTACTTTTAGGATTATTCCTCGCTTTACTCATCCTTGGCCTTATAGCAGCCTGGTGGTTCTGGAACGTGCTGTGCTGTGTGGTAAGTTATGATTATTCATACTTTATTTCTATCCTCAACTACTATTGGCCCATTGGTCCATTCCGGTATAAACTTCATGGTAACGGATAAACGCACTTGCATTAGGTTTTCCATTGTACTCGGGGATTGTGCTGTTAATGTGGTCATTTACTAACATTACAATATTTAAAACGTAAATCGAATTATTGTTTTGTATGAATGAAGAGGGTTAATTTTTCGGAAAATTTGCATCAGAACTGAGGTATAGACGAATACGGACAGAAAGCGATGGTCTGATTTTAGTCGGCCATAACTGGGGTCCTTCACCTATGAATCTTTCAATTTCCTTGCTTACCGGTACCATGCATGATTTTACACAGTATTGCCTCTCGGTTCCCTTAATTTCACGGTAAATGAGTTTTTGAAATTACATTTACACAAAATGAAGACGTTTTCAGGCTGATGGACCCCATTAATGGCTGCCTACAGTCTCGAATACAAGCTCTAATCGGATTCGTCTATAGTGCACTAACAGGGTTAATGCTATCACTGAATCTCATTCACGCGCTGGCATCAACCGGTCGTACATTATCATGTGCACGAGTCATTGTTGTTGACTCTTAAAGTAGCTTTTTACAATACTTTGAATCTCGAAAATAGTACGTATCATGAAGTGCATGGGCTGTTTGGAAGTTTTCTTTTCAACTTGTGATCAACCATGGTGAGTTGTATTGCTTGAGGAAGCTTTCCCATTATACAGGGAAAAATCAATAAGCCCCTTTAACAGACTTAGAACATGTAGGTGAGATGTGGTTACCAAACATATGGCGGAAAGGAAAAATGTATAATCTTTCATAGTACATCGTGACTAATGAAAACATGAACCAAACATAATGTACAGCGCAGGAAATAATCGCGGTGTTTGGAGAAATAAGGCTTTGTCGGTTTCTTTTCGACTGAACTCATTTGTCTCTTAGAAATAACAAGGTAGTCATAGCGCTCAACTCTGGCATTCTATACACACGTGACACAAAAAAACTTGAAATATTATTAAAATACTAGATATATACATTCATACAAATATACATACATACATACATACATACATACATACATACATACATACATACACACACATACACACATACATATATGCATGCATACATACATACATACATACATACATACATACATACATACATACCAGCAGTTAGACATTGTGGGGCTTTTCGTGTATATCACTGTGGGGCTGCACTGTTGGTATATAGTTACACTATGGGGTTGTCCAATTCAGTAAGTATAGCACTACGGTATGGGTCGAAAAAAGTTGTGTGCAGTGTGGGACTGTTTATGTGTACACATTATGGGAATAATTTTGTAATAAATCAGTGTGCTACTATCTGTATGTTTACATTGTGGGATTTTTTTTTTTTTTATGACACTGCACTATTCTAAAAGTAAGGACTGTCTATGTACTGGTATAGTGATAATTGTTGAATAGTCACCTTGTTTATAATTTCATGTGTTTATTATACAATGAAATAGTTTACACCAAAGTGAGCGGGTCCCTCAATGCTTGTCCCCCTGTGGGCTGGGGGTTGCGGAATATGCCCACCATATTCCTTGCCTGTCGATAGAGACGACTAAAGGGGAAGACTTCAATAGTACTTGAACAGTACTATGACACTATATAATACATTCATGTCGCTGTGTCCTTTAATCTTATCTAACTAAGTACATCAAAGCGAATGCACCTTTCTGTGAAATTTTTAGAGGTGTGCAGAAGTATCCATTTACATGGTGAAAATGAATTGTGACCAAGTGACTACAGAAAGAACAGCAAATTGTCTAATTTATAAGAAAATGAATATTGAAAGAAATTAAAACTGTTCTGTGGCATAGTCACAAACCATGCATGACCCAATACACTACAGCTGTCCATACCAAAATGTACCTGTGCCAAAGACCAATGGATAAAGAAATCTTCGAACAGGTGAATTCTCTCACATCGAGAGTCCAACTAGTATGTCTGATCTTATTATCTGTAGATTCACTTTAAAACTATATTCTGAATACAAGATTCCAAAAACAACCACTACCATACAAGTTAATTTGAAAGTCACAAAATTCTTATTTAAAAATTATCATGTTACAATGAGTGGCTTGTAAGAAGAGCAATGAACAAACAAATTATCAAGGAATACAAAAACACTTCAACTTTTAAGTATTTCACTTAATCCACTATTTTACCTTATCAAAGAGTTGTGAATAAAATCTTCTGGATGAAACTGTAGTGTGCACAGAAATTTTTAGGAGGAGGGAGGGGGTGGTTGGAGAGACTAAATTCACCTGAGTGAGGAAGGGGTTTAAGAGAGGCACTGAAAATTTTATGACATTGAATACTAGTACATCTAGGTTAGGCACTTAAAGCCAGTGACAAAAACAAGGTGGGGGCGGCAAGCAGGTAAAAGTATGGTTGACAGCCTGAAAGAGTCTGCTGAAGGATGGGGATTCCTAAGTATAGTCTAATGCCACAAATGTTATTTTTGAAGACAACTCATGTTATTCACTCATGCTATTTGTGTGGGAAGGTTTAAATGAAGTTTTTAAAAGAAAGTGGGCAAGGTTTCCTGGTTATCTTCAAAAGATACTGTATCTAAGGATAGAGGCTGAAGCTCCCCTGGTTCCCCTGTTGTGCAAACTACTGCAGCATGCTTCCATAATATTCAATTTTGAAGCAACTGCATCATTTCAAATTGAAATTATGGATTTCTTGACATGAACAATTCAACACAATTGAAAATTACAGGTTAGCAGGAGGATTTATAAATGCTACAAAAATCAAGAAGGAACAGTTCAATTACTAGATATGCCCCTTGTGTTGAAGCATTTGGTTGATCTGTACTTTACTACATTAGGCAAGAGAGCAGGAAAGACACTGCTTTATCATCAAAAATCACAAAACCACTCGTGGCTGGTTTACACACTTCTCTACAATGCTGACTCACCTGCCGACATAACATTAAGACATGACTAATATTTGAATTGTTCAAATACTTAAAAATGTCGGCAAAACTGTATTTGAAAGAGATGTGGTAAAAAATTGCAATTATTGTATACAATTCAAAAGGCAAGGGTTGAGGCCAACATTACTATCTGGTTAAATGTTGCACAGTTCATTTTTTTCACTATTTAATCACTCTTGCTATTCAAACATGTAAACAAAGCCTTCATCTTCACATTTTTGTTATTTGTTTTGCCACATTTTTTCATTTATGCAGAAATTTGACCAGGAATAGCAAAAGAGAAGATGGTACGCTGAATAGTGAAATCGTTATTTGGGGACCATTATTCGTGATATCTATATATGTAATTGTAAAAACTATGCCAAAATTGTACTAATTGTCAGGTATGTAGTGTGCATATGGCACCGGGCTATTGATGAATGCGTTGGTCTTGGTTTGGTCCCATGCTGATCTCAAGTGGCAACGCGCGGATGTAACTGGGATATACAAGGTGAATATGGGGGGGGTATGATTCAATTATAACTGGGTAACGGACATAGGCCTATATAAGCTGTTTGACAGTTGTAAGTTCTATCGTGCATAGGCGTGCGAGGCCGTGACCGAGAGGCAGATTTCCCTTCAACAATTTTTTACATTGAAAATTCTAAAAATAAAAAAATTACAGACATGAAATTCCTGTTTCAGGGCTGGGTACATGCACCTCAGAACACTCGCCAAGGGTCGTTTCCGGCCATCTGGAGGGTTTGTAAGGCCCAAAATTTTCTTGTACGCTCCATGCCAACCGATGGTGGTGCTCCGCTTAGATAGAGTACACAATTCAATCATCCATAAATGGCCTTGCCCCCCCCCCCCCCCCTTGTAAAAATTTCTGCAGATGCCCATGCAAGGAGGAGCCATTATTTCAACTCCTGTAGGAGTTATTATTTGGGAAGGTGGTATATCTATGATTTCTCCCTTTTTGATCTCAACCAGCTGATTTTACTCTTGATGCTGGTTAGAGGAATCTTCCAAATAGAGCCCCCATCAGTTTGACTTTGGTGCATACCTCTCCTAATAGCTTTCTCCCCTGGTGTTTTTTGTTTGGGAAAGAACTTGTGGAAATATTTTTCCACTTCTGCAAGTTCACTTTCCTTCCATTTGTGTCTGGAAGTATATTTTCTGACCCTCTTCACCCTCTTCTTTGCAGGGCGCTCTTCAGCTGCAGAGAACAATATCTACTAATTTCCAGTATATTTAATATAACAATAAGCTTTTAGACAAAGTTTCCCTTTTCTATGCTGAACTAAAAATGTAATCATTGAAGACCTCTAACTTTTGAAGTTTATATTGACAGATTATAAATCAACAGGTTCTGTACATTTAGGTGTTAATTCTGTCTTAACTCTCACACACTAAAACTGGTAGTATGACCATTTGCAGGAGTTGAATTTACTATTCTTTGCTGAGGTTTTTTTTTTCAGCTTCTAACTTTTTGAAAGAAAAGTGGTGATGAACATTCATTGCCATGGCAAGTTAAATATATTTTGGAAAAGGAGTTGACTGTCAAATACTGGAACATTGTCCAGTGCCGCAATTTACCCAGACTGAAGCTGCCCCATTCTCTTCCAAAAAGGGACAACAAGCAGCCAGTAATTTCAAAATATGAAATTTGCTCTTAACCTCTGGTGACCCCAGATGACTATGATTTCCTCCCCTGGTAACTATTATGCATCTATGTACTACGTATGAAATTCAGCCACTATTTACTACTATTTACTACCTGGAGATATTGTGATTTGAGCAACACTGGCCCCAGATGACATTTGAAGTTCATCAAACACAATGGGCATGGGTTCATATCCTGACTATTATAGATTCACACAAGAAGGAACAACTACAGTGGCGCATGAACTTTTGAGGGGAATAAAGTCTTTACCTTTGACAGGGGACGTAGAAAGGATTTGACAAATGCAGGCCCCGTCGAATTGCTGAGGACAAGCTGTTTGAAAGGTTTCAGCAAGTTAACCTCCAGTGACAAATAAGCTTTGACCTCCAACAAAAGCAAGCATTTTCCTCTTAACAGCTTGTACAGTTCTGTAATGTGAGTAGTGAACATCAATAGGTGTAAGTGGGGAATTTGAGTAACCTATGCCAATTTTCCGATTTTTGACATTGTGCACTGCAAATCTGTGGAAATTGCTACCATTTTCTTTTTTTTTTGGGGGGGGGGGGGGGAGTCTGAAACAGACTGATATAGCTCATCATTTTGCATCTGAGCTCTTTCTTGAAAGCAAATATTTTCCAAAGTTTTATTCAGTACTTCCAAATCACACATGATAACAAGCTGTTTAAAGAAAAACTCAATTTCACAGTATGTTTTAGAGAACTTTTCAAGATGCTGGATGCACAAATGGAACTGAATCAAGTCTGCAAAGCCTAACTGTCTGCAAGCTGTGTATGCACATATATACACAGATACATTTTTTTCAAAATGAACTCTAGCGCCTACACAATGATGAAGCATCGTCATCATCATCTTCAGGCTCCTGAGGCAGGTCCGGAACATACTCTTCTTCTTCTTCTTCAGTTTAACTGTCCATATCTTTTGGGCTTACCAAATCTAGAAAAAAAAAATCAAAACATAAAAAGCAGGTCACACTGACTGCAAGGATTTTTTTTATTGCATTGGTGATCTAATTTTTGTGAGTTTTTAAATTTTCACCATCTCTGGTGGGAAAGAACCAATTAAGCCTTTGCTCGTGAAAAAACATGATTTGATACGAATTAAACTTACCAGACTGAAAAGAACACTATTTGCTAAACCACAATTAGGGAATTTGCTTCTATTGAGCCTGCCAGGCTCCCAGAATCTATAACAACTTTTAGCCAAAATTTCCGGACAATTCAGTACAATTGTCCGGAAATATTTTCTCCTCAATACTTAACCACAAAATGGCAGATTTATGATGCCTGACGAGGGTATCCCTCTAATGGGGCAATGTTAAGTGACCTCTGACAGGAGATTTAGGATGCTGAGTAAACTAGCATGACAGGTGACAAGTTATAAATGACTCCTTGTGAAGTAGCTCTTATAGGATGACCTATATATACAGTGACAGGGGATTTACCATGTTCAGTTATTACAGTGCACGAGCTGATCAGTGGCATATCCTGGGTGTATGAAGAATAGCCTATTATTAGTAGGAATTAGTGTAGTGGTGATACAGGGGAAACTGTAATATATGGTGGGTTTGATTAGATGATCCAGTTCCTCCCAACTTACTGGTATGGAAATTTTTACCACCAGCTACTGTCAATTGGTCAGTCTTTTAATTTAAACACTGAATTTAATGGCACAGACATGCTGTAGAATTACAGAACAAAAAGTAAAGAAATACAAAGCAGGTACGGAAAAGGTGCTGTCAATTTTTGGAGACAAACTCACAGTGCTTTTTTCTGCTGTCTTTATGTATTCCTTTATTTTTTTCTGCAAATCTACAGAACTTATTTCAGTGCATGTATCAAGGAATGTCAGATGCCATTATGCAATTTGTACTTCAAAAGGCCAATGGCCAGTACAGTCTTTTGAATTATTAGATGCTCAGGCAAAATTTGGAAAGGCCCATGGTCAGCAGTATAATAAAAGCAAAAAGCTTTGAGTAGCATATAGAAGTCAGGTCAAGCAACAAGTATACAAATTTTGACAAATTCAATTTATGAAAGCTGCAAATCAGTTCAAACGAGTACTCCCTCTTGAACTCATTGTATTGTACAATTCATTTCTACGTAGTGGGGTCTGAAGGGAGGAGGGGGCATGGGGGCATTAGGCCATGCCCCCCTCACTGATGCCATTTTTTTAGATCCTAAAAATACGTAGCCATACTTTGGTAACACAGATTTTACTTCAAAAGATAGCATATGTGGCACGAGATTGCATTTAAGGACACCCAATTTCTCAAAAAAATTTCAAAGGGGAAGGATTGTTTCTGCAGGGCCCCTCAGTGAATCTAATTAATTTTAATTCCTACAAGGCAAATTTTGTCAAATTCCAAATTTTACTTAAAAACGTAACCTCTGCATCTCCCTGCTGTCACCGATTGCCTCCACGGACATGCACCTCCCTTTTTAAGAATTTTCAAAACGGAAGAGCCCACCCCTTAGACTCCTTCCCCTGCCGACATAGAAGTACGGGACGGGGACTGGAGAACAGAAGGTGTTCAGGTGCCGTGAGAAATAGTTTGCCATTTATCACGCAAGAGTTGTAAGGGCTGAAATCATTAACAGATGGGAGTTCAAGCAGTCACAGACAATTCAACGGATCCAGTTTATTTAGCCAAGACACACAATAGAGCAGCATTGGCATACTTCAATTTGGTTGTATATTTTCCCAAAAAGAATCAAAAGCATTTAACATAGGCCTACAAGTGGAAGTACATTTTACGTGGTAATTTCCTGATCACTTAGCATGTTCCTAATTTTTTTCTAATTGCACACAAAAGCTAAACATAGCAAACTAAGCTCCTGTTCCCCTTTACTGATCGATGCTCTTTTATTTTGTCTCCTATAAGTATGCAAATTTAATGAAGTTTTACCATGATACTTCGAAAGGTAGCGTAATTAAGTGGCTTATAAGATTGCATGTAAAGACACAAAAGTTTGTTTTATCCTCATGAACCACTAGTCACAATTCAATTTTTAACTCTGTTCCTGTCAAAGTCGACAATCTTGCACTATTTTGCATCTAGCCTCCCTGAAAACGCCAAAAATTTTCAAATTTTTCCAAGACCCCTCCCCCAGGTCGGCGATCGTTCAACATACTACATGCCCCTGCTCCTGCATATGCCACTGTTTTTAGGTGTTGTATTTATTTAAAATATTATGCTATGTAAAAGAATAAAAAGGCTGCATGTCCTTCATGTAATAGTCCAGAGCCTTTACAGCATTTAAGTGTGTCTTTCTTTGTACAATATGAACTTGTAACAGAAGCACCTTATAAGGAGGACTTGAAAGTGATGCAATAAACATAGTTGTAAATTATTGACATTCTCTTAAAAGGAATGCAGTCACCTCAATTTGAATTCAAGTAGTGTAGTAGCTAGTAGCCTACTGTCCTGTTTCATGGTGATCATTGATATAGTTGATCATGTGACAATATTTCTTCTCCACAACGGTGACGTTGTGGATATGGCCAGTGCAGTTAGTGCCAAAACTATACGTTTACATGAGTGGTTGATTATAAACTGATCATAGGCGGGGCGGCAGTAAAAAATGAAGGGGTGGAAGCATGCTTGCACCCCCACTTCCTGGGTCAGAAAAACCCTTTCTTCATTGTTCCATACAGTACCTCAAATAAAAGCAAAATTTCCGATGCGCTTTCTCGTGAAGTAAAATGCAATGTAGAATGCATATTAGTTCTCGCTCATAAATCGTTTGGTAAACTTTTCCCAGCTCTGGATTTGACAAAATCCGATATTTACCAAATGTGATACCACATTATTAAGAAACAAAGACGGATAAATTGCTATTTTTTTAAGCTGTCTTTCAAAGATTTCCAATTTTTTCTTTAATGAAAGCTCTTGATTTTGATATATTTTGTCTTAAAAGGACAACAAAGTTTGGAAACTTTAAAATTGTCATTGGAGAGTGTCAGTAGGTAACATGATGTAGCAACAATGATTCAGTCATCGTGCAATTCCTCAGATTTGCCTCCAATATATGAAAGCAGTGCAGATTCTTCAGTAATATCCCAACTCTTTAAATTTTCTAACAGGAAACCCAGAATCCAAAGCTTTCTGCAATACAAGCTCCATATCAACATCGATTTGTTTGAAAGAACAAAAATTTTGTTGCGATTCCCTCGCCACCACAATTCGTTCCTGATACAGTGGTGATCACACTTGAAGCAAAAATCGGAAAACTTAGCTTCTTCTCACAAGCCTGTTACATGCTATTTTGCTCTCTGAGGGGTCACGATTTTGCAAAATTTTCTGTTCGCTCTGCCCCAACTGAAGATAGTCTTCCGAGCGTGACTTCATATTCCTGGCAGGGAACCTTTAACCTACCGTACTCAAATGCTCTCATTTACACCTACCATCTGATACCCTTCAACTCTGTCAGTTGAGTAGTCTATGTAGAAGAATTCTTTAGTTATTGAAGTGTCAAAATGTTATCAATGTTCAATGTTGCAGATCAGTGACGTAGCTACAAGAGGCAGGGGGTGATTTCCCCCTGGTTCGAAAAAGTGCAAAATTAGGAAATTTGCCATTTGGGACACCAATCAACTACAGTGCGTTTTTCTACTTTTCCTTCATAAAATTCCAAATTCTTCCTAATGAAAGTTCCATATTTGTAGCGACTAAGAAAGGCAAAATTTTCTTAACTGCCACCCATAATGCAGTTAGTTGTCGCTCATAAAAGCAGTCAGTGATAAAGTTTTCCAAGCCACTACAGTGCCGTTTCCCTAAAGTTTTCTTCAATATAGGCTTTTAATCTTTAAATATTTTCTAAATTTTCTTCAATATAGGCTCTTAATCTTTAAATATTTTGTCTAAAAAAGGCACCAAAATTTCGGAAGCTCTTTGAATGTCGCCAAGAAGCCTCAATCTGTACTTCTTAGGTAACATCATGTAAGAACAACGATCTTCAGTTGACATGCATGATCTCAGATATATGTTAATAGGAAACGCAGATTCTTCGATAGTCCCCCAAATATTCTAATTTCCTTTCAGGAAACCCTAAATCTTTTTTTTTCTTTGGCAATGCAGGCTCTATATTTTCCTAATAGGCCTACAGTACAGTTCACGCTGAAGAACAAATCAGATTTGTATTTTATTTTTTTTTTTTTGTTCTTGCATTAGTACCAAATACACCATGAACAGCAACGCACATGGAAAACACATACAACTTGCACTGCACTAGGCAAAGCATCGATCGGCCCAGCCAGTCTAAGGCCTAAGTAATCTTCAGCCTAAACACTCAGTAATTTTTGAAACGTTTTAGTTAAAATTCATAAACCTTGCTGTTTTTCTTGTATTAATTTTCCTCATTTTTGGGTTTCAAGTTGAAAAATGAAACTCTCCCAATTTTGAAGTCAGACAGGTTGACAGGCACTATGACAAGAGCCTTATGGGTTTCACACTTCACAGGACTTGTCCCATTTGCTCTTTTTCCTGCTTCTTACACGCCTCCCTTTAATATCCTACAAATTTTTATTTTTGTTGTCAGTTACCTTGAAATATACTTTAAACACCATGCAGTCATAGGGAAAGCCATAAATATTATATACTCTGCAGAATAAACCCTTCATGTCTTTATTACCTACAGTGGGATGCAAACAAATCTAAAGGAGAAATTAAAACTGTTGTAAAAGTATTCATTTGATCTTTTGCTTGGAATCTGACAATTTCTTTCTGCTTGTTTGAAATTAGAGGTATGACCTTGCAAGGCCAGTCCCAAGATTCACCCTGAACAGCAATGGGAGGTGTTAAGTGCACTGCACAGGGCAATAAAGCTTTCAGTATGTTTGTTTACTCAGTCAGGTCATGTAAGGTGAAGAGCTCAGTAGCTGTCTGTCTTTTAGGTAGGAATCTATGAGTGAACAAACCTCCAGATGTATGATTTTCATTTTTCTTTCAATTTCAAGTACTGATCCTATCAGGCATAGCTAAGACTTATTTGCAGGGGTGGGGGTGGGGGGAGGGAAGCACCCAAATTTTCCAATTTTTTCCTACTGTATGGCAGCACCAACTTAAGTAATTTGGGGAGGGACAAGCAAATCAAGGGCAGAGAGCTTCCTGGGGAAAATATTCTCAGTTAGACCAAATTAGATGAGTAGCAGGGAAAAAGCAACCATGGCATATGAAAGGACATCCTCTTAGGTAGAAATTCAACTCATTTCTCCCTGCCCACACAAATGTAGTGCCCTTATGCTGCCTAACTCAGGCACAACCTTAGTAGAAAATTGCAGCAAATTGTTTATCAATGTTGAAGTATGAAAGCTGCTTATGTTAGCCCACAAAGACGTACCTTGGCACAATAAAAATTTCAGAATATATACCATGGTAAAATATTGTAATTAAGTTCAATAATTCATCAAGCTCTTAAGTGCGGGTTGGAAGTATGCAGGTCATGGACCCTCCCCCTCCCTAAATCTTCTGGCTCTTGACTCATGGTTTTTAGAGGGGTGAAAATATGTGTGGAACTATCGATCCTCAACTTGGTCACACATCAACTAGACCAGTGGATGTCTATATGAGAATTTTTTCAGAGCAAATTGCCAAATTAATTCCAGAAAAAACACATTCCCTTCACATTCCCCTTATGGCATAAATATTGAGTCATATTATTTTACCCTCCTCCCCTGGATTATGATCATGTACTGCCCCCACTTCCTTAAGAAAGTCTATAAACAGTAAGCTGCAATTTTCCCCTCCATTGTCCTAGTATACTCACCCCTCTCCTTCCTCAACCTCCCCCCTCCCAACTAACACATCTCATCACCAAACACCAATGATGGGAGATGGGAGGCCACTTTTATGATGAAACTTCCCTACAGTTTATTAGCTTTCAAAGTAATTTTCAATTGAGTGACCATGCATATGGGTCAGTTAACTGTACCAGCTAGGGTTCCACCCACTCAATGTATAGGCCTACAGTTCTACTATAAATGTGAAAAAAAAAATTATAGCCTATTTCTAATTTTTCCCCTATTCTTACAAGTAATTCCTTCCCTCATTATATCCTCCAAGGTACAGTGTATTTTGTTCCGAGAAGATCATTCTTCCACAAGTTTCCGCTGTCTATAAACAACATTTAATTAAAAACACCCAAGAAAGTGGTCACCCAAAGATTATATGGATGCCCATATACTTACTAATGATTTCAAAATTGTTCAATTAAAGCATATAAGGAAAAGTGATCAAACAATGTAAAAGATTATTTTTTTTGATTAGGAGAAATATTTTAAATAATTTTCCAGGCCAGCTCACTTATAGGTAACATATAAGGGCAAATTATTTGTAAAATTGGGACCTAATGCTTATTTTTGACAGGTCTTGACCATTTGTCATCTCCTGTTCAAGTTTTTCAGCATAGAATTTGTTTTAGGCTATTGAACCCTTTAAATACTTAATGTGGGCACACACTATATACTCATACAGTATCTAGCACTTACCAATTCAACTTGCCAATTCCTTCAGACTGGTACCACAGAAATTGGTAGCACAACTGTAGGGAATTAGAAATGAACTATATACTGTATGCAGACTGTATGCAGACTGGCAGTTTTCACTGACCCACATACTGTACGTATACCATCACAATATAGGGCAATTTGTTCACATTCCTTCACAAGCAAGCTGACCAAACCACAAATGATCAGCTCCTCTGGGATACTGAAAACAGGACTAAGTCTGCAGAAGTTTATGATGGATGGTGGGGTGTCATGGCTGTGACAGCAACCTGCCATTAGATTGCTCCTGGGTCACAGTGTTTATTTTGAATGGTTAGAAGTTTTTTCTCCTAGGAGTTGTTAATGGGATTGCTGGAAAGGATAGTCAGTGGCAAAACTGGCAATAGAATTCTAGTGTCATGGATGAAATCTGCCTGTTCCCATGCAAGGGCTAGTGGAATTATACTGTATCATAGATAATATCAGTAGGAAAAATGGGAAGGGATACTGCTGAATTCATTTTGGGCTATCAATTTACAGACATCAGAGACAAATGGTTGAATGAAGATTTTTAACAACAAACAACTATTAAATACAGTCCACTTATCTTTTACTGATGATTTCAGTTGGGGGGGGGGGGGGGGAGAGGAAGGTATGGAGGGGGTATGAAATGGAGGTCCATCAAAAATATAATTATTGAGTGCTCTGGGCAGTCAAAAAGTGTGCATTATCCCACCTTTTGAAATGATTAATTGGAAAGATTCTATTGTTACATTCGACTGTAAAAGGTGTCATATGGATGGTTTAATGTCACAAAACAACTGACTTTTACAAGATCATGCATTCACATTATTTGAGGACAGTTGTAGGAGCTGGTGTTTCCATTAGGTAGAAAATTCCTACACAATTACCTACAGTAAATGCTGTTATCCATCTAGTGTGCAGGGATACAGGTAGGGATGCACCGGAACCAACTTGAAATCCGGCCGGATTTTTCCCGGCCGGAACCGGATTTTTGCAATGCAGATGAATAATGTGAAATTCAGAAAAGCAGAGAAACCCTGGGATAGGAGTTTTCTGCTTTGTGATGTAATGTTTGTGAAGGACTAATGGGAAATGTCTATAAATTTGTCTTCAAGTGTTGTACAAGTGTATTTAACTTATTTTTTAACCAAAAATTGCCATATAGTAGAAAAAAAAGGCATGAAAAACTGTTCCTGCAGAAGTACAGCAAAACTGTTGCAAAGCAGGGCAAGTAAAAGCTCTTTGTATTTTCCCTCCTTAAGTGAGTATTTGTAGAGAAAACTCCTGAGGGAATCTTGAAAGTTGTTTTGCATGTCACTTTGTTCTTTTTGAACTAGAGTACATCACCACTTGTTCAAAATATTGTACAAATTATGTAGACCAGTAATACTTGGCAAAGAGAGTCCTTGGATAGTGATTACTGAATGGAAAGCTCATATGTACTGTAAAAAGACAAGGGGTAAGGTTTTTAACTATGCACAGCACCATTGTTTTATACACCATTTCTAGTATTTAAACATGCCATGATCTCAAAAAACTGAAGCACATTTATCATTAATAATTTTTTTGGCAGAGATACTGTATGTCACACATTTTGACATTATGTATTATACTGTATGTTTGATAACATATTTAGTGGTCCACCGATTATGCTATAATCGGTAATACCCAATTACCGATTAATTAATTAAACAATCGGCCCAATGCCAATTACCAATTATTAGAAAAAGGGAAATCACATGTTTGTCTTTATAGTACGTGTCCCTTGCTTCGTGCACATCGTGTATATCATAACCAGTTTAGGATAGAAAATACTGGGAATAGTTCCGTTCGTTTCGCAAACGGAATATCATTTTTATAGGGGTAATATTTACAATTCAAAAGTGAAGATACAAATCAACTGTTAATACAATAGAATTGTTTGCAGTGGATGTCATATGCCCTTTGATAATTTAGTTCTAAGGCCAACATCAGGCTCTGTCTAGTTTTCATCCCCCAATCATGTCGGGACATTTCTATTCTTTTACTGTACTGGATTGTAGTTGCTTTAATGTACTGTTGCTACAACTCTCGAGCTCCCGTCTTAACCAACCCCATGTAGAGCAATCATAATAATCTTAGCAGTTCTGGGCAGCAAAACAATTGCACCCGATTAATGTATCTTATGGTTCCTTTCAGATATAAATATCCCTGTATATTTTTAGCAGTTCTCTTCCCAAACTTATGTCTTGTTTAAAAAGAATCTGCAACTGAAATGCAAGAAAGTCAGATCCCCACATAATCCACATAGGCAGATATTTGTGGTGCCGTTGCTATGTGAATTTAGCATGGTACTCGCCTGGCTTTGCTAGCTGGCTATATAAGCCAGTCTGTTCTATGCGTATTGTGCAGAACAGTTTGTAAAGCAACTTACGCGGCGCTTTCTGAGAGACAGCAAGGAATACACCTTGAATGCAATTCTAAATCTAATTTCAGGTAAAACAAATGGGTTATAGCAGAAAAAATCAAACAATCATTCCCATGGCAGGCCGGTTAAATTTATACGTTTGTGATTATCAATGTATCTCGTTTTGGCAGGAAGTTAATGGATTGAGTATTTACAGGGATTTTAATGAAACTAAGAGCCCTTTTTCAAGTATATTTAGCCCCTTTTTTCCAGTTTGCTAATAATCGGTGGCAATGATCGGTTGAATGGCAGAAATTTACCAATGCCGATCATTTACCAATGACAGAATAATCGGCTAGATGTCAATTACTTAACAGATGATCGGTTGAACATTAATCATATTGTGTATACTTAAGTGGGTGTGATGAATTATTAGGGACAGAAAACATTAATATTGACCCCATAGGCAACTTTAGATGTAATGAGTAATGTCTTCTGAAATTCAAGATGAAACACATTTCCTGCTTGTACTACACAACTTTAATGGGCAAGTAAGTGTTAAAAAGTAAAGAAAAGTAAAGTGAAGTGTTCAAGTGTATATTTTATACACAACCCAATGGAATTAAACTGATACACTGCCTTGAATGATGTGACTCAGGTACAACTGTAATGGATTATCCATTTTGTACAGTACTACTGTGCACTGCAGTAGACTTATTTAAATTGCATGACAGGTCTTTTCATCCATTCAGTTTATTTCACACAGCTGGAGAAATTTGAAATCATATTTGTAACATGTACATGTAAATCAGTTACTTTTATAACTTTGTTGCCTGTTTGGTTCAGTCATTTTTAAGGGTTAAATAAAGGTGTTCAAATGTTATATACTGTAACATGCACTGACAAGCTATAATTTATGAACTTTAAATTAATTCTGAGACAGTTACTGCAGTTTTCCTGTTTGTTTTAACTCAGATCATGTACATAATGCTACCCAAGTTTACAGAAAATCCGGTTCCGGCGGGATTTAAAAAAAATCCGGCTGGAACCGGAACCGGATATTTTTTCACTATTCGGCCGGATAATCCGGCCGGACCGGATATCCGGTGCATCCCTAGATACAGGTATCCCAATGAAGGTGATGACATAATGCATCCTAGCTAACATGTTAGTTTACCTACTTAAATTTAAATGTGGCTGCATTGACACCAGAAACACAAAAAACATTGCTTTAGAGAATCCCTACAGGAAATACTTCAAATCCATAAAAAACAGTCCCACACTGCACACAACTTTTTTCAACTCACAGTGTAGTGCTATACTTTCTGAATTTTGACAACCCCATAGTGTAGCTTTACTAACAGTGCAGCCCCACAGTGACATACATTAAAAACCCCACAATGTAAAACTGCAGTGCAATAAGGAGAACATGTCCAGATCCTAAGTAAAATTGATATCTCACTACCTCTTTCAGATGAACATAAGAATTGTAAAGGTTGTTGAGCAACTGTATTGAAATTAATTCCCAACTGAGTTAGGCTGACTGAGGATAAATTCACACAGTACACAATCGCATTGTCACAGGATTCAAGAGGGTTTCAAACTGCTTACAGTTCTACTGTAAGTACTATTGCAATGACATAGGCTTGTGGAAAAATGTTCTTGCAGTGCATTTGGTTTAGAGCTAATCCGTGTACATAAAACAATGGGACTGCAAGCACATTAAGTTGGGGGATACATGATAAACCATGGCCAGAACCAGTGTTGTAACAAGCCGAGTCACTGACTCCCACTGGAGTCGACTTGAGTCGGATTTTGTGTTGACCTAATGTGACTCAAGCCTAGAATCCAAAATGAATTGACTTGACTCGAGCCAACACCTCAAATGACTTGACTATAATGACTCAAGTCTGAAGAGTCTATAGTGACAGAAACAGACCCAAATCACATCAAAACTAGACTCAAGTCAAAGTAAAGGACTTAATTGAGTCAGCTGTAAAGATTTGCCAGGGAAACAAGCAAGCAAGACAAATGTTTTACCAAATAAACTATGTACATACTGTATGCCATGCCTGCCCCTTATGCTAATCGATTGCCAAAGTTTACCGTATATTCATCACAATTTATTACTGCACTGTGCACAAAAATGAATCCAACCACATGACGGTTTACGTATACGTACCCAATTGTTGATTGAAAGACAAAATATCTCTTTGCAAATGTACAGCTAACTTAACTTAATAATAGTTAAGTGCACTCGACTTGAATTGTCCACAGTAACTGTAATAGATGACTGTGATTGTGCCAAAACTGTTGCACTTCATGTACCTCCAAAAAGATAACTCTAGAAACCATCAGGTTCTTCAATCATTTTGTGTGTCAACACTTTGTTATTTGTTAATACTTCTGAATATTCTGCATGTTATTATTCATCATATGATTGGTGATGAGTTGTCTGTGCCATGCACAAAACCCAGCAATTCCACATTTGACCCCCCCCTTTGGGCTGAGGGTTGTAGAACATGCCCATGGCATTTCCCACCTGTCGTAGGAGGCAACTAAATGGAAGAACTTGGTTGAACTTTTTGAAACCAAATTTGAATCGTTTTTGAAACCTCGAAATAGTATTCAAACTGAACATTTTTACATAGTTGACATGACACTGTGAAACACGTTGTTGGTGTGTCATTAAATATCTCACCTAATAACAGATTAACTATCAAACTCTTACAAGTTGTAAGCAACATATTTCATCTCTCATTGCTGTTTCAAAGTGGCTGGAGGGGGGGAGGGAGAAACTTGTAAATTGTATGCCCTAAAAATTGACTCTAGGTAGCAGAAACAGGTGCCTATTCAAGTAGGGATGGGACAACCACAGACAGGAATCCAAAACTTTTGTGAGGCTAGGGGACAAGACAGGAAATCGACTTTGTTCACCAACCACATACACAGAGCCCATGGTTAGGACCCCAACTGAGATGCAGGAATGCAAGAGGGGAAATTTAGGGGGCAATCTGATAAGAGTGGCTCAGAATAAATAACTTTGCATAAGTGTATGCCTACTTGTTGAGTTAGCAGAAGTCCAGTTTTAGTTCTCGCTGGTGTCCGGGCAGGTTTGTAAAACTGCCCACAATGTCCAGCTTCCATGAATTTCTCGTATGATCTAACAGCTTTTTGCAAAACATTCTTCATTCAATCTGAAGAACCTTTGAAAATCTATATTGCACTATTTTGCATCTAGACACCCAAAACTGAAAAAATTTCCAACAGGAGGACACCCACTGTCCTGATACTATTTCCCCAGGATTGCAATCTGTGTCCTCCTGTACAGAAAATAAATTGGGTAACCCTAGTCACTCCTGACAAACCTCAGGTTACTTAGAATGGGCATCAGCATTAGAAGCAATATGAATGTGTATGTAGTTGAGAAAGTTTTTGTAATGCCAAGTGCCCTAACGTTGCGGGTTAGTTGGATAGGGAGCACACACGGCAACCATTTCTACAAGCCTACCACTAACAAGTTGCATGCAGAATCTGCACCTAGGCATTATCAATTCTCCAAAATTTGTCTGCCAATTAGATTGTGGGTATGCTACTTGTAGAAAGCACAGTTGGGTGAACTTTAAGGCTGGGTAAATATGCAACCTTCTCAGTATAGTTGGAGACTATCTTGTATTTCCACTAGATAATTTTATTATGATTTTTGTTGGGGTGGGGGAGGGGGTTTCAAAACCATGCTTTGCAAACATTTGGGGGACACTTTTCCTGGAACTTGTAACTTTATAAGCTATAATGCATAAATTTGGCAAGATATGTGGTATGCAACTTTAGCAAGTAACATATAAACCATTATCAGGAATAAAATAATAATATAACATGCAAGCATGCATGGGGCTCTGAATTTTATTACCGTACAGGTCTTCTAAAACGCGATTTCTCGAGATGACTTGTTAACTTATGGAACTGACTCGAGCTGACTCTAACAAATATTTGACTTGACTTGCTTTTGTTATGAATTGAGAAAGTGCCTGATTTGACTTGACTCAAGCAATGTTGGGAATAACTTGCCTTAACTGGAGACTTGAGCCCATTTGAATTGACTTGTTACTCGACCAAATGAAGACTCATTACAACACTGCCAGGAACCTATATCACCATATGCGATATGAGGAGCGAGTTATCAAGCTTTCACAAAACTTGAAATTTAAAGTAAAATCACACATACTACAAGTTGCATACACTATATCAATCAGGAGGTGCATTATTGGCCAATATGTTATACCTGTCTACATATGAACTTATTTGCCACGATCGTGAAAATTTTTGGTGATACAAAAGCCATACCTCGATATGAGTTTTTTCATATCCCCAAACCTAATTCCAAGGCATTTATTTTGAACTCTTAGTATTTGAAGCATCCTAGAGCATATTTAGGAGATGGGAAGGAAATCAGTACCAGGGTAGGAATTTGTACGGAGTGAGTTTATAATGAAAACACAAGTAAGAACCCTCAGAAAGTTGTCAATTTCAAGTTCAATGGCATATTTTTCTCTATGACTCCTGGGAAAGTACTGAAAGAGTACCTCCTATATTTTGTAAAGAAAGATCCTTCATAGCTGTAATAATTCTCAACTACTACCAGTCAATTAGCATCCATCAGGTCACCTTGGTTTATGCTAAGAGTGGGGGGTTCATAATAGTGTTTGCACTGGGTACCCAGGTACCCGACAGACGTTGTTACCATCCAGCTAGAAAATTACTACCCGGGTAACGTTTTTCTATGATTTCTTTTTGATCTTTGCAAAATAACATGATTATTGAAACTAACAAAATGTATTTACCCACATCTCATTCACAATTATTTGAAATGGAGTTGCTTTTGCATGTCGGAAAAATTACCCTTAGCACCATCTCGTCAGAAACTGTTCTCAGTACTAATATGCCCGTTTAAGCATTTGAAAATGACCATGAAGGTTGACATTTGATAGCAGTTTATCTCATAAACTGAAAGGGGATGTTGCCCTTCAGTGAACTAAAGTAATTTGATTCCCTTTTTGCCAGCACTTATTTCCGGATTTGTTGGAAGTTGTTTGAACCCCAAAGTTGTTGGGTTTCTATTGTACCAGAATGCTAATCAAATCTGCTGCTCATTGAAGCAGCTAACTGGAGTACTGGAACCAGTGGTCGGGTACTATAATAGGGAACCGCAGTTTTTCCCTAAAAACTGTGGTAGCCATGACGGACCTCCTTAAAGGCTAATATCCCATAATGGTTTGTTTACGTAACATGCTTTTGTTAACTTGCATTTTTCCAGAAACAATTCTCACGATGCATGTTTCTAACATAAATCCGCTCCTATACCAGATAAGGAAACAGCATTGGCCTACTATACTGTGCATAGCCTTGCCTATCCCTTTGACAAATGATCTTCAAAAGTCAGCTCATAAATAATTTGCACCCAGTGTGTGTGGATCTACAACGTTCCTAAACTTATGCCCAGAAATAGAGCAAAAGACCTGCAAGAAATATTACACTATTTCCAAAGTCCTCTCGACCCTTTGGCAAAGGGCCGTTCGGCGAAACCAAGCTTGAACTGCTTCCTGAAGAAGCTATTACATCCACTGAAGGACAACACTCAACAACCAACCTTATAATTGCTGTATAAACACTTATGCAAATGGATATACCACAAGTGGATCTACTTTCCATGTTTCTAGATTTCATACTTGTCAAGTTATCACTAAAATTTACATGACATGATTTCATGATCTAGAGAATTAATTTTTGGTAATAGTTATGTCTACATATAATGTATGCACATATTTCAACCACAAAAATATTCCTTTAATTGTCTCAAAACAATCCTTATTTTAACCCGTTACCATTGTTTGGGTCCTTTTGGACCCCTGCGGAGAGCTCGGCTGTCACCCATCTTTACCGCTTCACGCGGAGCTCGAAACTGCGAGTGGCTACCCGAAAATTCGGCCACAACAACGAGACAATAGTTTAAGGTCACGGGGTCAATGGCCTACGGAAGCCGATGCGGGGCGGGCTGCATCCGCTTTTCCGCCCACTCCCGAGGCGCGCAAATATGCCCCGATCAGAGCACAACGATAAAGGGTTAAGCTTACTGTGACACCCTTTGGAACAAATTCATACTCCACGAAAGCTCACCTTCACTCTCTTGAGATTTCTCCTGAGTTTCCTTGTGGATTTCCTCTTGGGTTTCTATTCCTTCTAATTCCTGATGAAGTTGCAGCTACCACAGTCCTTCAGGAGATCATGGACTGTTGCCATTTCTATAAGGAAAAAATTGGATGTTCATTTGTAACGTTCAATAGTACATAGAGTGGGAATAACTGGGCAATGCTGCTGTGTTGGTATACAACAGTGTCATAGCTACTTGTGAAAATTGTTTCGTATTTCTTCAGTATAAGCTGGCATACTTTGGTGACTTGAATTGTTTCAAATATTTTTTGGTATGTGAAGCTACACAACCCTGTTCTATGTTCTATACACTATTAGCCCTACACAGTCTACTAAGGATTATAATTTTCATGGCTTCAGTCAATAATTAAACATCTTCATAAGCTATGATTTGTGCTCTCCTGCATGTGCACATCATCTAGCTGCAAAGTTAACACAATGGGGTGATTTGTATGTCACAATGGGCCTATTAGGAGACATATATGTAATCATGCCATGACTTTTAGTCCTCATGTATGTCCTGTTTTTAACATTATGGGGTTATTCAAATTCTTTTTCATTATGGGGCTTATATCAATCAATACAATTCACCAAACCACACACACACACTGTTAACAAGTATGAATATTGACACAAAGAGGCAAGTCATATGTCTACGCAGCTTGTAAAGACACAAATTATTAACTGAATATGCTACAAATAATATATGCAAATGCTCATCTCAATGTGAAAATGGGATAAATTTGTTAGGTTTTAGGCAAATCTTTAAAGTATCACCATTTCATCCTATGCATTAAAAAGAATGCTGATACTTTAGCATTATTCAAGGTTATGAGGGTACCTATTCATAATAATCAAAAAACAGGTTTTTTCAAGAAGTAATGGCCCAGAACTTAAAATATATAATGAACAAAATCATTCAATTGGCCAGCAACTTTTAATTAAAGTGGGAATTTCTTCAAATCTGGTGTGATTTTAAGCTTACTGTGACACCCTTTGGAACAAATTCATACTCCATGAAAGCTCACCTTCACTCTATTGGGATTTCTCTTGAGTTTCCTTATGGATTTCCTCTTGGGTTTCTATTCCTTCTAATTCCTGATGAAGTTGCAGCTACCACAGTCCTTCAGGAGATCATGGACTGTTGTCATTTCTATAAGGGAAAAATTGGATGTTCATTTGTAACGTTCAATAGTACATAGAGTGGGAATAATTGGGCAATGCTGCTGTGTTGGTATACAACAGTGTCGTAGCTACTTGTGAAAATTGTTTCGTATTTCTTCAGTATAAGCTGGCATACTTTGGCGACTTGAATTGTTTCAAATATTTTTTGGTATGTGAAGCTACACATCCCTGTTCTATGTTCTATACACTATTAGCCCTACACAGTCTACTAAGGATTATAATTTTCATGGCTTCAGTCAATAATTAAACATCTTCATAAGCTATGATTTGTGCTCTCCTGCATGTGCACATCATCTAGCTGCAAAGTCAACAGAATGGGGTGATTTTTCTGTCGCAATGGGCCTATTAGGAGACATATACTGTACTTAATCATGCAAATGACTTTTAGTCCTCATGTATGTCCTGTTTTTAACAATATTGGGGTTATTCAAATTCTTTTTCATTATGGGGCTTATATCAATCAATACAATTCACCAAACCACACACACACACTGTTAACAAGTATGAATTTGACACAAAGAGGCAAGTCATATGTCTACCCAGCTCAAGGCTGCCACGCGTTGGGGGAACCCCCTACCGTAGCGGAATTTTAGCAAATTGTAGGGAGTAGGTGGCACCTACTGGGAAAACAGAGGTTTTGTAGGGGGGAGTAGGGGAATTTAAATAAAT